>JAWMRA010000052.1:3842984-3974974 GCA_035584735.1 Pseudotriccus pelzelni | reverse complement strand
CGCGCCCGGATGGAGCGCTGAGGCGCTGAGCCCCGCCGGGCCGGGCCGGGCCGAGACGTGACGATGTGGATGCGACGGCTCCCGGGAAGCAGGTAGGGCCGGGGAGCGGCGGCCCCGCGGGGCAGCGCCGGGCGCATCCCGCCGCCGGGCGCGCTCGGGGAGCGGCGGAGTTAAATCGTGAACTTGGAGCGGGGAGAGGGATGGGGAGCGGAGCGGGGAGAGGGATGGGGAGCGGTGTGCGGAGCGGGGGAGCGGGATGAGGAGCGGTGTGCGGAGCGGAGCGGCGAGCGCTCGGTGCAGCCGGCGGCTGCCGGGGAGCGCGGCCGGTTCTCGCTCCGCGCGGTGCCGGGGCTGCCCCCGCCCGGCTCCCCCGCCCCGCTCGCCTGCCCTGCCCGGGAGATGGATCCGCGCTCCTTGTCCCTTCGCCGGCTGCTCGCTCCCCTCTGGCCGCCCCGGCGGGGGCCGCTCGGGGCAAGGGGCGGGGGGGCGGCCGGGACGCGGGCGGATGGATGGATGGATGGATGGATGAATGGATGGACGGATGGATGGATGTGTTTGGGAGATTAATCGAGAATTGCAAAGCAGAGGAGACGGAGGCAAACTGTTACGTAACACATTTTCATTACCGCTGCGAAGTCATCTGAGCCGAAATCTTATTATTTCCATGGTGCTGTGGCTGGAGAGCCCCGGCCCCTGCCTGTGCGCAGCCCCGGAGCCACGGCAGTACCTGGGTTTTGGTGGCTTAAGCCCGTCTCGGTGGAATCGAGTGAAAGCAGCAGCGGGTTAAACAAGTGAGACCCTAAGGAAAAGTGAGATCCGCGATCCGTTCCGCTCCCCCCAACCCGGTTTTGTGTTTAGGAAGTGCAGGATTTGAGCGGTTTTGTGAGGCGGGGGTTATACCCCAAACCTCCCTCTGCCGAACAGGACGGTGGTTCCGGCATGTCACCTGCTGCTGCGAGAGGGCTCCCAAGACAAGGGGTCCCGAGCTGTTACCCCACTACTGCAGCTTGTGCCAGGCCCTGCGGCTGCTCCCCAAGGAGCAGGACTGGGTGCCCGGGGGCTGCGGGGTGAGCGGATGGATGGATGGATGGATGGATGGATGGAGGGGTGCAGCCCTGCTGCCAGCCCTACCCCACGCAGCACCTCAGGGAGCCCACCAGCCCGCACCGCCCCCCGCACCCAGGCGGTCCAGCAGGTCATGGCTGTGGCTTGGAGGCACAGAGGGAGGCAGGCAGGGCCCCCTGAACACTGCGGGCAGCGAGCGGTGCTGCGAGAGGCCTTTGTCCGTCACCCCTGGCGAGTCACTGGAGGCTTTGTCCATCTGCCCGTGCTGTGGATGGAGTCCTGGAGGGTGAAACCTGAACTGAGGTTTTGTCTGTGCCAAGGAGCTGGGGGAGACCCTCGGCCTCTCTGTTACCCTCGCGTGTGCCGTGTATTCCAGCGGCACGTGGCGAGCCGGCTCCGGTTCCCCCGGCTTTGTCCCGTGCCCTTGGCTGGTGCACCCTGATGGCCCTGGCACGGGAGCACCTTCACGCCGCCGCCAGAGATGTCTGTTTGCCTGTCCGCCAAGGATGTGCTGCTGTGTGTGGGAAGGACAGAGTCCGTGGTGATGTAGTGACCTTAGGAATCCCTCCTGAGGAAAGCATCTGACGGTTTTCTTAGGGTGCCTAGTGTCTGGATTTATCCTTGGCAGGTGAAAGGCCCGTTTCCCAGGGCTGGAGCGACAGAAGGCTGTAATCCTGGGAACAGAGGATGCCCTCTGCTTTGTTATTTTTGAGCAGAGTTAACAAATAGAAACAGGAGCCTTCTGCTTGCTTCCCTCCTGGATTCGTTCGCCTTGTGAATTTCTGTGCTGTGCATCCTGGATCCCCAGCACCAGGCTGTCCTCTCCGCCACCTCATCAGCTTCCAGTCCCTCCCTGTTTTATTTTTAATAAGAGATAACTTTACTGCTAACCTTGCCTGCTGCTCTCCCTTCTCTCTAACTCTAATTGCTTCTGGCTTTATTTCTGACATTTCCCATGTCATTTCTCCTCATTTTCTCGAAGACTACTAGAAAAATAGCTCCAGGAGAAGCAGTGGAGCTTTGCAGAGCCTGTTTCACCCTGCACAGCCTCTGCCTGGAGCAGCTGCCTGCGGCAGGGAGATGATACCCTGCTGCTCCTTTCAAGTCAGATCCCTTTTGCCCCAGGGCAGTAGCAGTGCCTGACCTCACGCTGAGCTGTGGTCCTCTGCTGGGGCGGGCAAGACCTGTGCAACTGCATCGCTCACAATTACTCGGTTCATGTGAAGGGGAGCTGCTGCTCCCCATTTTGGAGCGAGGCTGGGTGAGCAGCGTTGCCCTGAAAGCCCCAGCGAGGTCCTAGGGATGCTCCGGCCCTGCACTGCCCTCGGCAGGTGCGGGTGCTGCGAGGCAAAGTCTGTTCTGTGTGGGGACGGCAGCGGCTCTGTCACTCCCTGAGTGTGCGGGGACATACGTGTGCGTGCACACGCCTGCGTCAGTGCCTGCGCGCGCCTGCGAGGGCACGGCAGCCTCCTGCAGCGTGCCGGCTGCCGGGCCTCCGGTGCTGCCGAGGACTTCCCCTTCACAGCTACGAATACAATGTTTTAAACAATATGCCGCAATTTTTACAGCACTGAGCTCCGGAGTGATTTGCAGTAGGAGTAAAACCACCGTTTGCAATTTCTCGGCGATGGTATAAAACAACTCATTAAAAGGCGTACATCCCTGCGCATTGGCTCCCAGGAAACTTTATGGGCCTTGTAGTTACTGCCAAAGCAAACATTTTCCATGAATTTCACTCATCAGGTTCATGCTGTCAAATGTAGATTCAGCCGCTTGTCAAAGATGCAAGCCTTGCAGTCTGGGAAGTAATGAGAGCAGTAAGCAGTGGGAGTTAATGGCCTCCACTGAGGAGTCCTTACTCATCCCGCATCCACACAGGGGCTGAGCCGGCTGCTCCCAGGTGGATTGATTGCCACAGAAATTCATCTGGTGTCACCGGCTATGATACTTAACAGCCACAATAACGCTCAAATAAACTGCGCTTTTATGCAGCGGTTCGTACCTCCGCGCTGGCAGCAATTTCCCAGATGAGGCAAGGGGAGCGGCGCGGGGCTTCGGCAGCCGCTTCCCAGAGCACGAATAATTGTTGTAATAACGCTGGGGCCACCACGTTCCCCTCTGTGGTGTCTCCAGTGGGGTGACGGGTGGGAACTGTCGCGGTGCTGACGCTTGCCTGGGGTGCTCGGGGGCTGCCCCGTGTCACAGCCACCCTGCCAGCCCTCGGCATGCGGGACGCAGGACGGGCGAGCTGTCGGTCCAGCTACTCCCGGCACTGGGGCAGCGCGGCTTGACTCTGCCTTATGTAATGGTCATCTGCTGGAAAGGAGGAGTTGCTACTGTTCCTTCAGAGCCCAGCCTGTAACAGGGGATGGCAGCAAGGCAGAGGCCAGCTCTCCAGCCTTGTTCCTATCTCCCCTCACCCAACCTGATCTGCGAGCTCTCTCAGTGCAGCTTATTTACCTCAGTCTCTACAGGATGTGCACTATACAGGGCGGTGGTGAGCACTGCCAGCGGCTCCCAGGCACAGCTTTGTAGGCTGTGAATAATCCGTGGGGCTTCCAACAGGTCTGAAGTTCGTTATGGAAATGTGTGCGTGCCTAAGCCTTTAAATATAGCTAATGGGAGAAGGACTGGGAGGACAGATGATGGGAATCAGTGTGCTGAGCCAGAGGAGCAGGAGCTGCTCTACTCTGGGTTGTGGTGCCTGTTGTTCTCATTGACAGCTGGTGGTCACCACACAGATGACAGCAGTTCAAGCCCAACAGAGTTTGGTTTTGACAGCAAAACTCTTCTAGCAGGATAATTCCCGGAGGCTGAGTATGTTGGGTGGGATCAGTGGATGGAGCTGCCTCACTGGTGCTTTCACCCCCTCCTTTAAAACAAAGGGGTTTTCCTTCTGTCTTTCTGTCTATCTTTCCTTCCATCTTCCTTCCCTCCCACGCTGTGCTGGGTGGCACTGCTGGGAGGAGGTTTCTGGCCAAGCCCAGTGTCCCAGCAGCCACTGCTGGTTTTGCAGGGGATGCTCCCAAAGCTGCTGCTTGGCCCTTCATTGCCTTGGCTCGCTGTTTTCATCAGAGTGACTTTTTTTCACTGAAATAATGTTAAACTCTGGACCTGAACTACCTCCTTAAAAATGGAATTCAAGTTGATATGAATATTTCTTGTGGCTCTTCTTACAGGGACCTGTACCTACAGACTTTGATAGCTTATATAATTTCCTGTGATGGAGATGTACTTCATCTAATTTCACTTGGAAATGCATTGATTAAATCAGAACTGCTGAGAGATTTAAACTGAGTCTCAGTGGCCTGAACTTAACCGTGGGAGGTTTACCTGCCTTCATCCTTCAACATTAATTTGGTTTTATGAGGATTCCTTGTGAAATGAGGTTTTGTCTGCTGCTGAATCTCTCCTGCTCTCTGGGTTTATCAGTTGCTTTCTCTGGCTCTGCGAGGCGATGCTGTGCTAAAGCCTCCTTTCAGCGCGGCGCTGGGCGCCTTCGTGTGGGGACACGGCGGGAGCCGATGGGCGTTTTGGCTCCATCTCCCCCCGCTGTCTCACACGCCTGCTCGGGCTGGGGGCAAAGCACCCGTGCTGCCCGTGGCACAGTGGCAGGGGTGGGTGCTGTGCAGAGGCATCTTCACCTGGGAGCAGGGCTGCTGGAGAGGATGCTCTGGGAGCAGGGTGGAGACCTGCCCCAAGGGCAGCTGGACGCGCCTTCCCATCGGTGCCGAGGGATTTGGTCAGGAACAGTGAGAAAAGGAGGAGGAACACAGCTTGACTGGAGGTGGATGAGCAGCTCCGTGGAGACAAGCAGGGACAGGGTCTGCAGGCACTGCGTGTCTAGGGCCGGAGGCCAAAGCACCCACTGGGACTTGCCTGAGGACTTAAACAAATAAATAAAGCCAGTCATTCACAAAGTGCTCATTTCCAACTCCGATCTGCAAAATGTCTCCTTGTGACTTGGAGATGATGCGTAGGCAGGAGATACGCTTTGACATGCGATGATTTTTGTTGAAGTTTGCTCTGAAGGTCTTTCTCAGCAGCTCTGCTTCCTGGCAGTGTTGGAGCATCCCAGCGGCACTGTGTCCCTTCTGCCAGTGGCTGCTGTGTCCCCATGAGCCAAAACCATTGGGAGTAGAAGCTGTTCCCTGGCGCAGTGTCTCTGTGGGCATGGAAAGGACTCTTCATCTCCTACTGCAGAAGCTGGCAGGGAGGAGAAGCAGAGCCTTGGCTGTGGAGCTGCTCCGGACCCCGGCTGAACATCCATGGGATGAGGCTTAGCTGTGGCAAGGTGGGAGCAGTGAAGCTTCCTTGGCCTGGCTGCTGTGCCAGAGCTGCCAACTCCACTGACTTCCAAGTAAAGGCTGAGCAGAAGCTGCTTCAAAAACAACGCGTCATCTGGGAGTGACGAGGTGCTTCCTGCAAGAGAAAGACAAGTTTGGATCCTTGAGGTGGAAGAACTGGAGCTCACTGGAGGGCACGTGCCCCAGCACAAGAGAAGTGAGGGGATGGGGACGTGCTGGCGCAGGGACCCATGGGGAGGGGTGACTGTGTGCTGTGGGACACTGGCAGCACAGCCCACACCGTGCGAGGGACCGCACGTGCCAGGCAGGAGAGTGGATTTGTGGCGCTCAGTTAAGGCTTACTGGGGATCGATGGCTCCTGTCCGTGAGGCTGTGCCTCTTCTGCGGCATCCTGGGATGGTCAGGAGAAACTCCAGCCGTGGTTTATGGCCCTGTAAGTGGGGAATGTGGCTGTGTAATGCTGGCTTAGGAGCTGTGTAGAGCTGCCGTGCTCGGCTTGAGAGGGCTGCGGACTCGCTGCTCAGCGGCAGCGTTCGAGGCGCCGGTGAGAGCGAACGGCGCTAATTGATGTTGCCACTTGACTGCACGTCATTCGGGTTGAAGATGTGACAAGGTCGGGGGGAGCCCAGGTTATTCCCCCTGGGATTTGCCTGCCTGGCGAGCCGAGCCTCCTGCAAGCACGGCTTCCTCAGGGACGCGTTCCGTAATTGCCGGAGTCCCGTGCATGACCTCAGCCCTGCTCCCAGAGCCCGCGATAGCATCTCTGCTCCGTCTGCAGCACTCGAGTAACGAAGCGTCGGTTAATTGACATGGATGAGGACATCCACTTAAGGACCCACCGGAACATGGGTGATTAATGCCGGGAGATGAGGCCGTGCATCCCGCTGGGAGTGCGGTCAGCTCTGCCTCTCCTCGGGCAGAGCCAAAGCACGGCTGAGTCTGCAGCGGTGGGATGTTATGTAGGGGAAGTGTGGCCGTTCCGGATGTGTTATTTTAGGAAGAGCTCCCAAGAAGAATCAACCCTTTTTCTACAACTGTCTGCCGTTCATGGGTTTTCAAGTTTTCTGTGGGAAGGACGAGGATGAGTTACTCATCTTCTTGTTTCGGAGCTTTGTAAGAGGCTCTTACTCCTCCAACATAATGTACTCAGGACTTACTCTGGGTTCCTGTCAAAGTGACATATTCTCTGGCAAAATCAATTTTGCTAATTTTGATGGATGAGGAATGGCAGTGAGGCTGCTGGCTCAGGGGCCTTTGAAGGAAGCTGAGATACTGAGGGATGCAGGAGGTCATCCCTTGCTGCTGACCCGTCAGAGATAATGCTCCAGAAGTTTAATCTCTCCCACAAAGGGGATTATTGTTTTTTTTAATGAGATGCAGAGCACAGTGATTCCTGCCTCATGGGATTTGCCCCCAGTGGCACGATGTTCTTGAGGTGCTGGAGGCTTCTCCTCACCATCACTTTGGTCCACCAGGATTTTGCCGTGGGTGGAATGGGAGAGCCTGTGAGCTGGCTGGATGCTGTATATGCAGTGAGGTGGCCATGGCAGGGAGAAAGGCTCTTCTCTGTGGAAAAGAAATTGCTTGGTGCTGAAAGGGGATTTAAAACTCTCTGTGACAGGATCAAGAGTCTTTGTCCCAGAGTTCATTTCCACTGCCTTTGCTTTCCGTTTTGGCTTGGCTTTTTCAACATCTTACTGGGCTGTTCACATTTTTTCATGCTGTGTGTCACGCTGAGCCTTCTCTGGCAGTGGGGTGTCCCCAGGTGGGGCTGGGCTGTCTCAGGAGCAGGGGGCTGGGAACTGCCCAGCACTGCACTGCAGCTGGAGCCTCAGCCAGGCAGTGCAGTGCCCCGCACTGAGCTCCAGCTCCCAGGCCTTGGCTTTCTCCAGGCTTCCCTACTGACATTTCACACCTTCAAAGAGGGCTCTGCTGCTCCATTTTTTCCCATTGTATTTCTTGCTCCATAAAAGCCATCTGTGCCTCTCTGCTTTCAGAGGCTTCATTCCTCTCATCTTCATTTCTGTAAGAGTTTCGGGAGCTTTTGAAACTCTTGACGTGTTCCCTGTGTTCATTCCCAGGAAAGGCTGCTGAGGTTTCCCGGCAGGCTATGCATCCCTGGGCTGCCAGGAGCTTCTTGGGAGAAAGACAGGTCTGGATCTCAGTCACTCCACTGTGAATTGACAGCAGCTCCACCAGGAGCCCATGGTGCTGGAGTGAAGACCTGAGTTAGTCAGATTTCCCTATGCAGACATCCAGCCTTTGCCACGGGAAGGGGTCAGCTGGGCCCTGTGCTCGTCTTCCAGACACTTCCAGTGGGTCAGAGTTTATCTTTGCTCCTGGGAAAGCAGGGCTCTTTGGGAGCTCATCATAAAAAATCCCATTAGGAGATACATTCTCCCCGTTGTGTTCCATGGTTGGCGGTATTTCCCACTGATACGGATACTGCGGTGGGCTCCGATGGGCGGCTCCTGCAAAGACACATCGTGTTACAACAATGTCACGGACCTCTTTTAATGGTTTTGTTTTAAAGCTCATTAAGCTGCTACTTTAAATGTACTGAGTCAACTTACCTTATTTTTTTAGATCAGAGCATTTTCTGCATTCACTGTAATGATGCTCCTGGGCACGTTCATGTAGAAAATAAGATCAGCGACGGGTTGTTTACCTGGGAAGCTTCAGGGTTAAAGGGTGGTATAAGCTGTAGCTTGTGCCATGGTTTTCCTCTCTGTAGGTCCTTCAGAGCTGAGGACTGGGTTGAATTAGTCACTGTCTCTTGGAATCACTTTGTGGATGTGTATTCAGAGGAGGGAAACCCCTCATAAGGCTCCAGCTCCAGTCTGAGATCGGGCAGGGTTATTGCAATCCTGATGGGGAGAGCCTCACTTCTTCCATCCGATCCCATCACATCCCACAGCGTTTGGGCGCTGCATCCTGCTTGGACACCCCAGTGCGGTGGTCCCTTTATCCGAGGAGAAGGCTTAATAATCCTGCAGGAGGGCAGACGTGTGCCAAAGGAGGAGAATTCACGAGCAAAGCAGAGGAAAGCAGAAATTCCTTGGCTGGTGGCTGCAGGGAAATGCGCCGTCCTGCCCGCACCTGCGTCCGCAGCAGGGAGCTGCTCAGCCCAGCCGCTGGCCTTATTTATTGTGGGCAGCATTAGGGATGATCTCCAAGGTCTGGGTTTAACGTGCTGCCTGCAGTCACGTTTCCTCAGCAGACGTGTTTGGTACATGGGGGAGTGTTTTCTGCTCCCCATGATGGGGATGGGAGAGGGCAGCACCATCCTGTGTGCTGGGACCTCCCGGGTCGGCGTCAGCATGTAATGCCTGGGCAGTGATTTTGTGGTGCCTGTGAGGAGGAGGAATGCATAAGGAGGTTTAGGTAGAAGCTAAAATAAGGGGGGAGACCCTGATTTCTTTAGGTTTATGGATTGTTTTTAGTATCAGCGATAGCAGAGCTTGAAGCTGTGGCATTTCAACAAGATTTTGGTGGATGTGGAAATCTGAAACTTCACAGCAAGTTGTGTCTGAGCTGGAGCTCTAATTGCTGCCTGGTCCCCAGTGCTGGCGCAGAACTCGGGGGGGACAAGTGGAGTAACTTGGCGACAGGTGCAGGTTTGGGCTGGAAAGCCAGTGCTCACAAACCCCCTTTATCCGGGCGGGACAAAAGCTGAGTGTTATCGCCGCCGGGTTGATGAAATGCCCCACTGTCCAGCCCTGCCACGCTAAATGCACGCAGTGTTTGCCGGCCGGGCGGCGGTGGGGGAAGCAGCGGCTGCGCCGTGCCCTCTGAGGGGGATGCTCCAGCTGTACCCACACCGTGCCCTCTGAGGGGGATGCTCTAGCTGTACCCACACCGTGCCCTCTGAGGGGGATGCTCCAGCTGTACCCACACCGTGCCCTCTGAGGGGGATGCTCCAGCTGTACCCACACCGTGCCCACCGCAGGGGATACTTCAGTGGTACCTGGACTATGCTGCTGGGGGGTGATGTTACAGCAGTACTTGCACCTTCCCCACTGGGAGCAATGCTCCCGCAGTACCGACACTGTGCCTTGCCAGAAGGGATGCTGCAGCAGTGCCCTGGGATGCAGAGCCTGCAGCTGAGTCGTCCCCTTGGTGAGCACTTGTCCACTTTGTCCCCCAGCTCATCTGGCACCTGCCTTGCCACACTGGCAGATGAACCCACAGCCCACTGAGTCTTCAGGGGGAGCCAGACCGTGTTTGGATCTCCTGCTGCCAGAGTGGTGGCAGATGAATTGCTGAGTACTGGTCTTGCACAGAAATTTACTGGAGACATTTGTCTGTCTGAAGGTGTACTTGAACCTCTGGGCTTTCTGCTCCCAGCACTTTTCAAATCCTGTCTGAAATAATCCTGCAATACCAGGGAAAACATTCTACAGCAGGTGTCATGCCCTTTCTAGAGCAAGCTGAGCTGGGCTGGCCATCATGGATGGTGTTGGCCCCCTCACTGCGTAAACTCAGCTCTCATACTCATCCCCAGGCCGGCCGCAGGCGCTGGCGTCCTGTCAGTGTCCTTTAAAGTCTTTGAAATGGGAACTGAACTTGAAACCTGGGGTTAAAGGTTGGCTTGGCTTAGGCAGTGAGTGGGAACGCAGAGCCAACCAGCTCTTGCCTTTGCAGCAATGCCACGTGCACCCACTGTTGCCCACTCCGTTTTTCTCTCCCCCACGTTGCTCTGCCGGACTCCGAGGCTTCCCACGCTGCAGGGGTGCGACGTGCCGGAGGGGTCCCGTGCTGGCAGGCCCCAGCCCCAGCCCCAGGCTCCCGCACCGGGGCTTTGCCCTTCCTGTGCCTCCAGCGAAGGACGGGCCCGGAGGCGAGAGCAGCCGGGGCCGCGCGCTGCGGCGCCAGAGCTGTGCGCTGACGGCGTTGGCAGGGGCTGCACCTCCCGCATCAGCACATTGGCTGATGGTACCGCTGGGTATTAATTATGCCTTCCGCACTCGCGGCTATTCAAATGGTAAAATTGTTTATTTGCAGCTGGGTGAGCTCAAGGCAGAGGCAGAAGAGCGAGCAGCTCCCCTCCAGCACGGCCGCCCTCCTGTCCCCCTCTCACAGCTCCCCGGGCACAGCCAGGGATGGATCCAGCCACCTTCATCTTGGCATTTCCATCCTGGGGGCACCGCTGACTTCCCAGCCCCAGCTGACCCCTCTCCACCCCCTTTTCCCAAGGAAGTGAGTGTTTGCTTTCTGCCTGGCTGTGGCAGCGTGGTGGTGAGGATTCTACCTATTTCACCCTCTGCTGATTTCCCTCCATGATAAATCCCATCCCCTCCGCTGCGGGAAGCAGCGTCGGTTTAATTACTTGTGGGGAGAAGGGGGCAGCGGAGGAACTTAGGACTTGTTTTAAATATCACTTTTATTAGCAGGTAATCCTGAAGCTCAGGTCTGTAATATAGATAGGTAGTGATGTGGCACATTTAATTTACTTAGGTGCTACTGTGTGTCAGCCTTTGTGCCTTAAGTCCCAGTCCTGGCTTTAAAGAGCTTGGCAGCCATATTTTCACAAATTTGTAATTATCTTGGAAGAAGTTGGGGCTGCAGACAGCACGGTGAGTTGTACATTCCCAGTTCTCACTGGGTCTGGGATCAGAGTGACTTATCCTGGAGCAGAACATAGCTCAGGAGAAAGGTCCCCATGGTGCCACTGACTCTGGTGGTGTGGTGTGGGACGTGCTGGGTGCCACGCTGGGCACCCCCACTGGGGTGGCCCACAAGGTCTCCTGCCGATCCCATGGCATAACTTGTCACGTGCTTTTGGCACCCAGCCGTGCCGCCCTCAGATGGGAACGTGCACCTTCCCTCCTCCCAGCCCTGGGGAGGGTCCCAGTCCAGCCTGGAGTGCAGGAGAGCAATGCTCTGTTTCCCTGGCAGTTGTTGGTGGTGTGGGAACAAAGGACAGTTGCTGCACTGCAGGGATTGTTGCACAGGACAGCGGGATGGGGAGAGGAGCGGCTGGGGCTGCAGTCCCCACCTCAGTGAGGACACACGACTGCGGGCCAAGTATCTGCCACTGAAGTTGTCCCCTCTTCCTCCTGCTCCGGCGTGAAAGTCACCCGTGGGATGCAGCGGCCTCATTCCATTCCGTATGGAGCGAGTTCCTGCACGTACTCTCCTAACGTGCCGTGCTCCGAACTCCTTTGTAGGACACGCAGTCACACTGCCAAGGGTGCTTTTCCTAGAGCATGGCAGAGCGTGGCACCCACTTCTCTGCCGTGTCATGCCTGGCTCAAGCAAACATCACCCCATCTCTTTGACCACGGCGCCTGCTCCTGCTCCAGGCATTCACAGGAATATTTCTGTCTGCCTCGCTCGGTGTTTGGAGATATGAAATGCTCGGAGTTCGTAAATCACCCCAACAAGGACATAACCTTGATTCCCTGTGCAATACCGATAGATTACCTAACGGGAGGCGTGAAATGGAAGAATGGCTCCACTTGTATAATTCTGCATTAAAAATCAGCCTATTCTGCAGTTAATGCTCCTGTGAAGTGTCTCCACAGGCAGGGGAGAAAGGGGCTGGTGCTGGAGAGCAAACAAGGACCTTATGAAAGGGACTGCACTCGAGTGAGCCTTTGAGGCTTTGGGGAAGTGGGTTGATGCTGACGGGTGGTGTTTTGATGTTTGTCAAAGCCATGATCCCAGTTAATTCTCAGACACATTACCAGAGCTGGGGGGTTCCGGGAGCACGGTGGGTGTGCTGGATTAACCTGTGTCCTGTCTGCAGTAGCAGGGCTCCCCAGGGTGCCACCATCCTCCGAGGGTCCCTGGGACTGAGGTGGGCACCCTTCTATCCCACTTCATGCTGGATGCTCCTGCTTTCCCTCCCTGCACGCGGAGGTTGGCACCACGTGGGCAGTGGCAGCAGCAGCTGAGTTCCACGGCAGCCTCTTCCTGACTGCCGAAGGCAGCGGCGAGCTCGTGTCCTCCAGCATCCTTGAAATTAATCTCTCTCTCAAGTGCCAACTGTCCTCCTCTTCAGAGCACATGGCTGCAGCTGGAAGGATTCAGGAAGGGGTTTCATGTGGAGAGAGGCTCTCGAAGGTGTTGCGTTGGGCGTGGGGGCTGCAGTGGCTCCAGCCTCTGCAGTGGCACCTTTGACACCCACTGCTCCGTCACCTTTGGAACAGATGGGCTCAGCAAAGAGCCCCAGAGTGCCTTGTGTGCCTGGTCCGTGTCATTAGCCCAGTGGTTTCCTTGAAATCTTGTGCTTCTGGCAGGTAAATATTTCTAGGAGTTCCCCTTGCTGCGTGGGAGTGCCTCGCTATCCACAGAGCCATGGGAGTGGATTTGTGGTTGGTGGGAGCAAAGGCCTCAGATGAGGAGAGCAAGGAAGGGAGTTCATCTTCTCCAGTGTCTCTGCTATGCGTTTCTTTTTCCAACCCAGTTTCAGAGTTTTATTGAATTTTTCCTTGAGTTCGAGAAGTATTTTGGGATAACATTCCCATGTAGCTCCAAGATGGGAAAAGAAGTAATGTGAAAATTGCCCACGCTCTCCAAATCTCTTTGCAAGAAAGCTTTTATGTGTTTATGGGGGTGTCAGGAATAACTAAGTCCCTGATTCCTGAGTGAGCGGCATAACCAAGGCCTTTCCCAGTGCATCTCTCTGGCCCACACGCACTCCCAGCAGGGGCTGGCTCTGTGCCCCCAAACCACGGCAGATCGTGTGTGTCCGGGCAGTGTGTTCCCTGTGCCAGAGCCTCCCTTTGGGTGCAGTTAGGGAGTGATCCCTAGGGAGCAGCGGAGGATCCTCTGCCTCTGCTCTCCCGCCAGTGAGGGGCAGCTTGTGCCTTTGGAGAGGTGTTTGAGCTGTTTGGTGTCTCAGGAGGCTGGACCGCCCTCCCAGGCTGTGAGCAGTGGTGACTTTGTGCTGGCAAAGCTCCTGGAGGCTCCTGGGGGGGAGGTGGAGAGGCGGGGGCTCGCAGGGCGCTGTGCCATGCCGTGCCGTGCCAGTTGCAGCAGGCTCTCGTGGAACAGCCCAGCTTTTCTGGGGCAAGGACAAGGTGTCAGGAGCTCGGGGCGGGATATGTCCCCGCTCCCAGGGTGCCCTTTGGGACGGGTCTCTCTTGCTGCCCTGCCTTGGCGGCGTGCTGGTTGGGGCTGGGGGGCTGAGGGGCGGCAGGGGAGGGCTGGGTGGTCCTGCCGCTGGCCGTGCCACGCGCTGCCGCATCCGTCCCCGCCGCCGCGCCGGGCACATCACGCTGCGTTGCCAAGACAACGGCAACTCCTACACGCTGCTATTTATTCTGAAGGACACTTGCTCTTATCTGTTGTTGCAAAGCCCTCAGAAGATCGCACGCCACGCAAAATTCCTCCGAGGTAACCAGACTCACTGCTTCCATCCCCGAATCCATCTCCTGGGGCTGTGCCAGCCGGCAGGGTGGCCAGGAGGATGCTCCTGGGGTGACAGCCCCTTGCCTGGCATCGCTTGAAGGGACACAGATGGGAGGGTGACCCTCAATGCCCTTGGGGCAGGGTTGGGTCTGCCCTTCCTGAGTGTCCCCCACCATGTCCTTCCTGATCACAGAGCCTCTGGCCAGGGGAGCAATGGCAGGAGCAAGGGATTTGCTGCTTGAGGGTCACCAACGCTGCCTGGCCATGCTGGGACATGAGTTCTCAGCATGACCCAGGGGAAAACAAAGGTTGTACGTCGCCTTTTGCCACACATTCTGCTGATGTTGCCATGAACAATGCAGTGATGCTGGAGTAGGTCCCCCAGGAGCAAACCCCTGCAAGCTGCAGCCTGCAATGAGGAGGCAGGAGGAGATGGAAACAGGGGGAATATCTGGTTTTCCTGTGAGCTGCCAATCCCAAGCACCAAGAACCCGCATTTTGTCTCTCAGAACCTTCCAGGCAGTGGCTGGGATGCAGCAAGCACCAGGTTTGGCTGGGCACATCTTCCTTCGTGCTGTTCATTAGCTGTTCATAAAAGCTCTGAGTTTGGGCAACACAGAGAGCTGGGAAGAGGACAAGATCTGGAGGTGGTTACAGGTGGTGTTAGAGGTGGCACCTGAGGGCAAGTGACGCGCCAGGAGGTGCCCAGCACCCCTCCTTCCTTGAAAGGAGACATTTCAGGTGACGCTGGGGAGTTGAACAGAGGCTGAAATTGAGCCTGACGTGCTGCTGAAGCGAACATGAGTATTGCAAAGGTGAGTCTGTGCTTGATGCTCTGGCTGGAGCCTGAGCTCCTGACTTCTTGCCAGTGGAGACACGGCATTGCCTACAGCACATGGGGGACACTTTTCGTGCTGACACCGCTCTGCCGGCCTCTAAAAAAAACCCACCACCACCACGGTTTGAGTGGTTTGTGGTTTTTTGAAGCCTTGAAATCCTTCCTCCCCCAGCCCGAACTATTTTGGTTTCTGTTGTCTGTTTCTGGCTCTTCCCTTTCTCCTTCTGCGCTCTTTCCCTGCGTTGCCTTCTCCCTCCCCAAAATAAATGCTGTTACGCTTTGAAAAAATACCCAATTAGGAAAAAAGCAGAGATCCTCTGAGCAGAAAAAGCCTGTGCTTGGGAGTATCCAGGTCAGCTCCTTTAGCTTCGCTTGCTCACGCACGGAGGGAGTGTACAAATGCTTCTGTCAACCAGATGCACATTCTGTCGTGCTCCCAAGGACTGTGCGGGCGCCGCTGCGGAGGATTAGCCCGTTTAGCCATGTAAAGCTCTCATTAACTCCTGCTGAGTTCAACAAAAGTCTTTCTCGTGTAAAAGCTGAGTAAAATGGAGTAAAGATTTTTTTGGGCTTTGGCCTAATGATTTTTTTTTTCCAGGAAAACAAACAAACAAACAACCAAAAAAAATTTGCCTATCGGGAATTTTCTTGCTGCTTTGCACGGGACAGCATCTTAGAGGAGATGTGAGGGCGGCAGAGCCTCACACAGTGCGGTGCTGTTGGGGAAGGGAGAGGGCTGTGACGTGACATGACGTGTTGGTGACATGTTACATCAAACCAAAATGGTAACTTCTGAGCCTGCTGGCAGCTCAGGGTGCTTCCAGCTGCTCTGTGACAGGGAGGGCAGCGAGAGGGGCTGCTCGTCCTGCCCTCCCTGCGCCACAGGGTTGTGTTCCACGCTGGGCACCGCGTGCCACAGCAGGGGATGTGCCGTGCTCCGTGGGAGGATCCTCCTGCTGCGGCGTGGGCGGCTGCCATGGTAGGAGAAGGGCTACATGTGCAAACGCAAGAGCCCACGGACGCGTCTGCTCCAGCTCTTTGAGGGATTTATAGTGCTGCCTGTGGGGTGGCTCCTTGTGCCCGGCGTGGGAAGCAGGGGACAGGCTCCCCAGTACCCCTGCACTCCACTCTGCCATCTGCTTTGGGTAATTCACCCAAAAGGGCTGTTTGGCTTCCTCAGTGCGTTTCCTGGCAAAACCCATCCTTGAGTGGTTCCCAGCTTTTCCAGACCAATTGAAAAGTCCTAGTTGTGGATGGGGATCCTCAGTCTGCCTTGCGTGGTGGTGGGATTTGCAGTGGGAGGGGGCTCAGGGTGCCCTGTGAGGTCATTCTGGGGGACGCTGGCTGGAGCGCCAGGGAGGGCGATGGCACCGGTGTGGGCTGGGGGCTGCTTTGGGTGGCTGGGGTTGGAGAGCCAGGGTGCGATGTGATGTGCTGGGAGGGAGTGCGGGGTTGCTGCCCTTCCCTTTTAACGCGATCCCTGTCGTCCACAGGTCAGGTTACCCGCTCGGAAGCCATGCTTGGATTTTAATAGCCATGTTCCACCTAGCCATGGACCTTGCCAGCTGCCAGCCCCCAGCCACCGGCGCCGGGGGGAGGCTGTCACCGCGGCCGGCGCTCCGGCACAGACTGTCCCGTGGCTCGCTGTGGGGCACGGGGAGCGGGGAGGAGCTGCGGCGCCCCGGGCCCCCCTGGACCTGCGTCCCTGCGCCCCCACTGCAGAGACCCCGCTCTCGCCGGCCGCCCCTCGGTGCCCCGCTGCCCGCCGGCCACCCCCTGCACCGGCCGCGCTCCCGGAGGGGCCGGCGGCACCTGCGCGGCCGCGGCTTCGCCCCACGGGACGGGCGGCCCACGGTGCTGCCTGAGGTCATC
This sequence comes from Pseudotriccus pelzelni, assembly GCA_035584735.1. Classification (NCBI taxonomy): domain Eukaryota; kingdom Metazoa; phylum Chordata; class Aves; order Passeriformes; family Tyrannidae; genus Pseudotriccus; species Pseudotriccus pelzelni. Next base: position 3,958,534 of record JAWMRA010000052.1, on the reverse strand, counting down.
GTCTGGGGCCCCACGGGCGAGGAGGACTCCCTAGAGAGCAGCACTCTGCCTGGCGCCTTCGCCACCGCCGCCGCCACCACCACCACCACCACCGCTGCCACGACCACCGCCACCACCGCCGCCGCTGCCACTGCTGCCACGCCGCCCCGCGCGTCCCCCAGCACCCCGGCACCCGCGCCCGGCGGGGATGTGCCCCGCAGCAGCCCCGGCCGCACCAGCACTGCCGAACCGGCCACCGGCCACAGCAGTGGAGGCAAAGACGCTCGGCCACCCCGCGGGCTGGGAGACAGCACAGGTAGGACCTGCCAGGGGCCAGGGCGACGGCGGGGTCGTCGGGAGGGCTGGGGGGTCCTGGAGTGGAGGGGTCACCGTGAGACAAGAGTCCCAGTGGCAGCACTGCCTGGGACAGAAGTTAGCGTGACATTAAAGAAACGCTTGGAGGTGAACGGCAGTGCTGATTATCGCTTTTACCCGAGGTGTTTTCCAGCCGCTTGCTGTGTTTTCCCATTTACAGTCTCCATCCACGGCCATCTCCCGTAATAGCGCTGAGCACGGCGCTCGGCGCAGCGATGCCTTCCCCCAGCGCTGGCTGCTGCGTGGACATGGATGGGAAAGCTGCTTCACATTTATTGCAAATTATATTTGTTATTGCTGATATTAAACCGTGGGATATCAGTGGATAGTTTACAGAATTTACTCACTGTGCATCGACTGCTCTGAGCCCACTGTGATATTCTAGTCGAAATGAAAAGGAATTTTATGGCCTAATCTTAATCCCAATTAATTTATCCAGCCTGCCCTGCTTGGCAGAAAGAGACGACGCAACCAGGATGTTGTTCCTGACTTAAAGGAGTTATTCATAGAGGCAAAATAACTCCCAACCTACACACCTTTTACAAACACTGGAATTGGCTGGATAGATTAGCGAGGGAGTATTGATAAGGGCGGCGGCGTGAGTGGTGAAATTGTCAGTCTGGTCTCCCCAGACCTGCCGTGGGTGGCATCTTTGGCCCGGGTGGCGTTATCTGATCCAGTAGTGTGGGGTCCAGTGGGCTCTTTTCCCTTGGCCAGTTGCGGGAGCCCCTCTACCTGCCCCAGCTGTGGGAGGATAACTCCTGGCATGTGGTGGGGCTCTGGGACTTACTGGAGTGAGCTGCGTTGTTTAGGCGGGGACGAGCCGGTGGTGCTGCCACCCACCCGCTTGTGCCACCCGCCAGTGCCACCACTGCTGTCCTGCCTGGCCACAGAACGACGGGAGCTGCAGCCCTGGCAGCTCCCAGGGGGCCCAGCTGCTTTAATCTGCTGGCTTTAGCTCTCATTAGGGGCTTTTTCCAGGATCGGAGTTTTTGCTAATTAACTTCTCTTTGAGCGGTGAATGTGATAAACTCCTTTACAGGGCTAAAGGCCCTGTTTGATCCCAGCCCGTCCACCCGAAGTTGAAAAGCTCCTGAGCATTAGATCCGCTTTTTGTTCCAGTTCTGGGGCTGAGAGTGCAGGAGGGCTCCCTGCATTCTGCCAGCAGGAGCACCATGCCCCTGCCGTGCCTCGGGACAGCATTTCGGGAGCGAGCAGCCGATGCCGTCTCGAGTCGGGGTCCGTGCTCTTGCTGGTTTTGCTGGCGCGGTGCCTGTGCGAGGCTGTGCAGCTCCCCAGCCCTGCTCCGCTCTGTTATATAAGCTGTAGCGGCTGGAAGTGTTTGTTCTCTGCTGGGAAAAACATATGGCTACAAATGAGGATGAGGTAACTCGCCTGTACGGTTTATTTGCCTGAGCGAGCATCGCCAGTCCCTGCCCGGTGAGGCGCCGTGACGGGAGCCCGGGGCGGGTGCGATGCTGCTCTTGCTGCCTGTGGTCCCTCAGCTGTCCCTGGCAGCTGCCTGGGGGGTCGGGGCGGTCCCACCTGCGTGTGCCACCCTCAGGAGCTGGCATCACCCCAGGAGCTGCCCCAGGGCTCCCTCAGCCATGCAGACCCGCATTCCCTGGCACGGAGCAGCACCCTCAACCCCAGCAGCACAGGCGCTGTCGAAGGTGCTAATGAAGGTGCTGCTGCCCCCGTGTCCCTCCTGTGCCATGTCTTTCTGTCCCTCCATGTGGTGCTGGAGCGGGACTCGCCCCTGGGCACCTGGTGATGCAGGAGGCCTGTGGGGTCCTTGGGGTGCTCACTTTAGTGGAGGCAGCAGCGCTCGCTGAGATGAGCGATGGGAGCAGCTCTGCTCTGTGACATTGTCCTCTCACCCCCCTCCTCCTCACTGAGAAGGAAAGAAAAAAAAGCTGGTAACGCCTGGGATGAGAGGAGAAGCTGGCTCATGCCCCGGCTCAGTGGGTGCTGCCACAGGGGTTCAGGTGACCTGCAGCTCAGGTGTGCCTGTCCCAATGCCACCCCTGCGGCACGGCACAGCGCTGCTGGCATCAGCTGGGCACACAAGATGTTCACCCAGGCGTAGATTATGCTTGTGCTTTTCAAAAATGTGCTTCCTTTTTCGGGGCTGTCATAATCATTTTACTCTGGAGCAAGGAAAGAGAGGAATAATTAAAATTCCAGCGTGCTGCGAGCGGGAAGGGCTGTGAGGAGCCCTCACCAGGCACTCTCTGCGTGGGCTGGGCTCCTCCACCAAGGCAGAGCATCCCCAGTCCCACAGCCTCAGCCAAAGCAGAGGAGAGCGGAATGAATTGAAGCTGTCAGAGCGAGGCAGAAATTGCACTCACTGGCTTGTCCGAGGCTCCTTTCAGGAGCACTAGGATAAAGCTGTCTTTAATTAAACCTTTAAGTGCTTTATAAGGCAGAAAACTCCATGTGCCGTCTGCTGCTCTTAGTGGTGTTTGATGGCCGGTCGCAGCGCGTTTGGCACCACGCTCTGCGAGCAGTGAGCTCCTGACGGAGCCGGTGCTCAGGGACACCCCCTTCCCAGGACTGGAGCGCTCCCAGGTGGAGGCAGGGGCTGCCTGGGCGTGAGTGTGAGCACCCACTGTGCCAGCAGCCGGATCTCAGCTCGTTTTGACCCCAGCCCACCTGCCGCCCCCTCCGTGCCACCAGCGAGGAGCATGTTGGGAATAAATAGTAATAAAGGCACGTTGGGTTCCTGCTGGGGATGACCCTGCCTCCAGAAAGAGGGTGCAGTAGGGGTTGCGGGATGTGAGGAGACAGTGGATGCAAAAAGCTTCAAAGGAATTAATTAAAGATAAAATGTGTTTAAAAGAAGACCCTGGGCGGTCGGGATGGAGCCGCCTCTTTGATCCACTGTGCCAAGGAGCGGGGAGATGCCGCAGCCGGAGGATGGAGAGGAGGTGAGGGGGCTGGATGGTGTCCCCTGGGCCAGCACAACCGGTCGCCCTTCCCATGAGGTTCCCAAAGGGTGCCTCGTAAGGTCGTGCGTCAGCTGTAGTTCTCGTGAAGGGTGGAGGGTGATGGTGGAAGCAGGGAAGGAGCGTGGCCGTCAGCTGAGCTCTCCCTGCGAGGGAGACGGGACTCTCCCTCCCCAGGATGCACAGATGGTGAGTGTGCCTCTGTACGTCCTCCCACGTGCGTCTCAATGAGCCAGAAACTCTCCTCTGCTGCTGGCTGAGTATTTATTGCTCGTTGATATTTGCTGTAACACCTGAGAAGATAAGTCCCGCTGTCTTTAGCATAAGCCTCTAGGATCTTCCTTCTTGGCAAGAACATTAAGCAGCAGCAGCATGATATTTTCCTTCTTTCATCAGTCCAGCCCACAGTATTAGGAGGTTACCAGAAACCTTGGTGGATTTTTTGCTGAAAAGCTGCATTTTCACCTCAGCATGACTAACACTCCCTGGGCTGGGTTTTGGAACGATCACCCTGATTTACCAGGTGTGAAAACAAGGGGCAGGCACGGGATGAGAGGACCCAAGGCAGTTCATAGCACAGTGGGTCAGGCAGCAGAGGAACTGGCTGTGCACTGGAGCAGGGCTTTCCAAGAAGGCTCCTGCCATGCCTCCTCCCATTTATCTAGGCCTTGTGGCTTTTGTAAGTTATTTTCCGTATAAGCTGTTAACCAGCAATGGGTTCATGTTACGGTCGAGTCTGGCTGATCCCGCCTGGGTGGCCACAACACACTCCTGATTGAGTTGTTCTGTCCAAAAGCAGCTTTATCAGGCCATGAGGCTCTTGGGACTCAGGTGTGAGTTCTGATGGCTGGGGCAGCTGTCAAGCCTCTCCAGTCCAGCCAGTTTGCTCCAGAGTCTCCACGACATTCATGAGGAGGCACTGGCATCCCGCTGCCCAGGGCATGTGAGAGCAGAAGGAGACTCATGTCAGGGATGAGGATGGGATGAGGATGAGGATGGGATGCTGAGCTCTGCCTTGGAGAGGGAGATCCACATGGCTCATCTGCAGGAAGGAGCTGGGATGCTCCGGTGCAGCCCTGGCCGGGTGCAGCCAGTGTCTGGCACATAATGGTAACTCCAGATTTCTCCCTGCCAAATGAAATGGAGCTGTTTTCTCCGGTTTTAATTTTATGCAGCTTCGAGGCCTTGACGAGGGTCTTCAAAGAGTTGTGGCTCGTAGCTGTTTTTATTGGGAAAATGAAAAATACAGGCTCCCTAACCAGAGCTGTTGAAATAAAGGCCTTGGGGGATAGAGGTTCTCTTTGTTTTTAATTAAGAGCTTATATCTCCTGTTCGCTGCCACTGCGTGCTCCTGCAGTAGCAAGACATTAGTCTCGAATGGATTTTCTCATGGAATTAATTCCGTTGATGCAGAGCTGTCCGGGAGCCGTTTCAAAAGGTGGCCAGAAAGGCCAAACCTCAGCGCTTTCATCTCAGCAGCAAATATATGGTCTTTAAAATAACAGATAAAAAAAGCCCTGGCACTGGCTTGCTCTGAGAAGATTGGGGTTTTGCCCAGGGTGCGGGGAATCGGGGGCTGGGTTGTGCTGCCCACCAGGATGCTGTGGCCCCTCTCCCCCCATCGAGGGGGGATGAGAGGGCCTGGTGAGAGTGGAGCGCACTCGGACGTCACGAGAGTGGAAAAACCCAGCAATATTTCAGCATTTCCGAGGGTTCAGAGAGCTCCTTTGAAGAGCTTTCCCTCCTGGCAGGCGGCACACAGAATTTTGCTGTACTAGCAGAAGCACAGGGGCTTGGACACACTTTCAGTTCCATTAAATACTTCTCCTGTAATTACCCTCCAGTTAAATGGTCACTGCGTCAAATCGCCTGGTAAAAGCCTTGGCGGGGGGAGCCCTCACCGGCCCCTCGCAGGGCTGAGGTGTTTGCAGGTACCACGACCGGTGCCGAGTGTCCCTCCCTGTCCTCCCGTGCCCATTTCTGCCCTCCCTGCAGCTCCCTGCTTCCACAGTTAATAATGTGTAATTACGTGGCCGCCGGGTTCTGTGGCCCGCTGGGATTGGAGCTTTTGCCACGGAGATGAGCAAACAAAGCCCTGGCACCGTAAGCCCTGCTCCCAGGGTCCCTCTCTGGGGGCACAGTCTCTCACTGGGAGTTATGCCTGTGCCAGCCAGCTTCCCATGCTGGAGGAGGAGGAGGATGATAATTTTGCTCCATGAGCTATTGATTTTATCTTCCAAGTCCCCATCCTCCATCTGATCGGGCTCCAAGGGCCATGCCTAAAATACCACTTTGCCTTTGGCAGCATCTCACTCCATCTCACCTCCCCCTCCAGGTGCTGTGTGTCCCTTATGGGATGTTCCCATCTCTCAGGGTACAACCATCCATTAATCCCATCCCTTGCAGATTGGCTGTTTCTGTCTGACCTTTCTCTGTACAGCTCTACATTCTTTGAGGGCCCAAAGGAAAGAATTTGATATATTCGCAAAGTAAGAATAAAGACCCGGTACCCTTTATTGCAGTGAGTGTCACTGTAGGGCTTCCCAGGGAACCATCCTGGTCACCTGTCGAGTCCAATCCCTCTGTCTGTCACCACTGTTGGGAGAAATATGTCCTGTCCCCTTGAAATCCCCCTGGGCTCTGGTGCAGAATTAATACACGATGCAAAGGAACTTTCCTCTGTGCCGGTACATATGGCAACTTATGTATGTGATGGAGTCTAAAATTATCCAGCCCTTCTTAAAATCCATGTGTCCTGCTCCGAGGAGCTGCCATCCTTCCCAGTGCTCAGCCACCTGCAATCTGTTCTGCCTGTGCCTTTCCCATTACGTAAATGCAAGGATTAATTGCACCGTTAGGTTCTCCCGTGGCCCCGCCGCCGCTGCCTCAGCTCCCAGTGTTTCAGAAGGTCTCGTCCCCAACGCCGCTCCTGTTTTCAAAGGAATCGGGCACTGGGCTGGTTTGATTTTATTTTTAGAGTCTTTCCTTTTATCTTTTCCAGCAGCGTCCCACTGGGAGCTGCTCCAAGATTGCCGTGCGGGATGCGACCGGGCTGGCTGCTGCCGGGGTGGGCGTCGCTCCTGACCCGGCACGCGCGGGTGCGAGCTGTCAGCCGCGCTCCTCGGTCCGTCGGGACGCGCTCCCATCGTGGCCACCCTCCGGGAGCTCAGGATCTGCAGTCTGATGGCCCCCAGGCACCCCCAGCTCCGGCCAAGCCGTGGCCTCGACACCGACACCATCCTTGCCCTCGGACATGCAGGCAGGAGCGCGTGCCGTGCTGTGGGAAGGAGCAGTGACTCCCTTGCCACGTGCACCTGGGCGAGCTGGGGCTGCTACGCGCGTACGGCACAGATGCGTGCGTACATATATATATAAAACTGCTTATTTTCCTGTCGTTCTAGGATTTATTTATTTATTAAAACTACCATCCATCAGGAGCTGCAACATCTGTTTGTGAAAAATAGCACATCCTTGGGCTGCAGCCAGGAAAAATCATTTCATTATGAAATTGCAACTGTAAGGCTGCACAAAATCACAGACATACTGTACAGCGATCTGCTTTTGTTTCCAAACTGCTCATTAGGAGTGATCCACGAGCCAAAATGATGCCCCATAGAAGGTGAAGAGGGGGAAATGAGCCCACCCGTTGCACGAAGTGAGCAGCCGTCAGCGCCGTGATTATTGTCCCTGGTGAATCCTGCGCCCAGTGCAAGGCTGTGCTCGTCTCCCTTTCTGTCCCGGAGGGGAGACGTCTTCACTTCTCTTCCGTTCTTTGTGCCTAATTTGGGCTGACAAGGAACATACTTGAGAGGATAGGAAATGAGGAGCCTGGCTTACAGATTGTTTTGTGTGAGGCAGGAGAGAGGATTGCAGTGCCGCTGCCAGGAGCTGCGTGTGGCTGCACACCAGGAAGGGCTGGTGGGGGGCTGTGCAGGGTAGGGGGCTCTTCTGGGGTCCCCTTGGCTCCCATCCCCACTCTCTCTCATTTCTTATCTCCACAGGTCTGGCAGTTCATCAGATAATCACTATTACTGTGTCCCTCATCATGGTCATAGCTGCGCTGATAACAACTCTTGTCTTAAAAAATTGGTAAGGTCCCTCCTGCTCTGCTTGGCTTGAGGGGTGGTGTGGGACAGGGACAGGGTGGGGATGGGAATGCCAGCTGTGTCCAGCTTGGAGTGCCAAATCCCCTGGCACCCGCTAGGATGGCTGTGGAAAGGCATTGCAGGAAGAAATGAGGGGTTTATATCAAAACCTCAGAAGGAGGTTGGTGCACCAGGGTTCAGCCGTGCCCCTGTGGCTCCCTGACCTCTCCCCGCCTGGCTGGTGGCTCTGGGGACCAGCACATGGCTGAGGTTGGGTGGCTGAGTCCCACGTAGGACACATGTGCATCGCTGCTGCAGGACTGAGCGCTGCAGTGTGATGGCACCTGGAGAGGTCAGAGCCGTGTGTTGGGCCACAGCGGGTGTTCCTGGGACCTGCCTGGTGCTGCCAGCAGCTCCTCTGCTGCCTTCCGTATGCAGCTTTGATGCTGCTCCTTAAATCCCCGGCTTAGCTCAGCAAGAAGCAGCTGCATCTTCTGCCCTTCCCTGGGATCCCAGGGATGAAAGGGCACCTTTGGAGCCCCTCAGGTGCCACGGTTTGAAGCATGCCCCATCCCCCAGGGCGCTCCTGTGTTCCTCCAGCTTCATTTGCTCCTGTTTATTCTCTCTCAGCGTGGCTGGGCGTATGGCAAAATAGGTTAGCTTTCGCTCCAGGCGCTCCTCACTTTACCTATTTTCCCAGGGAAACTGGCCTACTTTGAGGTCAGCGTTGCTGGCGTAGCGGCACGGCTGCAGCGCGGGGCTGGGGAGAGCGGCCGTGCGGTCCTGCCAGTGGCTCTCTCCTCTGGCCCAGCCCAGCTCTCTGTGGGTGCTGCAGCAAATTGATTCCTGCAGCCAGGAGGCAATTAGAACACCAGGTTGATGAGGAGCCCTCTGGCTCCCCAGCTGAGAAGAAAAGCTCTTCGCAGGGCTGTGGAGGCATCTTCGTTTCAGCAGAGCCATGACTCGGTGCAGCAACTGGCCAAAAATGCCGAGGTTCTGGCCCCACAGCTGAGCCTGCTTTGGGGAGCAGCTGGTGACTCTCCCTCCTGTATTTCAGACAGCATTTAGTTCACTAAACTTCCCTGGCCGTCGCAGTGTTTCAGTGAAGGAGCAGGGAAAATAGTTTATAAAACACTTGCGGGATTTGTCTCCAGTCGCGGCAGTGAGCGGTACAAGTCATTGATCCGGCTGACCACGGCTTGGCACAACAGCTCAGTAACTGCTGCTGAAGCCAAAAAGGGGAAAAAATAAACCCAGTGAGCGGTGTAGAATTGAAATGGTTTATAGAAAGTGAAATTGGGAAATCACTGGAGAAGATGCCCAGCAGGGAAGCGCAGGCAGCACCCAGGTGTATCCCAGCTGGAGAAGCAGCACCTGGGAGTTTGCTCAGCTCTAACTGGAGTGCCTCAGTTCCTCACACCATGTGTTGGGTGACTCTGGGCATTGCTGGTGCAGCGAGGGCCAGTGCTCCAGGTCAGGACTGACCCACGTTCACACACCCTGGCCCCAGCTGGACGGTATTTAAGGTCCCTTCCAGCCCAAAGCATTCCTTGATTCCCTGGTTCTCTCTCCACCCAGCTGCGCACAGAGCGGGCGCCCGCGGCGCAACAGCCACCAGCGCAAGCTGGACCAGCAGGAGGAGAGCTGCCAGAACCTGACCGACTTCGCCCCCGCCCGCGTGCCCAGCGCCCTCGACATCTTCACCGCCTACAACGAGACGCTGCAGTGCTCTCACGAGTGCGTCCGGACCCCCGTGTCCGTCTACGCAGAGGACACGTTGCACTCGCCCGGGGATTACAAAACGACCTTCAATGGAAACAGGTGAGGTGGGCGCTGTGGTTTCCCGGTGGGTTGGGGAGCACTGTCTCACTCTGGTGGTGAGGTGCCCCGGGGGCACGTGGCAGAGCCACCTTCCTCTGGCTCACAGCACTCACCTGCCCCATAGCTCGGTGTGGGACTGGCCCCCAGCCCCCTTGTCCTACCCACTGGGGCTGGGTAGGTGCCTCAGCAGTCCCTGGCCCCGCATGGCTCGGCCAGCTCCGGCAGTGCTCAGCACCACACGGTGTGTTGAGTTCCCAGCTGCTGCTGCTGCCAGCACGTAAAATGCCGCTGGATCCATCTTCCAGCATCTGTGCTGTCTCCTCAGTGGCATCGGCAGAGCGGCCGGGCTGCGAACGAGCAGGTGATTAATGGAGGAGCAGGCGGTGAGAGCCAAATGAAGCGTTTGGCTGGTGTGAAATAACGGCGCGTTAACAAGGGGCGCCACGGCAGCTGCCGGTGCGGTGCAAGGGATGCAGCCGTGCTCTGCCTGCCCCTCGCCTGCCCGGAGGGAGGGAGTGATGGGGTTGGGCTCCCCGTGCTCCAGCCTGGCACCAAAGCCCTTTTCACGAGGCGCTGGTGTGGTTTTATCACGTGGTAAATGTGTGTCCCCATTAGAGGTAGAGGGAAAACCAGGAGGAGGGTTTTAGTGGAGAAAACAAGCAAGTAGTCCTCCAGGCAGCCTGGTGGAACCACGGAGTGCGTGCCACCCGCAGATTGTGTCTGCCTGCCCCAAGGGCAGGTCGAGAGCCAACAGCTCCACAGACATCTTAACCAGCACCTTTTGCGTGTGCATGGGATTCTGCTGGTCCGCATTTTCCAGGGTATCCTCAGACCTCGGAAGATGGAGAGCTGGCAGGGATTTTCACACCATTTTTCTGGGTGTCCACCTGCATTAGTTTGATGTGAACCCCAGCCAGGTGACAGAGGACCAGTGTTCTGGCTGGCAGGGATCACAGCTTTTCTGCCATCCAGGGATGCTCTCTGGGACCCTCTGGCCCTGAGCACTTTCTGGCAGCCTGGCAGACCCAGGCCCATTCAAAGCATCACTCTAGAGAGGTGTAACTTTTTCCCCTAAAAAAGCTGATTTGCAGCAGGCCGCCCTGGCTTGCTCCGTGTGTTACGTACCAGCGTGTACCAGCCCCTCTTTCTGCTCATTGCAGACCCTCTTCTTCTGACCGGCATCTTATTCCCGTGGCCTTTGTGTCTGAGAAATGGTTTGAAATCTCCTGCTGACTGGCCGAAGCCTGTTTGACTTGTGGGGGCAGGGCAGACGCCAGCGGGCTGTTTCCTGGTACGTACCGCGCTCCTCGTGTCCGTCCCGCATCCGTCCTGCATCCGTCCTGCATCCATCCTGTGCCCCCCGCCGTGCCCATCGTACCTTGCCTGGTGCCATCCTGCCACTCGTGCTTCCTTCATGGTGCTGGACTCAAGCAGGGTGGCTCACCTGGCTGGTCTGGCTGACACCCTGCCATGGGTGGGGCATTGAGTGCCAAATGGCTTTTCCAGGGAGATTAATTGCGGACAGGCCACACTAACAGGTGGAGACTGGGATGGATGTGGATTGGAGAGCAAAGGGTCCCCGGGGCAGACTCGAACTTCAGCCTGATCCCGTGGTTCCAGCCCACCTCTAAAACCTCAACAAGCCACAGTAATTTCCGTGCTGTGAAATGGCCTGATCTGTAATTAACCTCTGGTGGCATGATGGACAGCCCGCCTCATCCGAGCACCGCCCGTCCAGCATGCGCGCTCTGTCTGTACCTGAAAGCTCATTTGGTGCTGTTTGCTGTCATAAACACTTCCATGCTCACCGTGAGGGTGCTGGGGTCCTCTGCGTCCTCACCCTCCTCCTGCTCCGTGTCCTGCTGCCGAGCCCCCCTGCTCTGCAAAGCCGACCCTGCGTGCGCAGTCCCAGCAGCCGGTCAGACCTGCTGCTGCGACCAGAGGAGTGCAGCGATGTTGTTCTGGCTGCAACGGTACAGACTTAGGGGATTTTCTTGTCTTTTGTTGAGTTGGCTCGAGCCACTTCCACCTCCTTGCGTCACTTCTGAAGGTGGCACAGCATAGTGGTGGCAGGAAAGCAATTAAGGGTCTGTGTGTGCCAGCTCGCCATGGGCAGTGGTGCCCGCTCAAGCCACGAACTCAGGTGAATTAATTGCTCTGTCCCAAGTCCCTGCTGTAATGAATCATATATTCAGTGTAAATGAAGTTTCCAGCCTTCCCTGGCTGCAGCTCGCTCAGAATAGCCTGTTTAACATTATGCACACCTATTGAACACAGAAATATAATTAGATTAGAATGGAAGGGAATAAAAAGTTAATGGTCTCAGCTGTGCTGGGGCTGGCAGTGTCTGGGCAGGGCAGGTGAGGTGTGTGGCGGGGTACAGAGCAAGGGTTTGGCTGGCACGGCCCTGCTGCCCCCCTGGAACCTCTCCCAGACCAAGTGGCTTCACTAGGGAAGGTTAAAGGCTCTCACTCCCCACCTGTTGATGTGCTTGCTTTATTTCTCTGACTCTTTTGTCATGGCTGCTGTCTTATGGGACAGAGGGCGAAGGAACCCAGGTGGGAGCTGATGCCAGGAGCAAGGGCAGCAGGAAGATGAGCAGGGAGGTTCTGCAGGGAACACCAGTCTCAGAAAGAACAGCAATAACCTCCTGTGCCTGCTCCTGGGCTGCAGCCCAGGGCTCCCGCTCTGGCAGTGCCTGGGGCTCTCCAAAGCAAGTGCAGATGGAGAGAGCAGGGAATGCTGACTGGGAAAGCTGGGAATGCTGGCTGGGAGAGCCAATGCTGCTGCAGTGGAGGTGAGGACAGGGTGCAGCTCATTCCCCCAGATCCTGGCATTTACCACGTTCAGGTTCACCAAATTGGGGTGTGCCTTTTCCAATCTCAGCTTTGTAGTTTGGAATGTCTCTCCATTGGCTTAAAGTGTATTAAAAAAAAGAAATAACACACAAAACAAACCAGCTGCACTCGGCGCCATCCACAGCTCTCGTGCCTCAAGTCCAGGGAGGGAGAAGGAGCAGGTCGGAGCGCTATGGGAAGCCTGTGTGGATCCCCCCGCTCCCACCCGAGGTGCTGTGAAACCTCGGGCCAAAGACCGTGCCCTGGCCATCTCCATATGTTTCTTTAAATAGCCTGAAGCCATTCCATTACGCCTTATTAAATCCTTGAAATTCTCATTGACCTGTTTTCATGGAATCCATAAAACGCGCATTGACGCGCTCTTGAAAAATCTATCCGTCTTTTACCTGGAGCATTAGCTCTGTAATAGCGTTCCAATTACACATACAATTCTGGAAGCTACTGCTTGGTTTCATTAAGGATAACAAAACAAGATTAACCCAAAACCTGTTTTCTGCACATGTACCTGTGTATAGGTGTGTTTTCACCGGGGTTTTTCTGGAATACATTTGCATAGGTGGTACGTCCTGGTTCAAACCAGGTGCCGGTGGGAAATCCCTCAGGTGAAATGAATGCTCCCAAGTTTCACGTGTCGCTCTGTAAAGTGCAGATGGCGTTAAGATGAGCTCCCTGCTAGGCTGTCCCTGCCACCGTGGTTGCCTTGTGCTCTCACCGGCTGCCAAGTGCCAGAGGAGCAGTGGGACGGAGGGAAGTGCTGGAGGAGCGGAGGGATGGAGGATGCCTTTCCAGCTCTTGAGAAGAGGCTGGTGGACGAGGAGATGCAGCTGCTTGGGCTGCGCTGCTGCCGGAGGAAGGATTGTTTCCTGGCTGGCGTTCACAGCCACGGCAAGGTCACCTGAAGGGGACAGTTGCCACTGACACACTGCACCTCAGCAGAGACGCTCTGGAGCATGTGCAGCTTCCTGGCTGGAGGGGCTACGTGTGGCTTTCTCCTCCCAGCCCCTTTCTCCTGGTGTTTTACAAGTTTAAATTGACAGCACTTCACATCTCTGGGCTGTCTGACAGGCAAATCAGTGCTCCCAAAAGTGTGGACCTGGAGCTGGAAGCACAAGGTCGGGCAGGGACGCAGGACAGAGGGGCTGTAGGTGTTTCATCGAGATGAGCACTGGGAGCCCAGTTGGAGTTGAATGTGAACTTCCCATCTGACAGTCCCTCAGCCTGGTGTGAGGGCTGACCACTGTGCTGTCCCACTGGCAGCCTGGCCTTGGAGGATCCTGATGGCCTCGTCAGGCTGGGCTGAGCAGCTGAGGCAACAAATGTAAGGGACGGCACCACGGAGCGTCTCCATCCCAGAGAGCTGCAGGCAGCGCCGGGGCTGTCAGGAGACCTGGTGAATCTCATCTGGTTACACAGCGAGCAGATGTTGAAGCTATTTCCCGGGGTCAGATTGCTCCCGTGCCAGCAGGAGCGATCGGGAGGGTTCCCGTGCTGCTAACACGGGCCCTGCCAGGACACCAACCCTCCCTGCAGCGGGCAGTGCCCGCGGCAAGCGGCTGGTGGAGCTTTATGGCAGATTGCCTGTGCCAGCAGCCGGACCCGCTGGAGCACCAGCTCCTCGGTGGCTGTCACACCTGGGTGGCTGTCACACCTGGGTGGCTGTCACACCTCGGCAGTGCCTGCTGGCAGCTATTCCTGCAGGCAGGGGCCGGCCCAGCCACAGCAGCCTGGTGTAGCTGCAGCTGTAGTGTGGTCCCAGGCTGGGTAGGTGAGGAGTGGAGCAGTCAGTGAAAGCACTGAGGAATTACCTGCGGGGAGGCATGAGAGGGAACACCCCCGGTGCCCTGGTGCCAGCAGTACTGGAGGACACACAGCACCCAGGCAGAGGCAGGAGCAGAGGGTGTTCTGCAGAACGACAGGTGACGTTCGCTGAGGACTGGAATGGTTTGGCCAGGCACCACAGCGCAGGGTGGCTGGTTTGGCTTGATTTCATCCTGGCTTTGGGGCTTTCTGAAATGAAGTTTGAGATTCCGCATTATTCTTGTCCTTAATCCCACTCTCTTTGACTGAAAAACCCCATGGAATGAGATTATACAAAAATCTGTAAGGTTGATCAAGCGCTGACCTACTTTGCACAAAGAGGCTATTTGGGATACAATACCAATTGTACCTCCTGCCACCACACGTTAACCAGTGCTCACCCAGAGCCACAGGATGTTTGGCACTGATGGCAGGGAGGGGGTGATTTGGGACCTGGCAGCTGTGCTGATTCGGTGGCATCGGTCTGACCCTGCCCTGGCACGGGGGTGAGAGCTGACAGCATTGTGTGGTAATGCCACGCTTGAACACGGCAGCAGCCGATGTGATGGCCCCGTTCTGCCTAACAACAGCAAATGGTTTGTGTTAACATTAACAGATAATGAGTCATCATAAAAAATCCCGGCTTGTCTTTGGAGGAATAACAGCAGTCCCAGCACAGCCCCGGCACAGGAGATTAAGGACTCTGGAAAATCTGTCTCGCTAATTAAGACTTGGGGGTTGTTCTTGGAGATGGTGTATATTGGGCATCTTGATTAAAAATAGTGTTGGAGAAAGAGCCCTGGGACAAAGAACACCCTGCGCCCTGAATGCTGATCCCAGCCAGGCAGAGGACACAGCGTGGATTAGGGGGGTGTGTACTGAGCACTGCTGGACGGGCTGTATGTACCTGCTGGCAGCTGTGTCAGGCACACCCAGCAGTGCTACAGCACATTTCACTGCAGGGAACAGCACGACAGAAAGCCAGTGGCTGCACACTAATGATGGGGAGTGATTGTCTTTGTATTGAGGGTCTGAGATTGCGTAGGGAGACATCTTCCAGTGGACAGTAAATAAATAGCTTAAGGACTTCAATAGGATCTCTGGGTTGCTGCTTAACCAATTCCCTATTGATTCTTTAGATTTAACTTCAGCAAATTTTGTTAGTGCTTGTCATCATCTTCTCATCTGCCAGAGCACTTGCTGCTCGTGGCCTGAGTATGAGAAGCTGCAGAACACAGTGATGACTGGGAGTAAATCTTATTCTGGAAAAGGCCCCAGGGAGATGGAAGCAGTGGTCCCAGGTCCCCAGCACACACCAGCAGCTGGTGAGGAGGAGGAGGATGTCACTGGTCCCCCAATCCCTCTGTGCCCCACTCCCCCAGGATGCCACCGCAGCCGGGGCGAAAGAGGGAAAAGCCCCCAGGCTGTGGGGAGCATTGAAGCAGCAATGCAAGTTGCAGTGCAATTCCCTGTCATGACTTAACCTTTCTTTTTCTTCTCGTCCTCAACAGGATTCCATTGGTGAACCTGTAAAAAATATAAAAAAATAATGGGTTACCTGTACCTACCATTTCTGTTTACCAGTAGGAGACTCAAAGAGCAGCGTTCTATGGGCCAAATATATTTTTATAAAAATGAACATGCCTATAGGTAACTGCATTGTCAAGGAGCACGGTTTTGGGAGGAGAGAAAGGAAAGTGTGTGAGCAAAGGATCCCGTGGAGGAGGAGGAACCGGTGAGGGACGAAGAGGGAAGGACTGAGCGCCTGGAGCCCGGCCGTGGACGGTGACTCTGAACCTGTGCCAATAATACCATTATGTGCCATGAACCGATGCAAAGACTTTGTGAGGAGCCGTGTCAGCAACGCCTGGAAACGTTGTGGAGGATGAGCGGGGCGTCTCTTCTGGTGGGGTCATCCATTCCGGTCCATACGCGTACATACATATGGTATATGTAGAGAGAAAATATATATATATACACACACAAACACTTTTTGTACTGTAGCAATTTTTGAAGATCTTAAATACTCATTTTTAAAGAAGATGTCATGGGCTAAAAGTCTCATTTCTTTAACACGCATCATGCAAACCGGGCGATCTGACGTTTTCTACTTTGGCAGCTTGTCTGTCAACCTATATGTGTATATATAGGTAGACATATATACATATATATACGTGTGTGTGTGTATGTATAGACATATATATGTATGTATACATATATATATATATATTTTGGTTCTTTTTGGAAATGCTTTTCCAGCGTGGTGACGTGACTGTGGTGGGGGACGGCCGGGGCTGCACTGCTGGCAGGGAGCAGGGGAGAAGCTTCCCAAAGGCCATGTGGAACGCAGCTGAGGGCGGTGGTGAAGGTATTTCCAGGCTTCTGTATCCAGATACATCATCAAGGCCGATAGGAAGAAGCCGGAGAGCCTGTGCCTGCCCCACGTCCAGAGCTGCCATCCCCGCCGTGACAGGCGTGACGCCTCGGGGCTGGGCAGGGCAGGTTTAAGGGGTGGAATTCCAAAAGATGGGCTTCTCTTGTCACAGGCGACAAATTTCAGCAGTGGGATGGGGAAGTCTTTTTGGAAATGGCTTCTAAATAGGCCACAGCACCAAAGATCGCTCATCCCTGTTTGAGAAATGAGAGAAGGGAGCTTGTTGCCTCCTGCCCCAGCCCAGTGGGATCAAGGGAGCTTCTTCCCTTGCTCTCCTGGTCTTGGCTGGCTCTGCTGTGGCAAGAGAAGACACAGTCTGCTATCCACAGTCCTGGGGACCATTTAATAGTGTGTAAAGGGATTTTTTTGCCAGGGAAGCACAGTTCTGTGGATTCTGATTTGGTGTGTTGCTCTAGAAAGACACCCATGGCCCAGCCAGCTCCTGCTGGGGTGGGTGGTGTTGGTGGGTGCTGACAAGGATGCCAGCTGACCCTAAGCCCTCTCTCCGAGTCTTTCCATGGAGTCAGGTGCTGCTGTGCCGTGCTGCACATCAGACACCAGGATGGGGCTCGCTCAGGTCCCTTCGGCGTTAGGTGGGTGAGAACGACAGCAGAGATCAGACCAAAGTCCTCCAGTTCTTTTTGTAAACTGCCCTTGGTAAATACTAGTGTTTTTTTAGAATTGTCCAGATCCACATTTCTACTCCCCTACTAATTACTCAGCTCCTTTTCTTTATGATAATGAACGTGCATTTAAAAAAAAAATTAGAACCCTGTGGTGTTGCGCATAGCCACGCGTGCGGTCTCTTGTTCCCATGTCCTTTTCCGTCCTTTTCCCACGGAATTGCACAGTCTGGATTATTTTTCCTGAATTTTTGGACGCTGCCTCAGACAGAAGTCTTCCTTGCCAGCCCTGACAATTACCTGCAGACTTGAGCCAACCATCCCCTGGGCAGAGAGGGGTCTCTTGGGTGGCTCGTGTCCAGCTCTCCAGAGCCACTGGATGCCTCCAGGGAGGAGGAGGCAGGGGAGAGAAGGGGAGACTGCTCTTGCTAGAGCGGTGACCCCCCCAAAGCTTTAGCCTTCCCTGGGAAAACATGAGGAGTGTCTGCCCTTGGGAAGTGTGGAGTCTGAGCGACTGCTCCAGGGTCGTCTCGGTGTCCTGGGGCTTTCCTGTGGCACTGGTGTCAGTGGTGCAGTCGCTGCGAGCCGCCCTCACTGGCACAGGTGTTGGGTTCTCCTCCTTTTTGTGACTTCATGGTAATCCATCTGCTCCAGCTTGGAGCCATGTCCCTTGTGCTTCTCCCATTGATCTTCCTATTTATTTCATTCCCGAGGGTATTCCAGTGTAATCATGATAGCAGTATGACATGAAATATATCTCAGCTCCCTCGTCCCAGGGCGTTTGAAGCAGTGCTCTGCTTCTGCATGGATGGAACCTACTGCCTGCAGGGAAGTTGTCAGGCACAGCCGGGGGATGGCAGGGTGTTGCGGGCAGCGCCAGTGCCAGCGGTGTTGGGGATGGGGATGGAGACACACCCGGCTCACGGGAAATTCCCTGTGGAGGTGGGGAAGAGGAGAGGAAAGCGTGTATGTGTATGTGTGTGTGTGTGTGTGTGTGTGAGAGAGAGAGAGAGAAGGAAGGTGAATAATTGTGACCCCAAGGATGGGAGCAGGTTTCAGAGGGCAGGGTTTGCCCGAGCTTCCCCCACAGTCTGCAGCAGGACACATCCTGGTCACCCGGAGCCGAGCGGTGAACCAGGAAACAAAAGTAGATGCACAATCTTCCCTTATTTATAAGGACCAACAGCACTTGCACTTTATCAGAGGAAGCCTCCCCCCATGCCAGGCACACGGGGCCGCTGCTGGGAGGAGGGGGAGGAGGAGGAGAAAGGACAGGGCCGGAGCTGCTGATGTGGTGATGTACAAGGTAGGATCCAGGCGTCCCAAGGTCTTGCACAGTGAAGAGAAATGAACTGTGGTGATTTCATTCCCTCCTATTGATAAAAGCCAAAAAAAGCAAGAAAGA
Organism: Pseudotriccus pelzelni; assembly: GCA_035584735.1. Lineage (NCBI taxonomy): Eukaryota > Metazoa > Chordata > Aves > Passeriformes > Tyrannidae > Pseudotriccus > Pseudotriccus pelzelni. Next base: position 3,940,209 of record JAWMRA010000052.1, on the reverse strand, counting down.
AATGAAAACAGAAAGTTGCATTTCCATGGCATAGTCTGTTGAGCAGATCTTCCCACCGTGGAAAAGCAGGGAAGCGTGATGTTCTCGGACATGCTCCCGCAGGAGCTGTGTCGTATTTTGGGCGCATCATCTCACCCTGGGGTTCTGGAAGCTTGAAAAAAGAGAAGTTTTGCTCCTTGCTTTGCTGTATGCCCCCAGCCCGCTGCTGCTTGTTTCTTTTTGGTTCATTTTCCGGATTCTTTAGCCCCTGAGTCATCCCTGAGAAACACACCATGGCAGCCAAGAGGCTGCCACGTCCCCCAGAGGTGTCGTGGAGTGTCTGTGTGTCACGTGTGGCTCTGTCTTAGAGAGGCAGTGGTGTGGGATGAGCCACGCACAGCAAGGAGGGGTTGGCTCTCCTTGGGCTCTGCGGCAAACCCAGGACTCTCCTCCCTCCAAATCCCTTGCAAACGCTGAGCAAGAGCCTCAGGACATGGTGTGACTGCAGGGGCGAGGGCCGCGGGCAGAGCCGTGGGCACCGCTGGCACCAGTGGGCTCTGTCTTGCACCACGTGAGCTGATTCGGGACTACAGCTCCGAGCTCCCACGTCGTGGCACCTCCGGGTAGGACGGGCGGGGTTTGATCCTCAGTCTCTTGACCTTTGCATGCCGGGGTCTCCCAAGGGCAGCATCACCCCGCAGCACCCCAGGCAGGGCCAGTCCCGGGCGGCCGCCTGTCTCTCCAGATCCGATCGTTTACCTTCACTCTGTCTTCCCAGCTGGAGAAAGGGCGGCCGGTGGCGGTGGCGTGGAGGGGCTGTGTGGGAGTGGTGCTCCGTGGGGTCATCGGCGCCGAGCCCGCCGGGAGGTCCCCACAGCGACAGCAGAGCCGGCGTGGGGGTGGGTTTCAGGTTACCTCTTCTCCACTGGCAGCTTGTTGCGGAGGAAGGCAGTTCAGCTCAAACGGTAGTTAAATAGTAGATATTCTACACATATTATATATTTTGTAAAAAAAAAAAAAAAAAAATTAAAAAATGAAATAGAACAAAAATATATCTATCCTATCTCAGCCCGCCCATTTCAGGATGAATGTGGTTGGAATTTTTGTTCAACCAGGTATAAAAAAATCTGTACGTGATTTTTTCAAAACCAGCAAGAAATCCCTTGCCATTTCCAAGTCCATGGGTTTGGTCTCCCGAGCTCATCTAATGCTTCTCACACATTTTTAAAAATTACTCTCAGCGTTTGTAGGTACATTTTTAATAGTGTCAAGAGTGGAGATAATATTTACTTTGAATAAAGTATATGTTGCACAAAAATGTACACTAAGGGCACAGATTTCTGACCCAGATTCTTCTATTTTAGGTTCCGAGGGGTTTATTTTTTTGTTTGATAGGACATGTACAGTGAAGTTTACACTTTTATTTTTATTTTGCCAAAACCCGTTTTCTAACATGAGACAGTTTTACTTTGTAACCGGTTTTACATCACTGAGTACTCCTTTCTTTTCCTGGGAAAATCCTGCACCGGGAGGCAGCCGGCACGTCCGGGCGCGGTGCCGGTGGAAGCTCTGTCGCCTTTCGGCATCGCGGCTGCTCCGCGTGCCCGCGGCATGAGCTGGGGCGATGCCAAAAGGACCTTTTTCTTCCCGAGCGGTTTTTAATTTGTCTCTGTCCGTGGAAGCCGTGTATTTGGAAGCACTGTAAATGCCACCCTGTCCCCTTGCCCTCTGTATATTTAGTACTCTGATGTTGCTATTAAAACTGATATGAGAACCGCGCAGCCAGTGGTGACTGGGTTCGTCCGTGCGCACCTGCGGTTCCTGGGGAGGGGACGAGGTTGGTTTGGGGTCTAGGGGGACTGACCCATCAGCAAGGAGTCAAGTTGCTTCCCTGGGAAAATCCCCCTGTCCCCAGCTGCGCAACTCTTGGGTGAGAGGCTGGGAAATGGTCCTGCCTCATCCTGGGACCAGGGTCTCATACATCTCGGGGTCCCCTCACAGCCCCCACCTCCACACCCTGCAGCACTGGCAGGAGGGAGACGGGTCTTGAGGCTTACCCAGCGTCCTAGGGCTCGGGGCGGAATTAATTAAGTGTCACTAATGACATTTTAAACAAACAGCTCTGCTATGGAATCACTTCACCCAGTTACCTCTTTTACCTGAGGAGTCCTGGCCGTGAGCAGGTCCCTCTGCAGTGATTCTCTGTTTCGCACATCGGATGTGACACGGGCGATGATGGTTCACACTTGAGCGGGCCCTGCAGCTGTGCAGCCACATGCCGCTCGATGGACAGACGTGGGCACTGGGCAGCACGAGGAGGGCTCATGCCAGGCAGTCGGGACAGCTCCCATAGCCCCCCGTGCTCTCACAGTGTCCCCCCGTCCCCAGGCCACCATGGGACAGCACAGCTGCCATTCCTCACAAAGCCACCTGACCTGAGAAGGGGGAACAGCCTTTCTCAGTGTCTGTGTTGGCTTTAAAGAGGGATGACCTGGGAAGACAGAGCTCAGCACAGCCACCTGCCGCTCGCATTCCCAAGGCTGCGTCAGGAGCTTCTCCGCAGTGCCGGGACCCTCCTCAGTTCTCTCTGCCAGACCAGCACAAAACCAGGACCAGAGATGCCACCCAGCCCCAGCCCAGACAAATCTCAAAAAGCTCCCTTCTGCCGGATAATATATAGGAAAATGGGGAGGGACAAAGTGAGATGCTCTTCATTTAGGGCCAAATTGCCAGCTTAAATCGCCGTGACAATGTGTACAAGCGAACAGGATGCGAATGGCCTCAGAGCTGCATATATCAGGCAGAGAACTCTGTTCATCTCCAGATGCAAGTGGGATTTCAGGGCATGAAATACAGTGTTGGGATCTCATTCCTTTCCCTGATATTTATCACAGCCGGAAACGTACTCACCAGCCTGAGCTGTTCCAAGTGTCACTGCTGGGAGCGCAGAGGAGAAATATTGTGCTGAGCCGTGGGAGAGAGACTAGGGGGGGACAAGGCGAGTGGCCAAAGAGGAGAACCGGCATCCCTGCTCCCTCCAGCATCCATCACCCCAGCGTGGAGCCAGGAGCATCCCCTCCTGCTGCTCACCCCACCGTGAGGGGCAGTGGGGGCCAGGGCATGGCCACCACACACTGTGCCCTGGGTTAAACGGTGCCCTGAGCGGTCCCCAGGGCTGGAGGTGCCGTGACAGGGTGACTGTCCCCGTGTCAGCTGGAGGCTGCCAGCTCATGTCCCTTCAGCGCTGCTCAACGGGGTGAGGCTGGAAACAAAACACCGCACACTGGTGCCACAGCGCACAGTTCTGATAAAGGTAGGACTAAGCATTATCCAAGTTTAATTATTATAATTATACCGGGGCGAAGTAATTGCTGGGGATATTTTAAGCATCAATCAACACGCTATTTTGAAAACTGAAGCCCTGATTTACCCAGGGCGAGGTGCTAACTGTCAACAGGCCACAGTCCTGCCGGCAGCAGGAGCCCACTGGGAGGGTTTGTGAGCTGGTTGGAGCTTCTGAGCTGCAAGTAGGAATTTGGTGGGGGAAGGTGTGAGACAAGCAGCAGGAAGACGGAAAGGGGTCCCCTACATCCCATAAACCATTTACTTGCAGCCTAGATCCGGCACTGGGATGGGCTGCAGGAGCAGCTTCAGGAAGAGGAGCCGTGCACAACGGGCGACCCCAGCTCGGCAGTGGCTCTGAGGAAGATTGGCTGGGGCTGGATGATGTAGCGATGCTGAAATCATTTAAGCTTGTTATGGTGGTTTCTATGGCTCTCTGGCTGGATGTAACAAATTGTCTGCATCATTTTCCAGATGGATCATTCTTAAATCATCTAGGACAGGCTTCGGGGCTCCGCACTGAAGCGGTGGAAGGCACTTCAGTTCAATAAATGCTGGAACTGTGCTATATCAAATGCTATTTCTTATTAAAAGTGCAAGTACATCATCCGAGCTGATGGGTCTCACAGCCGAGATCTCCACACTCTGCACCTCTCTGAGTGGCCTTAGCTCCCTGCGGGGCTGGGGGACAGGGATGGGGCCACGTGTGGGTGCCCATGGTGGCAGCCAGGGTGGCTCTGCAGCAGAGCGGAGGGAACACTGGTGGATAGGACTGGCCAGCAGCTCATCCCTACCCCCTGCTTTCCTCTCCCCGGCTGGGTACCAGACCCCAGCGTGTGCCCAGCTCCCGGCGGATGGCATGGCCCAAGCGTGTCTGAACAAAACCATTTATTAAAACTGGAGATAATTGATTCAGCAATAAGTTCTGTCGTAAAAGGGAGGGTTTATCACCGCTGTCATCACTGAAGCAGCCCATGGGTCACCTGCCCTGGCTGAGCCCCGCAGTGTCCTGCAGCAGGACGAGCTGCTGAGGCACCAGGCTCCTCCTCCGCACTTGGCCACGGCCGATGAACAACGAGCACTGAGAGAGCAGTTTGTTACTGCCAGGCAATTTGTGCTAATAAGCAGTTCGAGGCAGCGAAGCCTCTCGGCGGAGATGACTTATGGCAGGAAGGGCTGGCAAGGAAGAGCCCCCAAGCATGCTGCGGGGATGAGACCTGCGTGGCACACACTGGTGCAGCACGTGGTGGGCTCAGTCCCTGGTGGGTCAGTCCATGTGGGCTCAGTTCACAGTGGGATCATCCCATGGATCTCCTCTGCCTGCCCACCTGGGATGGCGAGTGCAGCAGCTGCCTGTGGCTTGCACTGGGGACCAACTTCCCGATGGGACAGTGTCTTCTGAGGACTGAGAAAGCACATGTGGATGCAATTCCCAGGTTTCAAATGCCAGGCTGGTGTTGGATCTAATCTCAGGCATTTCTGGTGCTGATGGGACCTGAGCCCCAGGACTGTGGGACCTGTTCGGCTCTGCCAGCAGTGGCATGTCTGTATGTGTTTAATAAACGTACCAGAATGAAATCCTCGCTGTTCCTGCTTATCCTTCAAGCATGATATTAACTGAAAACTGACATTTATCTTAGTTCTCTGTCAAGCCAAAACAGGAACAGACTTTCTTGAGGGTTTTATTATCTTTCTCTTGCAAATTTTCAAGCGTGAATAAGAGCTGTGACTGGCAGAGAGGACGGAGGCGGGAGCTGGTGGTGGGTGCCCTGGGAGCCCACTCTCGTCTCTGTCGCAGCAGGATCAGCACAGCGGGGGTGGGAGCAAAAGCCCTGGTGGCACTTGAGGGCAAGGTGAAATCCTGGTGTGAAGCCCACCTGACACCAAGGTCAGCAGTGCCAGGGCACACAGCTCAGAGACCCTTCCCAGGCAGGGCATCACTCAAGCAGCGATGCCAGGGAGGCACGTCCACCTCCGTGGGCGAGCGTGTCCTCTCAGGTGTATTTATTGACCTGTCAGAGGGCTCGGACGTGGCTGATGGTGCTTTTCCCTTGCAGCAATTGATTCCAGTCAGCTTAGATCAAGGAACAGTTGATTTCTTTGCCTGATACTCGCTCTGGCCTTCGATAACACAGTGTTTAGGAATACATCACAGGATTCTCTGTCGGGAGCACACTGCCTGATGTGTCTAATGGACAGCGCTAACAGGTATGGCTGTGTATGGGCTTGGAGCTTTAGTTTCCCAGGAAAAGCCAGTTAAGCAACGCAAATTCAGCCTCCGGCTGCCAGCGAGTGTTTCCGAGCTCTCTGCTAACCCAAAGGATTGCGCTGCTCGTGGTGGTGACACGGGGCCAACCCCAACTGAAAAATGGGATCCAGCTCAGTCCTTTCCTCTCTGCAACCTCACCAGCTCCGTGACCTGAGCTGATCAGAACCAGTCCATGCCCAGGCTGCACTGCAAGGGACACAGCACCGTTGGTCTCAGCCAAGCACAATCAGACAGTGGTCCAGGGCTGGCCAGCCAGGGGTCCTGAAGGCCTGCTGGTACAGGAGCCAGGCTGCTGCCCTCCCCCAGGCGCCTTTCCCATTACCAGCACATCTTTCTCTACTTAAGAGCCCAGCCAACACTCTGCCCTCGTGCTATAAAAAGCACAGCTTGACATTTGTTTTTCCCTAGCTATTTCTCATCCGTGTTTTCCTTCTCTCTTCACCAACGTCCCCACCACCAGCTCGGCACAGAGCAGTGGATTGCAGCCAGTGCCATTTGTGAAATGGGTCTGGGAAGCCATGGGAAGAGCCATATCCCTGTAACAGTCCATAAACCTGTCCATTGGAGCAGTTAGCCATGCGGAGCCCCTGGGAGAGAAAAGCCCCACATTCACCAATTTGCTTTCAATCAGCCCTGAGAGCCTCTCATCTGGGAACCATTCTGCATCCACGGATGCTGCTAGTGCTGTGGGCTGCTATATTTGCCCTGGCATTCTCCCAGGGATTTAGGAGGCAGGACCCCTCAAAACCAGGCCCCCATGGGCAGACACAGGCACACTGGGGCTTTGCTGCAGCCCTGTGTCCTGTGTCACCCAGGCAGGAGCTGGCTCAGTGTCCCTTGTCCCACCACTGCTTTTCCAAGTCTGGCAGAGAACATAGCTGAAAACCAGGTGCCAGGATTAATACTTAAAATGCCAATAAAACTTTTTCTCTGAGGGTTGACAGGTTTTGGTGCTGTCTGGCTTCAAATAATTGTCTCCCAAAGGTGATGAGGCCGCCTCTTGTTGGGCAGAGAGAAGGGCAGAGCAGTGCCTGCCCTGCTGGGCTGTGTACACATCCCAGAGCCGGCTCTCCCCGAGGAATAGCTCTGCAGGGTGGGAGAAGAAGCAGCCAAGAGCCCAACAAAAGTCTCTCCCAAGACTACAGCTCTGTTTGGGGCTGAGGAGACTGGGAGTGGGCGAGCGAGCCCCTGTCCGGGGAGACAGCATGCTGGCAGGGACAGAGCCTGGTGGCAGCTGAGCGACACCGAGCAGCAGCTGCCAAAGCCCGGGAGCATCCTATCTCTGGGGGGCTGGGAAGGGACCGGACAGCGCAGCCTCGCTGGTGGCAGCCGGCCAAAAGCACTGGGCACATGGACTGAGCAGACAAAGCAGAGGGACAAGAGCCCCCGGAGCTGCCGGAGCCCACTGAGCGTGGCTGGGACCCGCTGAATGGATTTGGAGAGGGTTGGTGGCCAAGCACCGCCCTCAGTCCCGCTGGATCGATACGGAGTGTCAGCTCCAGCTCAGTTTGCGAAGGGAGGAAAGAAAAGGGAAAGTGAAGGTTTACAAGCTCTGCGAAATTCCTTCCCAGGGCCCAGCGGCAGCCCCCTGTGGGGAAGCCGAGAGGGGGAATGCAGCATCCCTGGCAGCGGGAGGGTCAGCACTGCAATTCCCAGGGGTGTGAGGACATAGAGGCTGTTTTCAAGGAGAAAAGGATGAGAAAAGGGAAAGGAGTAGGAGAAAGGAGACGAGGCATCAGTAGGATGCAGCAGGAAGGGTACCAAATGGGCACTTCTCAACTTAGGGAAAGTTTGAAAGAGCCATTAAAGCCGGAGATCAGTGAAGGGGGAAATTGAAATGTTAGGGGCTGGAACGGAAAATTAGGCACAGATAATGGCCCCGGGGTTTAAAGCACCCACTAGATAATCTGTTGTGACGAGCTTTAACACGCTCCCATTTGAGATCTCTTCGTACCCAGCCGCCCCGGCGAGCAAAATCCCCAGAGCGCTGGCGTGATGGGCACGGCTGTCCCGCGGTCGCAAGGTCCTGCTGTGCTCCCCAGCATCACTGAGCAGCGCTATGGACAGCAGGATAAAGCCCAGAGGTGAAGGAGAGGCTGGAGAAGTTCAGGCAAAGCAGCAGCAGCGAGACCCAAAGGAGAGGATTTCCACTGCCCTTTCCAAAAGAGCCGCAGGAGCTGTCTGAGCCTCCCGGGGCTCTCTGGACTCAGCCCCTCTTGCCATGGTTCTGCCAAGGGGCTGGAACTGGTGGCACCCTTGGGTGGGCATCACGCTCAGCACCCTGGTGGCAGCAGGATCAGGGCTCTGCCTGGGAAGCCAAGCCATTGGGTTGGGGAGGCAGGAAAGCTCTTTGAAATTGGGAGAGTCAAATGCCTGTGATCTAAAGTGGAGTTGGGGTGGAGTTGGATGCGCTTGTCCCCTCGAGTGTTTGCTGCCAGGAGTGCTTCTCATGGCCAGTCTCCCTTTCCCACAGTGCTTACATCCCCACACCAGGGCTGTCCCAGCGGGAGCCTTGGAGAAAAAGGAGCAACCTGGACTAGCAGAAGGTGTCCCTGCCCATGGCAGGGGGTTGGAACAAGATGAGCTTTAAGGTCCTTCCCAACCCAAACCAGTCTGCGATTTCATGATTCTAAATCCCTCCTTGCAGCCTAAATGGGGCTGACCCCCGCTGTCAGCACTCTCACATCAAACACGAGTGCAGTGGAGCGTGGACACAAGCACAGGGGGCTGCTGCAGACCCTCCCCCTGCTCACACAAGCTGTGGGAAGCCAAGGGAATTGTGAACACAGCACACATGGCTGTGCCAGAGGCTGAGCGTCACCGCCAGAGCTGGATGGAGCAACTGTGTGTGATCAGGTGAAACCTGCAGCAGGATGGACAAGAACCTGTCTGTCACACCTGCTAGGAAAGGCTTTCTGTGGCTGCTGGGACCTGACACACCACTTGGTCCATGGAGAAAGACAATCCTTGCCTGGAAAACTGTCAGCCAAACACAGCTACGGCCAGATGTGGCTCACTCAAAGCAGAGCTTTGAAATCAGCCCCTTTCACGAGCAGGTGTGTAGGAAGGCAGCTGCCCATGGGGCAGGAGCCTCCCAGCCTTGATTGCCCTGGGGGAGAGGTTATTTAAGAGCCAGGCAAGGAGCCAGTGCTGCCTGTGGCTCAGCTCTTGCTCGTCTCTCCCGGGACCCTGGTGGCAGCTCATCCCTGGCAGGTATGTGGCATCTGAGGGGAATTGCTCCTGTTTCCTGGCTGGCATCACACACATTCCCCTCCAGCCCTCCCGCTCATGATGATAAGCCTGGCTTAGGGAGATGTGCTAATCTGGCAGTTGCTATGAGACCAACTTGGTGTCTGATGCAGTGTGGAGGCAGGTGAATTATTAAGAGGAATACGGGGGTTTCTGGTGTGGTTTGAGGAGCTGCAAAAGTTTCCTGATGGTCAGTGGGACACAAACAGTGTAGTCCCAACAGCTGGGGCACAGCCCAGGGAAAATGGGAGCCTTGGCTTCTCCCTGCTGTGATCTCTCTTCTCTTTGTGGTTTTGCAATCTGTCGATCTCCAGCTGCTGCTGGCTCCTTACAGGAGAGCGTTTCCCAGGGTGAATTCTGAGGAGGAGCAACCCGAAGATGTGCTTTGCACTAATTGTGGCACTGTCTCTGCCAGCTGAGCCTGCTCCTGGGCTGCAGCCCGGGGCTCCCGCTCTGCCAGTGCTTGGGGCTCTCCAAAGCAACTGCAGATGGAGAGAGCAGGGAATGCTGACTGGGAAAGCTGGGAATGCGGTCTGGGAGAGCCGGGGCTGCTGCAGTGGGGGCAAGGGCAGGGTGCGACTCATTCCTCCAGGTCCTGGCATTTACCACAATCGGGATCACCAAACTGGCGTCCCGGCTGTGGCGCTGCACCCGCACAGTAACTTACGTAACCAGAGGAAGGAACCAGCACAGCAGAAATTTTTAATTATCTATTTGACTGTAATAGTCTTGGTTTGAGTTCATGCAATGTTGGTTAGTTACCTCAGATAATTAGAAATTTTACAGTTGGGTAAAAAGTTTATAAAGCACAGAAAAGGGCAGGGTATTCGGGATGGAGGCGTTCACTCCCTCTGCTTGTTCTGGAGAAGGGAAAGGCTTCGGGCTCCCCAGGAGCCCCAGTTCCCACTGGTACCCAGAGGTGGTCCTGCTGGCCCCGCTCCCTCCATGCATGGGCTCAGAGCTCCAGGGACAGAGGGTTCAGCGTGAGCCACTGGTCCAACCAGGCATTCCCTCAGGGGAATGTTCAATTAAGCACAAACCGGTTATTGGGGGGTCCCCAAGATGAGGATGGCTGCTGCCCTGGCGGCGGGGATTTAGGGGTTATCCAAGGCCAGAAGTTAGCTGGTTTGGTGGGTGAAGGGTTAAATGGCTGGTGGCTCACGCAGGTGCGAAGTCTCCTCGCAGCCTTGCAAATGGAATAACAGTGTTTTTTTAAGTCTTTGAAATCAGTTTTGTTTATGTAATCTGACAAGTTATTATGCGAAGTCCTTATCTGACTTCATGATTTATGGGAAAGATCCTCAAATCTATATTTAAAATTACTATTAAACACAATTTTTTTGCCTCTTCAGCTGAGATAGAAGCACCATTAGCAGTTGTTGCCCTGGAGCTCAAGTACTCCATTAGTTTAGGAAAATTAATTTTTTTTCCATTAAATCTTCCTAGGATCCTGATGCTATATTTGCTTGTAAATGTTCAATAATAATAATTTAAAAAAAAAAATGTTCTGCTAGTTGTGATCTTTGGTTTGCTCCCCTCTAAGCCCTTGGGTGTGTGTAGCCATAAGCTGAGGGCAGGAGATGCTGCCACTGACAAGGCAGGTGTGTGGGGGCAGACTCAGACCTGGTAGTGGACAGGGGGAAGAAAAGGCCTGTCTGGTTGGGAGCAGCTCATCTCGTGCTTTTTGTTGTTCAGGTTATTGCAATGACCTTTCAGAGTGTTAGTGGGAAAGCTGGGATAGCTCAGCTCCTGCTTCAGTTCCTGCCCCTGCCCTGGGCACTGCGAGGCTGGGTGGTGGGAGATGCTCTGGAAGACGATGGTGCTCCTGTTCTCCATCCATCTGCTGCTCCAGTCCTGCAGAGAAGTGTCTTTTCAAGTGCAGATGAATTTGGCTTTCTCTTCGTGAGCCCAGAGAAATGCCAAAGCCTCTTCTCATGTCTCAGCTACTTCTGGCAGGTTTGAGCTTGGTTGGGAGACGTGTTTGTTTTCGTGTTTCTCCAGCTTTGGAACAAAAGAGCTGGTGGCAGTCGTGCATATGTACACGTGTATTGCTCCCAGCCTGGAATATTAATTTATACTGAATTCAATCACATTTTGTTACATCTTTCTAGTTTAACTTTTTTGCCCCACTTGGGCAGTATTCCTACAGTTTGGTTCTAAAGTTGCTAGAGTTGGTTGCTGGTCGCTTCCAGAGCCTTGTCTTTCTGAGAATGTTGTCCTATCCACAAGCACATAAAGACTGTGGAGGGAGGGATCCTGACTCTGAGCTAAGCAGGGAGCCAGTGGTTGTATTCCAGACAGCCAACCTGTGCAGTGGGATTTATAGAGAAATTCAGTGTTTTATGGACAGCACAGTAAATTTCTCTTTAATAGAGCCTTAAATATTCCCTGGCAATATTTACATAAGCATTGTAACAGCTGTGAAGGAGTCATTAAGGACTACTCATAGAGATAATCTCGATTTTAAAATTCCTTTAATGTGCATTTCCAGAGAGATTATAGGCACAGCTATCTGGTCAATAAAAAGCTCATCCTCCTCCACAAGGTTTGCAGGCAGATCAGGAGGACGATCAGAAACAATTGGGCAAAAGTATCTGGATTGAGCTGGGATTTTTTTCTGGCTCCTGTTCACTTTGTTGGCAGCTGAGTGCCCATTCCAAAGGAATATTGTGTTTGACACCAAGCCTGGACAATCAAACACACCCGATCAAATAATCAGTGCTCCTGATGAAAGTTTTCCTCATCCAGCAGTTGCTGGAGTTATTTGTGTTTCTGAAGAAATGGAATAGGGATTCCCCTCTTCCTCAGCTCCTGCACAAAGCGTGTCCAGGACGTTCCACAGGGACTGTTGCTGTGAGCAGTCACTGATCACTGAGGTGTTTGTGGGGCCGGTTTGTCACTGTAGGTTGGTTGGGTTTGTTGCTTTGCGGTTCTATAACCATCCTCAGCATCTCCTGCTGAAACCCTGATCTCAGCACCTTCGGCTCGCTGCAGTGGCTGCTACTTCTTGTCTGTCTTGTGTATGAAGTTTAATCTCCTCAGAGCCTTGCCTGAGCCCCCTGTGCTAGAGGTTTGCTCCAAGGCCTCTCCAGGAAGAGCTTGTTTCCCATCTAAGAGAAGGTGAAGACACCCGATTTCCAAACTCTTTCTCACCTATTTGTGGTGCGTGGGGTGTGTAACAGAAGTTGAACAAACTCTAAAGGCTGGGAGATCCTGACTCCTTCTCCTTCGGTGGCTCAGCTGGCCGAGTGTGGGAAGATGCTAATTTGAGCTGGCAGCAATTCATGTTCACTTTGGAGGACAACAAGGCATCAGAGAATAGGCAGGAGCGGAGCTCGGCTGGAGAGTGGCTGCGAGGTACAGGGAGGGCTGGGGGAGCTGCTCACGATGTATTCCCAGGGAAAAGGACGGATTAGGCTGCTGGGCTCTACCTAACAGCTCAAAAGGCTTTCTCCAAGGCTTTGTGAGGTGCTGGTTTGTGCTTTCCTGGAGGGGAAAGAGTGGGAGATGAGGGGCAGGAGCAGGAGGCAAATGTTGGCCAGGGCAGTGTCTCCTGCAGTCTCTTGCTTGCACAGGTGGTCGAGCAGAGAGGTGAGCGGGGCAGTCTGCAGACCCGTGTGCAACCTGCTGGCAGAGCTGGCAGCAGCAGCACGAGCCTTTTCTCCCTTCCCTTAATCTCACAAAATGGGAATATTTCACTTGGAATCATCAAGAGATAATAAATATGGATCATGTTGTTTTACGAGTTTCCCGCACAGAACTGCACTTTAAATTAAGCACCGTAAAGCTCAGCTGAACGTGGCAGGAGAACAAGCCAGGTTTGAGCTGAATACACAATCGCCTTTCCTTTTCCCTTTGGCCCTTTTCATCCCCCGTAGTCCCATTAAAGCTGCCGCACTAGGAGCTGCAGGTCACAGCTGGGAGCTTCCCCCCATCCCATGCGATGCTCTGGGCTGAGCTCTGCCAGGTCTTGGCCCCTTCTGCTCACCTGGAACGTCTGCTCGGAGTTTTACATGGCAGCTAAACCCCAAAACTGCCCGGTGAGAGCGGTTTCAGTGATTCTGCTCTGCATCTGCGAAGTTTGCAGAATAAACCTCTTTGGCACTGGAGCTTGTTTGGAATGGCTCTGTGGGAATAGCCCTGCTTCCCTGAGCCGGGAACGTTCGGTTTGAAACCTCTCCAGTCCCGTTAGCTTCTGCTTTCCAGGCTGGGGTGTGGGCCTGGCAAGCAACCCTGAACCCAGGGACTTGCTCTGGGATGTGCCCAGATGCAGGGAAAACATGTGTTTCCTACCCAGGTAAGCCTGGGTTTCCTTCTGCTTCCCTCCGTGCCCTGGAAAAGCCCCAGTTCCAGCAGCAATGTCCCAGAGCAGCTCCCTGGCCTGGGGAGAGAAGATTTTGATGTGGAAGTTGCTGCCTTGAGCTGCTCCTGGGGATGTAGGAGGAAACCACATGGGCCAGTGCCCTGGGGATTCTGTGTGGTGCTGGAGATGCTGGGAATTCTGGTGTTGTGCATAGGGGCAGGCGTGCAGGTGGACACTCGGGATTTGGCTCCATTCACCAGCTCTGGGAGTGGTTTGGTTGCTGTGTCCATGCTCTGAGGTTCACTGCAAGCAGTGGGGACGTCTTTCCCCACATCCCACTGCTGCGACTCGCTCGTTTTTAAGACCCAGCTTTCCTGTGCCACAGCCTGCTTTACTCCAAAACAGCTCCATAGAAACCGCAGTTTTCCTGGGCTGTCAAATATTGTTTTGCCTGTACTCCCAGAGGAGAAAAATGAAAAATTTCTAAGTAAACACGTGCCAATAGAGGTAGGGGAGAGCAGCCGGGACCCTCCGGATATTTTCCCTCTCTGCCAAGACTATACACGCTCCTTTTAATTTCCAGAGGTATTTATAACTCCTTCCTTCCTTTCCAATTATCACTATGAGAAGGTGGTGGAGGGGAAGAGAAAGCAAGAGGGAGGGAACTGGCTCTGTAGTCTCTGGGTGGGGTGTTTCCTCCCTTCCTTGTCCACTGTGGACTCTCCCACAAGGGAACCTCAGCTTGAGGCTGGATCATGAGCCACAGCCCAGCCAGGGCTGGAGAGACATCCCTGAGCTCGGGAAGACCTAAGAGGTGCTGATTCAGGTGCTGCCTTCCCCCCCCTGCAAGAGAAGGGAGCTGGGGAGTGGGAGCAAAGAGTAGAAAACAAGCTGCAATTTCAACTTGTGATGGTATTGGGTTTGTAACAGCCACAGCAATAATCGTGTTTGTGGTGCTGAAAAGGGAAAGGAGGCAAATGGTTTAATTTGGATCAATATTAATTTTATGCAATTTAACTTTTTATCACGGCAAATACAATTATCATCCTTGGGATCAATCAAGAAAGAAAAAAGACCGTTTAGCTCAGACAATGCTTGGCTGACCAGGAAAGGTGTTTGTGGGCTGAGGGAATAGTTTATTGCTTCGGATTTGATCAGCCATGAGTTTCTGCGTGGAAGGAGCCGGTGCCGGCAGGAGGAGCGGCAGCTCAGCTGGGATGGGAGACAGGGATCACTGCTGGGATCACTGCGGAGAGCGAGGCTCAGCAGGGCACCTCAACCTGCTCTCTGCTGCCTGCTTTCCCCTGGCACTTCAGGCTGCTGTAATCAGGGAAATGTCTGAAACCTTAGAAATTAGATGCCTGGCATTTGCTTAGAAAGAGGCAGCAAGAATCCATACCCCTTGTCCTCTTTCTGAGGAGACATCCAGGCAAGGAGTGATTAAACTGCTGTGGGCTAATGAGAAGCCTTGTTGGCATCTCTCATCCTCTGCCGGGGCATTGTGACCCGCCAGCTCAGAGCCGACATCGCTGCTCCCGTGCAGCCTCGGCTCGGTGTGAGTGGGCAGGGCTGCAGGCAGGGACAGGCAGGAGATGTTGAAGGAGTTTCTGGTTGCACCCATATGAACGGTGTTTTTGGATCGAACAAACCACTGTGGTTCCACGGCGAGCTTCACATCCCCTGCCGACCTTTGGCAAACTCCGGTAGGCTCCTGCAGACAAACCCGATCTTTTCCTGACACGTCTGAGTGACGTGCTGCCTGTTTTGCTGAGTATAAAGACATGAGAAGGTTATCAAAACTGGTAGGTGCTCGGTTTCAGCGATATCCCAGCACTGTGCTGGTCCCAGTGCGGCTCCTCCAGTGGGATGTGGGGACTGGGCAGGCAGCACGTGCTTGGCACATCTTTGGGAATGTGCTGTCTTGATTTGGCATGGAAGCCCAATTCCCAGGCACCCCCCCGGCATCTGTCCTGACAAACCCAGAGTGTCAGCATCCTCTACAGCCATCAGTGTGAACCCCTGTGAAGTGAGTCCTCTCAGGTGCCTGGTTTAGCTCTTTCTCTCCTCAAACTGTGGGGTCCCATCACCAGTGTAAAGGCATTAACTGGGAACCATTGGCACTGCCTCACGCACGCCAAGGATGCAAAGTGTTAAACGCGGCATTTACCTCTCTGAAAACTTTGAACATTGATTTTTACCTTAGGGCTAACGTGTTACTTTGGGGAAAAGGCTGTAGAATAAAGGACATTCTGATCTGTTTCGTTTTAACCGTTTTAAACACATCTCAAGCACAAATGCCGACTGCTCGTTTGTTGCCCATTTTTGATCGCCTACAACACCGATGGGAAGAGTGGAGGGAGATCAGAAGGACAGAGGGGTTATTGCCGCTGCAGCCAAAGATTTTTGGCAGGAGCAGCAGGACAGACAGAATAGCTCCTGCTTTCTGCACAGGCCTGGGGGAGGTCTGGGTCTGTTACTTCTTTCTGAAAACCACAGAGAAACCCATCAGAGACAGATGTCCAAATTTTAAGGTCATTTGTTCCCCTTCTATATGGTAATGTATTAGCTGAGCAGAGCAATCCTTAGGACAGCAGAGCTGCTTTAGGGAATTGGATGTGAGATACTATCTCTCCCTTAAAGTGCAATAAATAAATGTACTTTCCTCTTCAAAAAAAATAGGGAAGCTATGCCATGAATCTTCCAGAAAGTCAGAGGCCTTTGAAGTGTTTGGTTTGAGACGTAATCGCTCATGTTACGCATTTAAAAACAAGCAAACTGGGAAACCAAACTGCAAACCTCTCCTTAATGTGCAAAAGTTTGGAAAAGTTTAATTTCTCAGGGTGAGTGATGGTGTAGCAGGCCCAGCCTCGTGCCTAGATCTGCATAAGGATCACATTAGGGAAAAATTTATGAGTTTGTAACATCTTTCACATGCTCTACTAAATTTCTTGTGTTTTGCGCCACCTTCCCTCAGTGCTGGGTTGATTGGGTTGTGTAACAGAGACTCCAGAGTGTTCACGGATGGAGTGAATGAGTCCCTGGTGCTGTGGGAGGGCCATTTGTCCTCGCCCTGCAGCAAGGGAGGCTCCAGCTGGACCCGATTTTCACGGATGCCATTTCCCCAGCAGGAGGTCCCAGCGTTCTTGCTGTCAGCAGTGGCAGCGTCCAGCTCCTCAGCCAGCTTTGCCCACTGTGTGCCAGGGCTGTGCCAGAGAGCCTGGCCCGGGGCTCGCCCTCCGGCACAGCCGTTGCTCAATGACCCTATTCATCAGCAAACACAAAAGCGGGGAGTGGAACCAAGCAGGAGTTTTTCAGGACAAAGCAAACGGGCATAAAAGACTGTTTGGAAATAAAACGTATTTGGGATTCTTTGTTCCCTGGCAGCAAATCTCACTTTTAAGGTGAAAAAGCCTTTTGACTAAGTGCAAAAGCTTGTATTGCGTTCTCCTGGAAAGGAAAATGTGTGAGTTGCGTTGCTTTTAGTGCAGAGCCCTCCCAAAGCTGCAGAGCAGGGCTGCTCCAGGCAGCTGTGCCTGGGGATGCAGCCCAAAGTGGTGGGTGCACGTTTGACCAAAGAGTCCCAAAAATGCTGCTTGGGAGCCCAGGAAACCCTGCTTCAGGTCTCAGCAGCTGCCCGAGACTGGGATCCCACAGAGCACTTCCCTCCGTCTCTCCTGCCTCCCCTTGGTCATTCCTCGTGCCTGCCCACCCCACTTCCACTTCAAACACAGCGGAGGTCACGAATTTCAGAGCAAACAGCCCAGCATCTCTTTCCCATGAAATCTCCCAAAAAGGAGGCAACGCAGCCAAGTATTTTGGGTATCTCTGTGAGGTTCCCACGGTGCGTGTGGTCTGCCCTTGGCCGCTGCCGTGCCGTTGTCCCCGCTCCGTCCTGTCGGAAGGTGCTGCTCCCCGTCGGTGCTCGGGGGGATGAGGGTGTTTGTAGCCTGAAACAGTGATGAACCACGACGTGTTGTGTCAGCAGCTCTCGCTCTCTCTGGCGTTCGCAGTCCCAAGGCAGCAAAGTGCACAAAAACTCTGTGGGTGAAGTGGAACAAGGTGAAACAACCCCTTTTCCAGGCTCCAGTTCCCAGCAAGTTTTGCTGATTTCAATAATGGAAAAACACTTCAGTGTATTCCTGACATTTTCACATCAAAACGTAATTATGTTTCACTATTCAAATATTTAGAAGACAGTTCTTAACCGATCCTTGCTCCATTAATTATTCCTATTAATTATGTATAGATTTATAAATAGCAATATAATTAATATTTAACAGTATTTTTATTGAAGAATTTCAAAAGCTTATTGAAAATCTGCATATCTGAAGCCCTACCTTTTAAAAGGAAGGACAGTTTGCTGCTTCATCTTCCTCCTTGCTCTCTGTCTTATCAGCTTAAACACTGGCCACGCTTCTCCCAGGGGAGGTATTTTTAGTTTGCGGTTTTTGCTCTTTCATCATCGTTTGTATAATTGGGTGCTGCTAATTACAGCTGACCCAGTGCAGGCATTATTCCCGGGTGGGAGGCCAGGTGAGGGCTGTGCCTCTGCCCCGTCCTGTCCCGGGGGGAGCGCTGCACCTGTGACTATTGCCAGATAATTAATCACCACAAAGCTGCTCAGCTTCCTCCTGGGAGGGCTCCGAGCAGCCCAGCCGTGCCCTGCGACTGGCTGGAGGCTGGGATGGCCACGAGGCTGAGATGCACCTTCGGTCCCTGCCGGCACGGGGGGCTGCCCGTGCGCCCCACTCGTGTCCACGGCAGCAGAAGGGCCCCTCGCCTGAGCCACCACGGGAGCCCAGCAACCCCCAGATGGGCTGTGCCGTTCAAAGCCCAGCGTGGAAAACAGGTGATGTCCAGGAGAGGCAACTCAGTCCCAGCAAGCCCAGGGAGCAAACGCTGGGGGTTGGGATGCCAAGTGCACGACTCAGAGCTCTGGATCCTCCTGCTGTGCCAGGTATGCGTATTTTCTCTGCTACCTTAACACAACCCACCTGCCTGCAGTGCCCACATTCTGATTGAATTGTGATGCCTTTTACTTTCCCGGTGGCATTCTCCTCACCCAAGAGCAGTATTCCTTTCCTCCGAACATCGGCACGAGTGTTTGTCAGCCCGGTCTTGCTTGACTCATCACTTCCTCCCTGTTTTCTGAAGTGAAATTCTAGATTTTCTTGCTGATTTTATGCAGAGTGTAAGGTTATCCCAGCGCCGTTATCGCCGTGGCTGTTATCCCTGACTGGTGCATTCGAAGCCTGTGTTATCCCAGCAGGGTTATCCCAGTGGCGGTCCCAAGGCCTGGGAGTGATCCAGAGCTGCGCTTACACCTCACACCTTGAGTCATTCCCAGTCTTCCCTCACTTTGCTGAAATCTGCGTATGGTGACGGCACTTGGGTCGTCAAGATTAATAACTGTAGAGTTCTGCCGGCGTTTAGTCGGGGAAAAACACCTGGAGCTGCTTTTATGACTGATTAATGAGGGGGGGGGGGAAATGCTGTGGTTCTAATTGGCATTTGAGTTCTTTCTGAGTTTTAACATTCATGCTATGCAAATATATCAATTCTTAACAATGTCTAACAAGATCATTTGAAAATGAGTCTCCCTGGGGGATTGCAATCACGGCTTCGGGAAAGGCCTGAGCCCATTTGCCTTCCATGTGCTTACAGAAAAATTGGTACCTCCTGTTGAGCGGCCAACACGTACTGTTGGGCATGGCCCCAGGGCGGGGGCCGTGCCCAACCCCACCTGGGCAGTTGCTCGCCCTGGAGTGCTGGGAAAAGATGCTCTTCATCCAACACTGTGTTCAGTGCCTAACTCTGAGAGCAGCAATGGGCTCCTGGCCATTTTTTACCTTCATCTTTATGCCACCCTTTGTTTCCTGCCTGTATCCATTTGCTTCCCCACAGCCTGCCAGTGGGAGCCAGTGATGCTGCCCTGGCAGCCTGGAAGAAGAGACTCCAGCCCTCTCCTCTCTGTCCAACACCAGATGTGTTGGCAGAAGGAACAGAATTGCCCATGATTAATTTATCCTCATGAAAAATCCATGTCTGACTCCGAATAAGGGCTGGTGTTCAGGGTGTTGCATAACTTGGTTCTGGGAGGGAGAGGAGGGATCCACCGGTGCTGCCTCAGCGATGTGAGGTGTTCCTGGGGGTCTTGTTTACACTGGAGTGGTAAAATGAGTCCTTGACATACTTTAATGCGCTAATTGGGGGTTATTACAGCCCTTTTTATTTACGATTAGATTACGAATGTAATACTCCGTCTCATTTTGCTCTGCACTAAGAGCTGTGAAAGGATGGTAATTACCTCTCGTGTAAACCTATACTTAGATAGAAAAAATGACGTGTGAAATGAAAGGCCTGAAGAAATGGCATAATCTGTGTTTGCTTTGCGCAGACGTGCGGGAGCCGCGCCCGCTCCGCTCCTGGAAGTGTGCGGTGTTTCCGCTGGAGCCACCCGCCAGCGCCAGAGATGGCACGAGGGGACCCACAACCTGCCCCCTCCCTCCTGTGGCCTTAATATTAGGGCAGCCCCTTTGTGTGGAAGTGCTGGCTGGGGGTAGAAAAATCTTAATCCCCGGCACACAGGCAGATTTTGCCTCGTTCTTCTGCCTGGTTGAAATTCTGTGTGCCCAGGGCATCGCCACCCACCCCAGAGCCTGTCAGCCCTTAGAGGAGAGCTGAGGTGTCTGGAGAGTATTGCCTCCCTCCCTGATCCCGTCAAGATTAGGGTTCCAGTGCTTTTGGCTCTGGAGAGTTTGCTGGGAAGGGCTTGTGCTGCCCTATGCTCAAGATCCCTTTTGCTTTTGTCCATCTTGTTACACGGAGCATATCGTGCCACGGCAGGAAAATGAGCCATGGATTTGTTTTAAAGAGAAAAAGTCCAAGTCAAAGGCTATAAAAGTCACGTGTTGGCAAGGAGTGAAGGAGGGGATCAAACACCCGGGTAGACAGTGACTCCTGTCCTTGGCTGTGCGTTTCCTGTGCCTACAGGAATCCAGCATCAGGGCCCAGCGCTGGTGAGGGAATCACTGCTCCAGATCTTCCCTCTTGCTGCCTTCGCTGTTCCTTTTCCACTTTTTTTATCTCCAAGGCCTCAGGGCAATAATTATTTTTTGACTGGAACAATAAGCCGGAGCTCAGCCCTGGCAGGGATAGTTGGGGTTGTTGTTTATTTTAACTGACGGAGCTGATCTGCGGGATGCTCGTCTCTCAGCTGGCTGTGGAGGGCACAGCTCCACTCGTCCTCATGCTCTGCTGCTCTGTGGGAAAGGTCAGTGTTTCCTTGGGCTGAAAGTTTCTCTGAGCCTTGTGAGCTGTGGCAGCCGCTGCTTCCAGCTTGGAGGTGGAAAGGTAATTTAATAGGGACTCTGACCCCACCACTGTCACCACACTCCGAGGTCCTTGTGAGGGTCTGTACGGCATGAAAGCCTTGAGGGACAGGGATGATCCTGGAGAGGAGCAGTCCCGTGTTTGGGTCTTCTAATGGCAACTCCGTCTTCCTCTGGGAGGGATGATGGCAATGCAGAGGGGTCAGGAAGGTGCTGCTGGGTCCTCTCCAACCCCAGTGCCACGTGAGCACCCTGTGGGGAGAAAGGTCAGACCCCCAGGATTTTTTTCCTTCTGTTTCGAAGTTTGCAAGAGGCTCGCTGAGGCAGCTGATGCGGAGCCTTAAGCCCTTGCAGAGCAAAGCCAGCTGACCCAGTTAAGTCACCTGTCCCCAGCGTAACGGGATATCCGCTAAACCTCTCGGTGCCTCCAGGAACCGCTGCAAATCCGCCCCGACAGCGCACAGCAGGACACCAGGGACGGGGCAACAGGGAGAGCATCCCACCTGCTCTGTGCACAGCCACATCCCGCCCTGCCAGGGTCAGTGTGGCCCTGGGAAGGACAGGATCCCACCAGCATAAATGCTCCAATGCTTTGCATCCCGCTGGCAGGAGAGGAAGACTCTGACGGTGGACGTGCCGTGCATGCAACCAGGCAGAGAAACATCTCCAGTAGGAGCTGCCACCATCCTCCCAAATATTTGCATTGCAACAGATGTTCATTTCTGCATTTCCTTTCCCTTAAGCCTGCGGTTATTACGGAGAGGCGGAGGTGCCAGGTGGGACTGTAACTACCAAAATCAGGGCTCATTCAGAGCTTTGATGACATCAATTAGCTCCAGGGTGCAAGTGCCAAGATTTCTGCAATTACAACAGGTAAATCTCCGCATCTGCAATAATCCAAGCACGTGAAGTGCTTCAAATGGGCTTAGTTTCTGTCTTTTGGGAGACCAACATCCATATACACCTATAGCTGTGAAGCAGAAAGTACTTCCTGTGCTGTGACTTCTGCCTACACGGTCTGTGTTTACACATACAATAGTATTATGGGAAAAAGAATCTCTTTTCTGCTGCCACCTGCATGAGGATTGAGGCTCTGGTGGAGGGCAGCCCAGAGTGATTTCAGCAAGGAAAGAAATGCCTTCCCGGAGCAAGATAGCAGCTCTTCCAGTGGCTACTGGGAACCTGTTTCTGGATCAGTGTGGAAAAAAAACCTACAGGATAATAAGTAAAGCAGAAAAAAGCTCCAAACCAGTCAGTTTTCGAGATGTGGAAGATGAATTTTGAGCTGTCTGGGGAGTCTGTTCCCTGAAGGACTCTGTAGGTGGGTGAATAGTAACACAGTTTGCTAGAACTTGCTCAAGGAGGGAGGAGCTTTGTGCTGCCCACCAGGGTCCCCAGCGGCTGAATCGTGTTGCGGTGATGGATGGGCTCCCAAGGACGTGCATCTGCACTGGGCAGATTCCTCTTGAGCCGTTCAGCCTGAGCAGGAGAAGGGAATTTCAGAGGTGGCTGTACAGAGGGAACATGTCGTGGGCATTCTTGGTCTGGAAAGCGCCTAATGTCCATGTGGCTGAGAGCTGGGGCCCTGGTGCTGCAGCACCAGCAGTGCTGGGCACAGAGCAGGGAGCAGCCTTGCTGTCTTTGGTGCAGCTCTGCCATGGAGAAACAGCCCCATTTAACCTTCAGGGCCTTTGCTCAGGCGCCTTTCACCAGGACTGTATTTGCTTCTTTTCTTTTTTAATGAGGGAATTTTAAATCCGAGAGGATTTGCAGCAGAAGTGAGCCACATATCCCAGTTTCCACACCCAGGAAATCAACTACTGAGTCCAATCGTTGTCAGAAACAGTTACCCCCCTAAAAAAAAAAAAAAAAAAAAATAAGAAGGAACTCAAAATCTGCACAGAAGAAGAAACCCAGAATCTTTGGTGTGAAGGGAAGAGGCGTATCTCCCTGGAGAATATGATAATTTATAATGAAACATTATCTACAGCCCCATATGTTACATTTTCTATTTATGGCTAATTCGCTTAAGCATTTCTAATGTGCCCCCCAAGGGAGGCCAGTTTGTCTTTGGGCAGCTGGTTAGCGCCGAGGGAAGAGGCAAGGCGCCGTTTCATCTGCGCACGCCGGCAGCCAGGAAGGAACAGCACCCGCTGGAAAGGTGCTTGGAGATTCCTTTGGGCAGCTGCTCCCGCTCGGAGCCAGTGCTCCTGCAGCTGGACGGCTGCAGCACAGCCAGGGTGCTGCTGTGGCAGAGGAACCCCAGGCTGGGAGCTGGGGAGAGCCAGCCATCCTAATCAGCTGGTGGCCCCCGGGCTGAGCCACATTCCCAGGCTCCAGAATTTAACCTCCTGCACTTACAACTTCTGGCGTAAAAACCACAGGGATCCGCTTTTCCTGAGCCACAGCATATTCGTGGCCTTTCCCACAAGCATCTCACCCCTCCTGGCCCCAGACGTGCTGGATGGGAAGCCAGGGAAGGGGCTGTGTACCATCCTCCTGGAGCAGTTGGGTCGGATCCAGGAGCGGTGCGGGGTGAGGGAGCCCTGCCACAGCACAGAGCACGGGTATGAAAATGATGGATGCTCCTCTCAGCTTTGCTGCGAGGCTGAGGAGATCCCGGGATATAAACATGACAGTCTGTGTGCCGGTGTGACTGCTCGGCTCTTCCCAGGTGATATTCAGCCACAAACATTTCAATTGCGCCCTCAGCGAGGGGGGATAACCCGGATGACTCTGAATCACTCTCTGCATCACTAAAATATTCTCAGACTTGATCCTGGATGTCTCAACAAGATGTTCACAAATCAGCCCAGGAAGACGTGTCCCTGCCTCTGATGTTCAAATTTTGCCCTTGAGCTCTCAGAGAGGAAAAAAAAAAAAAGAAGAGGTTTTGAGCTTTCCTCCTGCTATTTGACCCAGATGGCTCCTCGTGAGCACACAGGGCTCATCCGGAGCCCAGGGCGCCGGCCTCGCGTTCCCGGCGGGCACGGCCCCGCCGCAGGAGAGAACTCCATTTGGCCCAGGAGAGGTTTGGCAGCATGGCCGCAGGCTGCTCGTGGCCATGACGTGACCTGGCTTCAGAGTGAGGTGACGGATCCTTTAGGGAAATCGGGGTTAAGGTGCTTCTCACCTGCAGGGCTGCACGAGCGATTCCTTCCCAACCCCCTGACTCCGTCTGGACCTGTGGCTGCTCACATGAGGGGGGGCAAGATCCTTAACTGATCAGAGGTGTCAGAATGAGTTTAGTTTCAGGGAACAGGTGCCAATCCTGGATTTCGACATTGGAGAGCGTGTGTGGACATGCACAATTAGCTGGAATGCTGCTCTGCAGTGAAGGGAGCTGGTGCTGGTGGGAGTCTGTGTGTTGGGCAGGGACGTGCACTTGGGAATGAATAACCTGGAATCACCTCCTGCCTTCCCCTGGCCGGTTACATCCTTGTCCAGCTAATCAGCAGTGGAGGAGCAGCTCACCTCCCTGGATGCTCAGATGACAATTTTATGGATACACCCTTGCAATATCAATCCAGCTCCTGGCTTTGCCCAGGTTATTGATTAAAAGCATATTAACGATCGATAGCTCAACTAATTGCACGTCTGCTCTAATGGGCACCTCTCGCAGTTCTTTGCTCTCACCACAGCCACGATGCTCCGGAGCAGCAGCAGCATGCTGTTCCCTCTGCCCCACCCCTGGAAGCTGTAAAGCTGCCTGATGTGTGACCAGGGATCTAACATCTCCTGATACAATATCAGCCTCCCGGAGTCGATTTCAATAGTGGAAATCAAAGGAAACTATTAAAACTCATTACCATTTTTATCTCCAGTGCTGCAGATTTGCTACAGTGTTATTTGAATCTGAATTCAGATGGTATTTGCACAGGCAAGAATACCCTCTCCTCTCCCCCTCTTTCTTGTTCTAAGGAATACTCAGTCGTACCCATCAGTGGCAGAGCAGTCACTGCTCGCATCCCTTTCCCAGCTCTGGGGAAACGAGCAGGTTGGAAGTGCAGAGTGGGCGGCAGCACCGCTGGGAAGTTGGATCACGGAGAACAAAGTTCCACAATACAGGCAAACAGTTCAGCACACTGAAGAGTTTTAAACCAGTCAGTGGTGAACTCATCAGTGCTTTTCCTGTTGTCTCGGAGCTGCACAAGGATGAACAGGAAAGATGAGCTTCGTTAAGCAGTTGCTGGGCTCTGGGAGCTCCCACGTTCCCCAACCCGGGCATCTTCTCGAGCAGATGCTGGAGATGCTTCCTTTTGCCAAAATCAGACTTTAGCATCTGTTTTCACTGTAAACCCTCACACTGTTTCACCAGCCCCTTCCAGAGCCTTGGCTTGGGTGTGTTCCCATGGGAGCTTTCTCGTACCCTGCCAAGAATTCAACAGGGAGGATGCGGGCGCTGAGGAGCTGCCGCGGTCTCTCTGTGCCCCTTGAACCGGACAGACCTGAACCCCACTGCACTCAGGCTGCTCCCCCAGCCCTTGGCACAGCCTCGGGCACAGGGTGCTGATGCTTCAGAGCAACGTCAAGAAACTCAACACATCCTACTGGGCTGTTGAGAACAGCTGCTGGGAAGAAGAAGATCCAGTTCCCTCGTCGGTGTGGGGCTGCCAGCTGGCAGCACGCTGGAAGGAGATGGCTTGGCAAGGCAAACACCATTGCGCCAGGGTCTTGCTGAGGGCCACGGCGGCCACCTGGGTCTCACTGCCCCTCGCCCACCCAGGCAGACTCATCTTCACGCTGCCCCCTCACCAGGAGGAGCCGCACAGCTCCCCTGGCATCATGTGCAAACTGTGCTTCGCTGCAGCCCACGAGCTGCTTAAAGTTAGAAACAGTTTAACACGATGCTGGCACCGAGACGTGGCTCTGAGCAGCAGGGAGCAGCACGGGGGGCTGCAGGGAGCCAGGGCGAGCTGGGATGAGCACCCCAAGCCCGTGGGGCTGCCAGGCTGGCATGCAGCCCAGCAGCAGGAGCATCCCACGAAATGCTGGAGTGCAGGGTCGTCTCCAGTCCCAGGGTTCCTGTGCTGGCAGCAGCACCACGTTTCCCACGCTGCTAGAAATGACCATCAAGCGGCAGATTAACACCCACCCGTGAAGGTGAGGAGCTGGGATCTTCCTGCAGGGCAGGGCTTTGCTGCTTCCCTCGAGAACACAGGGAGAAAGTGCCAGAAAGGGGGAGCCACATGCTATGAGGAAAATAACTTGTAGAAGACTTTGGGGCCCTTCTCCTGCCAAAGGCACCTCCTGGCTGGAGGGGAAATCCTGGGGTCACTGCTGCCTGAACCATGGCACATGCAGAGCCTGGTGTGTCCTTACAGCCCATGCTCAGATGGGTTTCTGCCAAAAAAATAAGGACAGTTTGATCACATGGTGATTGACAGCCATTCCTCACAAAGGCACCTAAACCCAGCCTGCTGCTCTACATACAGGAGCAGATGCAGGCTTTCCCAAAACTCTATCCTTTCTGGTGAACTCCTACCCCCTCCCCAAGTTTTAGCAAGGGAATCTAATCTTTTGCAATGAGCAGAGGTTCTTTTTTGACAGCAAAATTAATATTCATTAGTCATCAGGGAAGAAAACGCTGAGCTGTTTATCATTGCTTCATTAGATTTAGCCAAATACCAGCTAAATGTAATTACTTGCATAAACTCCTGTGTCAGAGCTTGAAATTTGTAACCAAAAAAGATGTAAGGAAGGAGAGCGGAGATCGACCTCGGGGTCTGAGCTCACCACTGCCCTCCGAGCAGACGAAAACAGAATGGCTTCAGAAAGTGTCTCCCAGCCTTTGTCATCTTCTTTTCTGCCTGTTTAGAACCAGCAAGAAAACATGCCAGGTGGCCCCAGAAACGAAGTGGAAGGAAAAAACATCCTCGCTCACTCTCTTTAGCTGCTGTTTTATTTTATGCACCCACGGGGGATCATGGAGAGGCTGGACCTCCCTTCAGTCTTGGGAACGGGCCAGAGCAGGGCCAGCAGCTCCCCAGGTGCTGTGTTGGGTTTTGTGGGTGAGGAAATGCAATCTGTTTCCACATGTTTAATTAAACTAATCAAGCCTTCCCACTCCCCTTCTGCTTCCCTGCCAATAAAAGCAGTGGCACAGGGCTGTACAAGCCCCAGCAGTGACGTCCAGCTGAAGCTCTGATCCATCCCAGCCCGCCAAGGGATGCCTTGAGATGCTCTCCAGTGTGAGGAAGGCAGGTCACATCTCCTCCTGTGTCCTGACCATCGTTAAACACCTCTGACAGACACCTGAGGGGAAGCAAAGGCTCTTCCTCTGCCTTTTAGATCCACTCCCTAATTACAAATCTCGTTCATTTTAGCACCCTGCTATCCCATAATTGATGTTGGGTACCTCTCACAATGAGCCTGATTTAAATGTATACATGTTTCTCCTTCTCCTGAAACCCTGCTGGCTGTGAGACACCTAATTAACAGCAGAGCTTTCAAAGTCTCCCTAACAAATGCATCCCCGTGTTTCTGAGCACAAGGACTCTCATTAGTGAAGCTGCGCTTTGTGATTATTTATACCCCTTCTATAATTAAAAATTCTGAAAGCTAATTACAATTATCCATCAGTTTTTCAACATAGCAGGACTAGAACCTTCACCTTTTTTTACTGCTGCTTTTCTCTTCTACCCAACACCCCTCCAGGCACGAGCATCCACGAGTCCCATCCCAGGCCACGGGTGCTCCCCATTCCTCCTCTTTCCTGCAGCTCCTTTCTGTCTGTCAGCCACTTTTCGGATGTGATTTGCTCTGTTATTGCCAGTACCTGTGTTTGCTTGGCCAGACAGGAGTGGAAGTGAATGGCAGCGACTGCTGCTGGCTCCAAGAGCCAAGGGAGAGTGGAGATGCTCCCACGTGTGTGCAAGGAGTGGCGGTGCCAAGAAATGGCATGTGGCAGTGCTTAAGGATCCCTTGAGGTTCTGGACAGGTATTCCTGTTGCCGTGGCAACGGACAAGCGGAGCTGGGTGCTGTCACCCACAGCCCCCACTCCCTCCTTACGCCATGACCCCTCATGGCACCTTTTGGGAGTTCAGGGCAGGACTGAAAAAGGACTGTGAAAAATGACTTTGGAATCGAGCAAGTTCCCTGCGCAGGCTGAGTCTGGGAAGTCATAATCTTAATATGAACATCTTTAAATATCCTCACTAATGGGCTCATTCTTTAATTTCCTGAAGCAATGACAGTCTCAACAGACCCTATATCACGGCTAAGATGGGATCTGTCACTGAAAGGCTGAATTATATTTCATCCTTTATTTTTATCAGCTCTGCTGACTTATTTATGACATTTAGAGTCTCGGCTGGCTTTTGTCTGGCCTGTACTTTGCTGCTGCTCAGAGAGGAAAAAGCAATAGTTTATAAAGCCATTTTCACAGCATCCCCATAATTTGAGGCTGTGTCTGAGGCTTCATTTTCAACGAAACTCTGTAGATAAACTGTTATTCATGACAACGCCTGCGAAGTCCTCGGCAGTCCCCAGAGAATGCTGCCTGCTCAGAATGGGCTTTCCCTCGCATTTATTTGTGAAGAACAAAGGGCAGTTTTCCCGTTCTGGCAGCAGCAGCCCACATGACCCATGCCATGCAGGGGGTTATCTTCCAGTGCTTCTTTTACTGGCAGTGTAATCAAATCCCAGGCTGTGTGTGGCCAGGGAGCGAGCCCTGGGCAGCGCTTCCCACGTGGCTGGGTTTGCCCTGGGCAGCCACTCCACGGACAGTGCCAGTCCCGGTTCCCCCTGGGCAGGTGGTGGAGGAGCCCCTCGTGCATTTCCCTGCCAGGCATCCCTGGGTGGTGCTGTCCTGCCACCGGCTCCACGGCACGGCAGCCGGCCGGTTCATCCTGGCATGGGGACAGGAAGGCGTTTTCCCACTCGCCTTGTCCCTCGCCTCGCTCCTCCCAGAGCCTCACTCTCTGCAGCTCAGCCCACAGTGAGTCCTGGCTGGGCTTTAAGCATCTAATATCTAATGGATATTACTAATCTGGGTGTTCCTGAGCCAACAGAGCAGTTGGTCATGTTGTCCTGGACACGTTCCCATGCTCCCTGCTCTGCTCATGAGTTGGCTCCGGGGTCATGGGAGCCCCTGGGAGCAACGAGCATCTCCCAGCCCAGGGGTTGCCCGGCTGGCTCAGCTGCTCTGCGGCACGGGATGGCTCAGTGCCATCTGCCAGCCTCGCCGGGCGGGCCCGGGCGGCTCCCGGTGGGGCACAGATGAGCTGCCAGCAAATGTCGGTGACCTCCAGCCAGCTGTAGTTTGGGGACAGGGAATTTTCCAGGCAGAAGGGGAGAGCAGAAAGGAGCCAGGGGAGCAGAGGCAAAGCAGAAGAGCAGCTCCAAGAGCTCCTCCCGAGACCCGGCAAGTGCCAAAGTTAATACATTTAATATATTTTGTACGGCTCTGCCAGCCATTAGGAATGTGCTTGTTCTGTCATTGCTCTGAGGCATCACGGGAAGCGTCTGTCCTCTGAGTGCATGGGGGGAAATTAGAGCGCCCTGAGCTGGAGTGGTCAGCCAAAAATAACGCACGGCTTTATCCTTGGAAGGAAATTAGGCATTGATTGGAGGACAGAAGTTGGGCGCAATACTTAAAGCAACGTGACATTTCTCTGTGTTTCCACGATGTGTGTGCTGTAGGCGATTTTCAGGGCATACGTCGCCAGTCCCCACTCGCGCTGCTTCGTGTGCTGTCACCCGTGTCCGGAGGAGAGCGGCTCTCACCTGGCACCACATCCCAGTCCTGTGGCCTTCCTCTGCCCCGCTTCACCACGGCTAAAACCTGCAACAGCCACAAAGCAGCGAGCGACCTGGATAAAATGCTGAGGTGCTCGCCTCTTGCTCTGCGGCGGGTGGTCCTTTAACAGTGTTTGAGCTCTGAATGCTTGGCTGGTGCTCCTGCCGGCATGGGCTGCTGAGCCCTGGGTGACTGGTACAGCAACACTGGGCTGGGATGCTCCCTCAGGGAGCAGCAGTCGTGGGGGGGAAGCTTCCCAGCCCGTTTGGACCATTTCCCTGTCTCAGCTCCAAACCGTGAGAAGTTTCACTCAGCTGTATGAATATTTAAAGTAACTTGCCGGATCTCAAGGGCTCCCCACCTACCCTGCTTAGGGGTGGTAATGAGCTCTGAATAGGAAATTAAGAATAATTATAACCCATTCATCCCTTTAATAATGAGTCAAATAATTCCAGTGCTGTCGGCAGAACTTCTTTGGAAGTTCTCCGTCCTGAGTGATCCAAAGTGCCAGCTGAGTTAGTGGCTTCTCTCTTTGCGCCACCTCACAGACTTCAAGTGCTTTTGGTTCAGAGCAAACTTTCCAATTCCAGCGGTAACTTGAGGAATTCCCAGGCACGTCCGAGGACAGAAAGCCAAATGCTCCATTCCCAAAGCTAATATATAGAAAGACAACAAGAGAAAAAAGGAGCTTATGACTAAACACTTCGGGAGCTGACGAGCAGAGTGGTATTTTAAGCTCCTGCCAGCTATCTTTGGACTGTGACTCTCTGATGACTAACAAAATATTTGCTTTTTTTCCCTTTATGGGCCTGTGATTTCACTGTCTGAATCTTGTCCTATTGACCCAAAGAGCCTCAATCTCAAAGCTATTAAAACCTAATTTTCTATACCAGGCTCCTGAGACAGGCACTAACTTCCATAGAATAATTCATTTCTTCCCTCTGAAAAAAAAAAGAGAAGCAAAAAGGGAGAGCCAAAGGACGATGGAGCGGTTGTTCAAAGGGAAGCCCGGGCCAGCAGCTGCCTGTGTTCGCTGCTGATACTTCCCTCCGCAGTGTCCTTCCAGAGGAGGAGCAGGAGCGTTCCTCGGATCAGCGCCCATGGAGCAGCAGCTCTGTTTGCACAGGAGAGCTGCGGTTCCCTGATAACACCCAAAGCCCACGTGCCATCCCGCGGCGGGCAGCGCTGGCAGCCAAGGTCTGTTCTTTTGGGACAAAGTCAACTTCCAGCCTCCTCCGCCTCCAAAGCCTTTGGGTTTGCTGTGTCCCACGGCTGAACCTCGCGTGCTGAGACCGGTGGGAAAACGGGGGTGTTTTGGTGGCCGGGGCTGCAGCGGGGCCGTGGAGCTGCCCCAGCTCTGCCCTCCACTGCCTGCCCCACAGAGTGCCCCCTCGGATGCCAGCAAACCCCAGAGCTGGTGCTGCTCCACCAAGCCGCCCTCTCATTTTTTCCGTCGTGATAACGCTTTGTTGGATAAGTGCTTTTTAAACCCTACAGATAGATAGAGTATCTGGAGTGGCATTTTAAAAGAGAAAATTGAGACAAGATTCATTACAGGCACCAGTAAATGTCAAACATTTTATCAACTGTGTAAAGTGCCGTGTTAAGCTGTCTTTTCCCCCCAAAGCTTGATTAAAACTATAAATGCCTTTTTAATATTAATATTATTCTCTTCTCCGTGCAGCTTGTTTGGTTGTTTGCGATGGTGGGAACGAGCTGGTGGTTGGTGGAGGAGGCAGTGTGGGCAGGACAGACCGGGGTGTCAGCAGCAGGAGCCCCGAGGCTCTGCTTGGCCCTGGCAATGCAGGTGCCCAGCCTGGGGCTCCTCTGGGAGGGTGGCAGCCCCCCACCTCCACCCTGCCCCGCTGTTGCACCCCTGTCCCAGTGCCTTGTGCCCTGCCAGATTCAGTTCTGCTCCAAAATCCTCCTGCGTGCATCACACACGAGGCACGATATCTCTAACAGGTCCTTCTCACTAAGCTGTGTTTAATTAAAAGCTGGCTCTCTGTTGCGGGTGCTAATTAGCACTCTTTGCTTGGAGGCGCAGACTCCATCAATATCTAAATCCATGGTTGAAACCCAGTGCAATAATAAATACTGTGCCAGCTGTTTCACCAGGATCCCAAAGTTGCCTCTTGTGAATCCACGTGGATCCAGCTCCAGCAGCATTGGGTGGGTTACCCAAGCCAGCCCCCAGGCTGGAAAGGGCTCATGCTCTTCCCCAAAGACTCCTGGAATCTGCAGGAAACGGGTGCTTCCACATGGACTTTCCTCCAGGAATTGCTGGTGTTTGCAGCTAGGACAGCAGCCCTCCTTGGGCAGAGCCATGGGGCAAACCTGACCCCTTGGCAGGTCCCTGCAGTGTCATTCCAGGGAGCCAAGTTGTGTTTCCTTCACTGAGATGTTCAGAATCAGCTTCTCAGGCAAATTATTCACTATAAAAATTATTTCTGTTCCAGATGCATCTGATCTTCTTAAAGGGTGCGATTCCCCATAGCAGAACGAACTCATGAAAAATGCATGACCTGGAGTGTCTCTGGAATATTTATTTACCCAGCGGGTCTCACTGGGGGTGTTATGGCACTGCCAAGGGTGTGCCACACTGTCGGGTGCTGGCACCGGTGACTGCCAGCTCCACAGCCACCAGCTCTCACCCTGCCAGGTTTTGGGAACCAGCCAGTGTTCCTGTGTGCCACCTACAGGTACCTCTCCGGGGCACTCAGAGTTGTGTCTGGGCCACAGGATAAGACAGGGCATGCAAACTGTCCAGAGTATCCAGTGTTGGACCTACCAGTGGGGTTTTGGGGCAGGCATGAAGCCGTGGTGGGCAGCAGCAGCTCCTGCTTGGTCACCCAGGCTCTAGGGGACTGCGGTTCCCCTGGTGGCTGGATGAGGCTGAGCCTGTGTTTTTCCTGATATTTTCAATACGAGTTACCGTCAGCCGGGAGCTGCTCTGGCAGCTTCACCTGCCTTCCTTTCCCTAATTGTGTGAATAATGCCACCCTGCTGTCGACCGGCTGTGCTGGCCCTGGGAGTTGGGCTGGGCGGTGGCAGAGCAACAAGGCTATCCGTTAATTTTGTAGCACTTGATAGGTAAACTAAAAGATGGTAAACAGGTTAACTCTGTGTGAGGATTAAGGCTGCCCATGCACAAAAAAAAGGCTCTTGCCCGCTGGTGCTTTCTGCTCGCCCAGTCCTGGTGAGGTGAGCTGTGCAGGTGCCGGGAGCTGTGACCCGGCTGCTGGAAGCAAGGAGAGGTTCCTCAGGAACCCAGCTGAGCCCCCAGCATGGGTCATTGCTGGAAAATTGTAAGGGAATTTCAGACCTGTGTTGCTGAGCTAAATCTATAAACATGTCCTTAAAGATCAGCACTTCGCCAAAAATGCCACCACTCACTGCTAGAGTTGTTAATGACACTGCCCATCTGCTGTCCCCATGCACTGGTGTGCAGCCTCAGCTGTGCAGGAGCTGACTGGAAGAGTGACTTAAAAAGACGTGCAAATCCAGAGAAGGAAGGGATGCAGAGGGCGTGGGGGGAGTGCAGAGGTTGCTCTGTTGTGGTAAAGCAGAGATTCGGTGGTGCTGGGCGAGCCCGCTCTGAGTGTGCAGCCCAGGCTTCAGACCCAGCACCTTCGCCTTCAAGTGTTTGTCTTTCACAGATGAGGGAACTGTGAACAGCTTTGTCATCCCTGAACAGCCTCGATGGCTTTGGGACATAGTGGTCTCCTGCCTGGAGCCAGGGGAGTGCCTCAAAATCTCCCCATGCACCTGAGGGCTGTCCTCAGAGGAGAGGCGCAGGATGGGAAACATTTCTCAGGGATAACTTCATCCCTGCATCACCTCTGATACGGACCCATGCAATAAACTGGAATATCAGCCTGAAATCCCACGCCAAGAGTACCACCACAGGGGGTTAGACCTTTAACTGCCAAAGCAAGGAGGTTATATTTCAGGTGTGGGCTGCAAGCAGGAGGTTCGCACAAGCCCAGAGAGAACGGATGGTTGGCAGCTCCAGTCTGTGCAGTCCTGCACATCACCCCTGATTCCCAGTTACATAAAGCTCCTTATGCAGCAAACAATCATGTTATTAAAGGCAGAAGGACAAGGTCCGATGTAATCCAGTGACTGTGACTAACTGGATTTGTGGACTCACTCCCACTGCTCGGTACAGAAGCAGAAAGATCCCTCAGATCTTAGAGGAACTAATTTTGGCAAAGATCCTCAGCAGCGATTGTTCCCCTGGAGAAGGGACAAGGGCATAGAAAGAGGTTGGCACGGCTGAGATTTTCTCCGTTGGCTTTTCCAGTGTCGTGGTTTGAGCAGCCCACACGGGTATGGACGTGGGTTCTGCCTGCAGACGTGGGTTGAATCCTTTCTCCACTTGTCCCCCAAAGCCATGCTCAGGAAAGCCCAGCTCATGTGGAGGGATCCATGGGCCTCCCTGTGCCCTTCCCCTTGGATCCTCCAGCTATTTTGGGGACAGTGGTAGGTTGGCTCTGGAGGCAGTGCTTCCCCCCCACGCTCAGCTGGCTGCTGTGGGTGCTCCAGGCACTGCTCTGGTGCCGATGCACTCCCACTGCCACCCAGCCTCGATGACTTTCACTAGCTCAGCACTGGAACGAAAAGCTCTTTTTTCTTTGATCCAAGCCGGGACTGCAGGGTGACCATCACCCCCGGTTGCTTTCACAGAGGTAAATGCATTCCCGTGGCCTGTGGTGCTTCATGTCCTCCCTGTGTGTGGAGCTTGTCCAGGTTTCTGTCTCCAGGTCTGGCATGATTAGTTGGGTGTTCTCGTTCCTGCAATGGTTTTGTTCCTGCTGTTTGTCGCCCATGGGAAGGGAACAGTATGATTTGGTGTGCAGTCTGGAGGGAGGAGTGGGCTTGGGGAGGGCTGTTGAGCAGGAGGCTTTGGGAACAGTCAATATTTATAGAATATGACAGCAGTGGCATTTGCAGATAATTTTGGATATTAAGGGAAAATAGCAACATTTGCTTTCCCGTCTATGCAAGGTATTTGTGCTGACAGCCTTCCTTGTCCTTCCTGATCCAGCGCAGGCTCCACTCCCAGCAGTGACTCCTGAAACTGCTCACAACTTCACTCATCATCAGACACAGCACCAGAGGGTTTCATCCTTCCAGAGGCTTCACCAGCTGCAGTGCTGCCTTCAGCGCTCCCACAGCCCCATTTGGTGCCCGCCCTGGGCACTAGCACAGCCTCTGCCGTGAGGGTCTCAACAATGAGCCCCCAGCTCTGCCCTTGGCCCCACCACCCACCCTCCCTCACCCGCATGCTCAGGCTGTGCCACACGCTGGAGGAACAGAGAGCGAGTGGAAACAATTGGATTGACTCCAGCGCCTGCCATCCCTCCGCCTTTGCTTGAGTGGAAGAGAATTTTATAATTATGAGAGGGTGCTTTAATTATATATTTGCGGAACGAGAAGTTCAGCTTTGGTGTTGATGAGGAGGCACCTGTTAATTACCTCATTTGATCACCCAGCACCGGTGTGTGTCCTGTCACTGGGGTGGCACTGGCAGCGCACGCTCCTGCCGGTCCGAGTGCCCGCAGGGATGGGAGGCAGCTGGAGCATCCCGGTGGGACCAGGGCGGGTGCTCTTCCCAGGGAATGCTGCTTGGCTTTCATTTCCCTGGCCTTACCTGTGTTGATTAAAATGCCATATGCTGGGGTGCCATATGTCACCATTTCCTACAGCCTTTTGAAAGTGCGAAGAAAGAGACAACTGTGAGACTGGCATCGCCACGCTTGGCACCGCAGCGTATGCTTTTTGGGAGTACACTCAGCCCATTATAATGCCAGCAACAGGTAATGGGACACATTGCCTGGCTGATCTGGAGGCTTCAAAGTACGAACGGTGTCCTCAGAGCCAGCCCTTCCCAGCGTGGGTTGGGACTGGGTCCCACCAGGGTGGCACCGATGCCCCGCGGCTGCACCGCCCCTCACGCCACAAGTGTTGGGGCTGCCCCTGAACTGCTGCCCCATAACCCAGGACACCGCGGACCCAGAAACGCAGCTCGACTCACCCACACGAACCATCCTTCCGGATCGTGTGGCGGTGATTGCTCCTCAGGCCACGGCCGCGTGAGATCCCGGGCTGGCTGCGGGCTCCCCAGTTCCTCCATTTCCCATTTCTCTCTTTCCTTTCCGGAAAATCCTGCAGAAGGTTCCCTGGGCTCGGAGCGCCGCAGCATCCCCGTGGCGGGCGCTCGGGCCAGCTGCCTTATGTAAGCGAGGGAGGGACCTCGCAGAACTCCCTCCATTCCGAGGCTGATTTAATTAAAAGCCAGTTTTATGGTGCCTGCTCTAATTATAACTTTTTAGCCTGGAGGGTCAAAATGGACTTGTTGCTTATAATTCTGTAATTCAAATCTACTGTGATGAGTTTGGATGCCCAGAATTTTGCAAATAATTCATCTCTATAAATGTGCTTTGCTGATAGGGGTTTTTTCTCACTTGAACTTTTTTTGTGCGCTTATATGCAAAGGCAACCGCCTGGGGATGTGTTCCTTGCGAAAAGTAGGGATGCTGATCCTTGAAACTATTATGCTGGTGAACAGTAATAATTATCCATGTATTTTAATACTGCAGTGTAAGATATCCAGGCAACTGAGCAGTGCAGAAGGGAAAACTGCCCCAGGGAAACACCGAGTGCTTTTCTCTGGTGAGAACGGCGGTGGATTCCCACCGGGACAAGCTGTTGAGAGCCACACACAGGCCCCAGCATACGCACCAACCTGCCCTGCCCAGGGCAGAGGAGCCACTCATGGCCTCTGTATCACCTACTTTGAGGCACACCGGGAAAATTGAAAAGGAATAAAAAAAGACTAGTCTGCACTCAGAGCAGGAAAGGACAACGCGGGATGGATTCTGGAGCAGAGCTGGGTCTCCTGGGCACAAGCAGCCGCTGCTTTTCCTGAATGCACAGTGAGAAATTGTGGCAAACTCTCCCAGGGGTTTTTAATTCTCTTTCCAGTGATGTCAGAGCTGTTCCCATCCTGCCTCCTGGCTCTTTTTTCCTGAGGGGCAAGGCGAGAGAGCAGCTTACCCATTGCTTCAGCTCTCTGCTCAGCACCAGCATTCTTGGAGCCCTGGCCAGGGATGTGGGGCTGGGATGTGACAGCCCCAGGACTGACCAGCAGACTCAGCCCTGGGGACTGAGCTCGAGCTGGGTCCTGTTGATAGCGCAGAGCAGAGATTTGGATCACGTGGCTCAACCCCCTCCTTAGACAAGCCCTGCCTTCCTGAGCATGAGGAGTTGGTGTTCAAAGGGGGAATACCCAGCAAAGCTTGCTGGAGAGGTTGCAATCTGTTAATAAGCAAATTGCTCATTTAATTACATTAATGATGCTTTCACTGAGCTACTGCTGCTGCCAATACAAAGGGAGAAAAGATAAAAAATCTCCGGATTAGCAAAGCCTCGATTATGGACAAGTGAGGGACGTGATCCTCTGTAAAGCTGTTACTGCCTGTTGCACTGGATCCCTCCAGTGTTCTCCTGCATGTGAGGGTCTCTGGGGAAGATGCAACTCTTGGTGTCTGGGACTTCTTGGGATAAAAATAAATTCCAGGTTTTCAGGGTGCGCGAATGTCGGTGTTGGATCAGCACAAGGTGACCCAGGAGGGCATGTCCCCATCAGCCCTTGCTGAGCCCACGGGAACAGCGGTGTCTCTAAGCGTATGCTTAAGGATGTCGCTAATTAGGGCTGGTGAGAACATGTGCAGTAATTACATTTTTGTGCCGTTAAAACAGCAGCTACGATTGTTGGATAAATAGACGGAGCAAAAGCAAATATGTTTGTTTCTGCCTTACCTTGTGCGTTACAGGAAGAAGCACCAGCTGCCTCACAAAACATGTTTGTTATTCACTCAGAACACACTTTAAAAAACTGGAAATAAACAGCAAAGTCAAAATATTTTGTTTCCACGGCGAGCCGAGGCTGCCAAAGGACTTGTCACGGTGTGGAAGCTGAGGAGTAGCAATCCACCGATTCATGGTGTAAAAACAAAGGAGGAATATTTTCAGATCAAAAGGTTTTTGTTCAGCTCGGGCTGCTTTGACTTTGAGCTGTCACGGTGCCAAGTCATGTAATTCCAAGGGCACGGATCTGCACTCCATGAAGGAGCCAGCCACCTCCGCCACTCCTGAGGGAAAAAAGCTCTGCTGAAACCCCCCCGTTTGCTGACTCTTTGTACCCAAAACACTCCAACAACCCCTTTGGTGGCTCATTGTGGCAGCACGTGGATAAATGATGGTGGGACTGAGCAGCTGAGCCTCACTGAAGGACGCTCCTCCAAGGCAGAGTGGATGAGCACTCCCGGTCCCGTATGGGCCATATTTATGGTGATGGCACAATCCACCAGACAAGGCTGCTCCAAACCCCGTCCAGCCTGGCCTGCAACCCTTCCAGGGATGGGACATCAACAGCTTCTCTGGCCAAACTTCCAGGCATTTTGGAGACCCATTAGTTGGGGCAGGAGGTCTGGAGCGACTGATGGGCGAGAGCTGAGCATGTGCTGTGCCCACCACCCACCTTTCACGTGCTGGGAAGCCGAATAATCCGGTTTTCCCCATTCCCAGACAGAACAAGCTTGACATAAATATTCATCTGTTCAAGTGAAAGCAGGAGCCCTTGTTTCCTCGGGTGGAACTAACTGAAAAGCGATGATAGTTTTCTGAAAAATGCGAGATTATGTACACAGAAGCCATTATACATAAACTTATTAATTATTTAGCAGCTTGTTAATGAGCGAGTTTTGGTCTCGTAGCTCAGCCGACCCACCCGTTTGCTGCCATGGGCAGCCGGGCAGGGGGAGCCCAGGGACCCAGATGCTTTTCACGTCTTAAGTGATGAGGTTGGGAGGCCAAGCTCCAGGAGGGGATGGCAGAGGCCGGCTGAGGGCCAGGATCCAGTGGCGCAGCAGATCTCCTTGTCTCCAGCTCCAGATGCCTGCACACAGCCTGGAAGCATTAGCTGCATCATACGCTTTTGAAATTCTCATTAAACATGTATAAATGGAAATTATTTTATTTTCTAATGCAAGAGAAAAATTTGCATTGATAGAAAACGCCTGTTCCTGGAGCAGTGCTGGCGTGCGGCACAGCCAGCGCCGCCGGACCTGAGCCTCCTGCAAATGGAGTTTCTCACTTCTGGAATTCCCAAACATCCCAAGCACTGTGCTACGCTGTCTGAGTGAACTGTTTCACACTGTCAGGTGCGGGAGGGCTCAGGTCAGGTCCTGTTGTGTTCTAGAGGTGTCGCTGTGGGATGACAGCAATAACAGGCCTCTCAATATCTCTGTAGTGCTCCTTTCAGAGATGTTTTTCGCATCGTTTGACCTGTGCCAGGATCAAGACACACACTTGTAAATAGGTGTGAGCTGAACCCAGTGAGGTGTTTTCATTGATCTTGGTGGAAGATTTGTGCATAACAAACGCAAAAAGCACTAAATGCTGGGAAGTGCCAACAAGAGGAGGTTGTGTACATCACCTACACACAGATCACTTACTCATGGGTTAGTGGGCATGGCATCCAAAACATTCCATGGAATTGTACATATGGGTCCCTTTACACATATTAAAACCCCCGCCCAGCTCCAGCCTGCACTGTGCAGCAGTGGGAAGGTGATTGTTCTCAGCTGTGGAGAGGATCAGCGGGACCCAGGTGGGTGGGTGGGTGCAGCAAATGAACTCAGCTGCAGAGGAAGCTGCTGGGATGGCAGACGGTGGGGCTATAAATGCCCTCGGCAGAAAGGGAGCTCCCCTTTGGTGTTTCTATGCCTTTGCTTTCTCTCTGTTGTTCCAACATGGAAAAGCTTTATTTTTCCCCTACAAAGTAAAATCTTCCAGCCCAGGGAAAGCTGTGTTTCCCTGTGAGTCTGCAACGAATTGGCAGTAGAGAAGAAAGGCAGGAACGTTTCCCTGAGCGAGCAGTGATGGGAAGGACTCCGGGCACGCCACGTCCCTGCTCTGCTGCAGAGAGCACCAGCCTTTCCCCTTGTACCTGCCCCTCGAGGATGTCACAGCCCACACAGACAGTGGCTGGGCTGCTCCTGCAGTTTGGGAAAAAGCAGGAGTGGGTCAGGAACAGGCAGAACCGGTGAGCAAAGTGGCAGTGGGGTGGGAGTCAGGCAGCGAGCGCTGTGGCCAGGCGGGCACTCCTGTCTCTGCTGGGTCTGATGATGCTCATTGCAGAGGCAGCGGCACAACAGACTCTTGCCAGACACTGATCAATGAGTTTGCACTTAATTCTCTTTCCTCTTCAGACACAGGAACGATTTAAATTGAAATGTCACCTAGATTATTCAAATTTGATGTAATCTGCTTCCGCATGTCAGACATATTTTGATGATAATGTTTTTCCCCCATGAGTTACTTTGCTCCTTTCTAAAGGAAGCGATGCGAGGTCTCATTATTGGGACTCTACAGAGGTTGTGCTGAGATTTGGGCAAACAGGGTTTATCTCTGGTGCTGGCAACTCCTCCCCAGCCTTCTCTGTTGAAAAGCTCTTTCAGAGCCACTGGCAGAACAGCTGGTAGCAGGGATTTCCATGTCTCTGTGGAAAGGCTTCCTGCAGAAGATGTGTAGGTTTAGGAGGGGAAAGGAGTGCTATCATATTTTTGCATTCATGTGGCTGCTGAGGAGTTCCATTGCATTATTCATCCTGGGAACTGGGTAAACCAGGAAAGTTAAAAAGAGGGAAATTGCTGCTGTAAGCCAAGGTGTTTTAACATGCAAATGATGGTTTTTATTCCTAACAATAGAACTGTTGGATTTTTAATTTTGCACCGTATGTGCTCAACTTGCTGTGCAGACATGGGAGTCCTACAGCTCTGACTGGCATCTTCCCTACTTCCTTCGCTGTTGAGTAGCTCCCAAAACCAGGATGCTTTCATGGACCTGACCGATTCTGCTGCATCTGTTGGAGCAGGGAAAAGGATCCAGACACCCAGGGAGTCACTTCTTGGCCTGAGACATCATCTCCGATACAAAAGTCAGAGAACAACAATTTCCCCAACTGGAGATGGAATCAGGGGGTTTCAAATTACGGATTTTTTTTTCACAGACCTCTGTCAAGTGTTCAGGGTAAAGATGGTGGGGTTCCATGGCATGGACAGTGTCCGGTCGTGTCTGAGCTGCCCTCTGTGCTCTGGGGGAGGTGGCAGCCAGGTCTCATGGCCACACTCGCCAGAGGTGTCTGTTTGGTACGTTTGACAGCTGGCTGGAACACCAAGGTGCTTGCGCAAGGGCAAAGGCATTTCGGAAGTTTAAAGGTACACGTTGACCCCGCTGCTTTGTCAGTGTGATGCTCCAGAGCTCTAAAAATAGAACATCTCTGACCAAGGAGAGATATTTTTGGAAAAGCTCGTTACTGCAGCCGATCCGTGTTGTTACTGCAGCCCCTGCTCCAGCCTTCCCCTCATTTCCTTCTGCACGTAAATTTTGTCAAGTGCCAAGAAAGAGCTGGTGTGTGCCCTTGCAGAGCAGCACCCCAGGCAGAGAGCCCCCCTCGCTCCCAGAGGGTTGTATCCCACTCGGCAGAGCTGGGTTGGGAGGTCCATGTCCCACCTGATGGGATTTACAGCCCCTGTGTCAGCCTTACCCAGCCCCCGGGCCCTAAGGTTTGAGGGAGAAAACTAACAAGGTGCTTGCAAGCAGGTAGTGGGGCTGAGAGCGAGGGAGCACCAGGAGATACAATTAGTCATCGCTGCAGCACAGGGAATCCTGATTTGAACCCTTAGAAATGGGATCTCAGTGGTCCTGCACACGCTGAACTGAAAGGAATACACCCAGCAGGTTATTTACCAAAATCACTGCTCCAAATAGGCTTTGAGAGGAACTCCAGCTACAGGGATATGGGAGAAGTGATGAACTCCAGCTGGAAATCCGCTTGGCAAGAGCAGGCATGTGAGGTATATTTGTCTTTTTGTAAATGAAAAAAAAAAAAATCATCTACTCTCTTTGCTCTTGGCTGCCAGCAGACAGCTCCATGATCATGATGGAAACTGCCTCAGACGGCTCTTACAAGCACTGAAATTAATACCCTTCCTCATTGGAAGTGGCACATCCAACTACTTCCTGAAAGGTGAACATTAATATTCTGATTTTCAGTCGTTAGATGTGTGCTTTGGCCTCAGAGCAGCAGACGTGGAGGACTGGGGAGGAAAATGCAGTTCTGAGGTCGGGTACCTCAGCTCCATCCTCGGAACATCAGTGGAGAAACCACCTCTGATCCTGTTGGAAAGGTTCTGCTGTGATGTTCTCATATCATATCGCCATCTCAGAGCATTTCCAATGCAAGAAGAGGAGAGAGAAACCTTCCTGAGTGCAGCCTCATTATCTGTGGCATTTTAGGGTAATTTATGCCCGACACCTCGCTGCCTCTCTGGTAGGAAATTGTGGTTTTGGTTCTGTGGCTCCTGCAGCAGCTGTGTCAGAAATATTGAAATAAATTGATCCAAGGTAAGGTCCCTGCACACTTTTATTACTGATTTATCAGCGCAGGCAAGGCATGAGCTACCCTGGCACGTGGGGAAGACGTGGTGGCCTGGCTGCCCACGCCGTCACTGAGAAGGAGTTTGGTGTCTCAGCAATCCCTGCTGCCCCTGCAAAGGATCTGGCTGAATTCTCTGTGCCTCGAGTTTTCCTTGTTTTCTGTTTTTTTAATCCTGTCCTAATTGGGGAACCAGCAAAAGCTTTTTTTTTAAAAAAAAAGAAAGAAAACAAACAAACAAAATTAATGAGCAGCATCAGGGGAGGAAAAAAAAATGTTTTCTGGCTGGAGCCCTTGGCACAGGCAGGAGTTTGCTGCTCCTTTTGGAGAGTGTTTAGCCCATCGTGAGCTGCCAGCGGAGGAAGTCAAGTGAGAACCAAGTGCCTGGAAGCAGCGTCCACTGCAGCCACCCTCTGCTCGGCTCCTGGAGTGCCCCAGCCACGGGTCCACGATGTTTGTGCCCAGACTAAATGGCTTTTGGAGCTGCGACTCGTTTGTCGGCAAGGCCAAACAAGCTGCTGCTGGGACTGACAGT
The DNA here is from genome assembly GCA_035584735.1 of Pseudotriccus pelzelni. Lineage (NCBI taxonomy): Eukaryota > Metazoa > Chordata > Aves > Passeriformes > Tyrannidae > Pseudotriccus > Pseudotriccus pelzelni. The sequence continues at coordinate 3,897,952 of JAWMRA010000052.1, read as the reverse complement.
GTCCAGCTGCTCCTCACAGCTGGTCGGGCTTAAGGGCATCCCCAAGCCAAGGGAAAGTGCCAGCCCCAGGTCTGGCCCTGCAGGGATCATCAGTGTCTCGGTGGTAAAATCTTCCCTGAAGACCCACCCGGCGCTGGCCCACGGGTTACAGCAGGGCCAAGCATCCCTGGGCCAGCTGCTGTGCCCCAGGCTGCATTTCCAGGAAACCCTCGGAGCATCCCATGCTCTCTCCCCGCTCGCTGGAAGCTGTGCTGGCTGGAGCTGGTCAGTGCCAGTGTTTGCCAGGCGTGGGAGACAAGGGCTGCTGGTGTCGTGGGTGGGCTGAGCCACAAACCTGTGGGAGGAGCTTGGCTTGTCTGGGAAACATCGGGATCTCTATCGAACCTTGGAGCATCCTGGTTTCTCTGGGACACCCTTGTGTTACCCTTGTGTTTGACTCTTTTTGCTCAGTGACTGTTTTGGGGTTGAATTTTTGGCTTGTTCTCACTTTGGGATGTTTGAGCTGGTTGACATCTCTTGCTGGCGGGTAAGCAGTTTGTCCGAACGCTGAGTCTTGCCTTGCCTGTGAGCATCCCCAGTGCTCCTTGTGCTGCTGTGTTCTTCTCTTTCTCCGTGGGTCATCCCAGCTCTCCAGAGGCATCAGCCAGTCGTTCCTAGTTTACAGTGTTATTGCTTGTTTAGCAATGCTGCTTTTCAGCACAACTTTCAGAATCCAGCCCGAAGTTTTGGGTAGGAAGAACATAGTTTTGTTGCTTCAGCATGAAGTGAGGAACCCACATGGAGACGTTTAATGCCTCGCAGGGATTATTAGATACAAAATGCATTGGAAAGAAAGCGTACCATAAATCCCAGCCTTTCCATAAGCTCTAAATCTGTTACACGTTAGACCGTAGTCTTCTAAAACAAAAGTGACTGCACCAAATAGAGACTGTTATTGTTTAAATATTCCTGCAGGGAAATGCTGCCTGAAGAGCAGACACAATAGCTGCCCTGATGCAGGATTTATTGGAGCAAGTTGGCACCAGCCTGTTTGTAGGGAGTGGAATATGCTTGTAGAGATTATACCAGATTTACAGTGATTAATAATGGATTGGACATGGCAGACTTCAAAGGGTTCGGCTCTCGCACGGTTTGGTGTGGGTTGAGCCGCAGTAATGTTGCAGATTCATTCCAGTGGTTCAAACACTGCTTTCCCTTGGAGAGCAGGGATTTGGGCTGGCCAGCATCTGCCAAGCGCCTCTTGTTGTCCCCGTAGCTTTGCGCGAGCAGCAGACCAAGGTGGTGGCACACCAGTGTTGGCACCTGGCACGGTTGGAGACCAGCCCAGCTCCAGGGAGTCCTGGGTGGCTCCAGCACCCTGGCTGTGCCTCACCCAGGGGATGGCATGAGAGCCCTGCCCCCCTGACTGCTAGGGACGGTGGAGCCCTTAGTTACAGAAAGGTTTTTATCCGAGTCGGAGCAGGGAGCTCACCTGGCAGCAGGATGAGCAGGGATTTTGTCATCAGGCAGAGGGATTAAGCGAGCTGGGGAATGTAGGACATCCCTCTCTCTTGCGCTGTGCACATGCAGACCTCGAGCTATTTTTAAAGACCTTCCAGCCCACACCGTGGCCATAACTTTTAGTATGAAACACTTGAAATCTGCTCCTTGCAGCAGGAGCTCCCTTCTCCCACTTTGTCCAGAGGCTCCCAGCTGTGCTGAGGATGGCACTGCAAAGAGCAAGGCTATGAGCACTAATCACAGAGGTGTTAATTGTGTGTTGGTACGAACAAGCTCTCACCTGGTCTCTGCCAGGCAGGTCAGTGGTCCCTGCGAGCGCATCCTGCCCACCCACGTTGCTTCTTCTCCCTCCCTTCCTGCTCGAGCCCTCGGAGCTTTGCCTGTGAGCACAAGATCCCTCAGACACGCTGGGAAAATGCCAGGGATCCTCAGACGGATGTATTTCATAAGTGATAAGTGCTCTGGCATTAATCAAAGGTTATTGTGTCTGAGGGTTGGGAGGCATCTCCAGCTAATGAAGATGTTTCCCCTGTATCAGCCATTATCTGGGAGGCCGGAAGAGCCGCGGAGGCTTCGTCCTGCTCCAGGCAGGGCTGATGGGATTTGCACCGGTCCCAGTTGCCATGGAGAAAGTGTTGGATGGCTTTAATACATCTCCATGAATTTCTCCCCAGAGTTTTCCTATGACAAGCTGGACTGGAGGTAGTGTATGAGGAGCTCTAATCTTCCAACTGTATGAAAAAATGATTGATGGAGCATGAGGGGCATGAACAGCTTTATGGGCTCTGGCAGCACGTGGGGCAGTGCGGCGGGTGCCAGGAGGGGCTCCCCGATGGATGCTGCACTGCACAGCCCTGAGCAGCCCCCAGCCCTGCTCTGCCATCCAGATCCAGGTGCCGTGGATCCGGGCTGGGATGGGGACAGAGGCCATCGGGGCAGCCCCACACAGGACTGTGCTCAGGCTCCCTTTCCTCGCTGCCAGTCCAGGGGTGTCTCCTGTTCCCACTGTCTGTGGCCACGTAGCTGAGTGCCCACCTCTCATTAACGTCCGTTCACCAGAAATTAAAGGAAATTAAGCCTCTCTCTGTTTCCACATCAATGTATTGCCATTTCAAAATCCTTTTACATTTGCCTCTTTGCTTTTAAAGATGATGAAAATATGAATGGTTAAAAAAAGCAAAGGAAAAGATACTCTCCAGGTCAGCATTCCAAGCAGCCACTCACTCACCTGCCCAGGTAATCTGAGTGTTCTTTTTGGGATTTTCATCATCCTGCCTTTAACTAAAGGGTCGTTGGACATGGACCGTGATGGGATCAAGGAAACCTGAGTTGGAGGTTTTCAGGGAGAAAGGAAATGGCAGGAAGCTTAGGAGCAGCAGATAGAGAAGAGCTGAGTGTCAAAATCTGCCGAGATGTCTGGAACCCTCAGGAGCAAGCCATGGCTGGCAGTTTGGGGAGCTGTGTTTGGAAGCTGGCAGTCATTCTCTCAGTGCCAGCTCCTTCCTCTGCCTTTTTGCCTTTTTAGTTTATTATTTTTAACCTGGTTCTGCTTCCAGCTGCTTCAGATTCTCTAAACATTTTCTCTCCAGCAGCTCATGGGCTTTTGAAATATGAAGAGCATCAATCACCAGCTGATGTCTCTCTGCTGCAGTCCCTGCTCTGAGCAGCCTCTGCCACAGCCAGGCATAGCACTGTGAGGGGCTGCGTTTGGTGGGCAGCTCCTGTCAAAGCCAAAAATCGGGTTACCTGGCTCCTTGTTCTCTCTCTCCTTTGCTTTCCAGGGCTGTTGGTGAAATCCCTGCAATCGCAGGGGCTCAGCAGAGGCGCCCGAGCTCTCGTCACAGAGGACATTTCCCGTGGAGAGGAGAGGCTGCGAGCGAAGTGTGTGCTTCAGGTGACGCACTGGGGCTAAAAAGTAATTAATTAGCAGGTTTGTGGTGTTTCCCCATCTGAAATTAAAAACAGAAATTATGCGGAACATCTAAGGTAATTAGGAAGCTGCAAGCTACAGCGCACCTTTAAATGGGAGCTCTGGAAAACAAGATGTTCAGCAGCAGATTTTTAATGGAACAGCTGATAAGGGCCCCTGCACTCACCTGTGTTTCTGGGAGCATTCCCCACACTTTGCCCTTCCCTTATGGATCCAGGTCAGGCCACGGCAACTCCCAGATATTCAGTTCTCTGTGATCAGGTTTCCCATTTAAAGTCTGTTGGCAAAGATGAGAATACTGGTCCGTGTTTTATGTGCTGAGTTTACTCAGAGTTTCTTCCCCTGGCGTTTACAGCTGGCCCAGCACCTCACCCAGCCCCTGATGCTTTGGCTGTGCAGGATGTTCCACCAATTTATTCGAGTGGAGAGCACAGAGCAGGTCACGCATATTAAATGTGAAGTTTTTGCTACAGTTGCTTCAATAATCGGAAAGAAAAACATTATAATGTGGTTTTTTCCTTGTTTTTTACCGTGTACCAGCTGCTGCTTTTGGCAGGGCAGCTGCTCAGCGGGCAGCAGGCAGTGTGGATGCACTTCCCAGGGAGCAATGCCTGGTGTGCCAAGGGCATCCCCTCCCTGCCGTGGTGGGGAACAGCTGAGGTGCGTGTGGACATCCCACTTTTCAGAGCCTCTCCCTTGGCACTGAAAGCTGGAAATTGAGGTTTTATGCTATTTTCGCTTTTAGCCAGGTCTGCAATGCCTGCGGCATTGCCCAGTGTGCTGTTTCCCCCTTTGCTACCCTTTCCCAAACCCACCTGCGTGGGGATTGGAGAACTTTTCACCTGGGTTTCATGCCCCTGGCATGCATTTCCAAAGGCTCCTCCATTCTCTAAGGGAGGGAAAGGCTGTTTTGGGGAGCTGTGACTGAGAAAGCAGCTTTCTGGCCAGCTGGGTGCTGGGTGAGCTCTGCCCTGTAGCCCTGGGATGACCAGTGGCCATTAATTCGGTCGGTTAAATGAATGTAAAGAGAAATTGTTCTTTTTCTCGCCTTTCTTAATGAGTCCCTATTTCCAACAGTTTTCCTGGGGTGCGTTGAGCGCAGAGCCGCTCGCAGAACGAGGAGGGGATCAGCGAGGGAAATGGTCCCAACACAAGGAGAACCACAGGGATGGCAGAGGAAAAACCATCCTTGCAAAAATGCCAATGTCAACCCCGGCAGGGAGAGGAGGAGAAAAATGGTTGGAGGAGGAGGAAAACGTACAAACCTCTGCGGGAATGGTGCCTGCGTGGGAAATAGCACCCCAAAGGACCACATCTGGGGGAATCAGAGGTAAGAACTCACACTTTATCAGCGTGGCACACACATGCTTGGCACTGCCTTGTTGTGTTTATGCTGCTGCTTCTGCAGTTTTCTCCGTGTTTTCTGTATCTTTGCTTTCTCACGTGGTTTTCCCCCCTTCCCCTCTCTCCTGCTGCTGTCACCTGCCTTCTGCTTTGATTTTAGGCTGCTCCCTCCCACAGAGGGTGGTGGGGAAGCTGCTGGGGCCGGTGGGTGCTGAGCGAGCACCAGCAGCGTGATGGCCTGTGCGCTGTTAGTTGGGCTCGGTGCCCGCAATCAATACAAGCTTGCCTGGGGTGATTTTTTTGTGTCTTTGGAATAGTTTATTTGGTTTCTAAAGTGCTCGTTTTATAGAGTTATTACTCAAGCCTTGTCCGAGCCCCTTGTCACGTTGGCACTAAGTGAGTTTCAGGGCTATTTGCTAGTCAGCCTTGCCGTTTGTATTTTATTTTTTGGTTGGCTCTGTATTTACATTGAAGTGTAATTCTGTTTGGTTTTGCTGACTTGGGCATGAAGAGAAACTCCTTACCATCATCTGAAAGCCCCTAAAAGGCCTTTACCTCCCTGGCAGCACCCTGAGCTTCGTGGGGTCTGCCTTTTGACCCCAAGCTCCTCTCCCCTGATTCCCCTTTGTCGGGCCTGGATGGGGACACTGGGGGACATGGGGATGGGAGGGTGCAGGGATTCAGGGACGTAGGGATGTGGGGATGCCATGTCCCCAGAGCCACACCAGCCCTGCTCTGCCCCGAGTCCCTCTAAAACAAGCAGTGAGTTAAAGGACAGCCCCCGAGCGCGGGGGAGGGAAGAGAAATCCTGATCTTTCCAGATGACATTTACGCCTGCAGAAGGCCAATGTATTTTATCCACTGTCACATTTAAAAGGCACTGAATTCATTATACTGTTGAATAAATCATTTTTTTAGAAAACTTATTTATCCAGACAAGAGCCACAGCTTTCTAGTCAAGAGCTGCTACAGCTTGGATAAACTCTAACACCGTGGAAGCTTCCAGCTCTCCCCTCCCTGGCAGCAGGTTTTTGGGTCCCACACTGCCCTGGGCATGGGGACAAGGATCCAGGTTTTGCTTGGGGGAGCAGTTGAGGGCTGACAAGGTGCCGATGTGCTCAACAGCACCGTCACAAAGGGTTAAGTTGCTGAGCTGGAGCTTGGTAAATCAGGCAGGAAAATAATCAGCTCCCAGGTGAAGTGAGGAGATGCTTGATGTTTTACAGCTTCTTTCATACACTTTACAGAAACTAATGGTTACACAAATAATACCTGGGGGATGATAACAGCCTATAAATAATTCAGGGCTCTCCGGAACAGAGCTGCCGTGTGCAGGTGTGAGGAGTGCACAGCACCTTGGGATGACTCAGGTTCCAAGGGAGTGGTGCCCTCTCACCATCCCACAGCCCCTCTCAACCGTGTCCCTGTCCTTTTCCCAGCCTTTCCGGGCTGGGTCCACTTTCTCCCCTCGCACTCATATCACCCGCTCCCCTGCCTGCTGTGGGTGCTACTGGCAGTGCCCTGTGCCAGTGGTGCTGGGAGGAGCCAGAGGCTTCCCGTGTGTGCTGGGACCACACAACCAACTGGCCAAGCCTGTCATCCTGCACAGAGTTGTGCACGAGCTGCTTTGCCCCAAAGTCGTGGCCTGTGTCTGCGTCCAAGCTGAGCACCCCAGAGGGCACCTCTGGCTGGCTGTGGGTCACGCCAGGCTCTGCCAGCCCCTACCAGCGCTTTCCACAAGTACTGGAGGTTTTCTGAGAGCTGCTGCGTGGAATTCCCAATCCGTGGACGGAAAGGTTTCAGTTTATCTCTGCCACTAAATATTTTGACAGCCTCTCGTCTTGCAGCCCGGCACAGTGTGACACGTTGTACGGTGACAGTCCCCTCGGCTCCCTGCCGAGCGTGCCACGCGCTTCGTGCCAGCCCCCCGCACGCTCCCTGTGCCGGAATGGGCTTCAGCGAGCAGCCACAACCCCCCCGGGTGGGATCTCTCCCACCTCGGAGCCCGGAGATGGGAAGGGGGGCGAGGGAGGAAGGCTCTCTGCCTCCAGCTACCTCCAAGCAGGGGATGGACGGCTGCCGAGGTGGGCTCAGCCTCCTTCCTCCCAAAGGATTCCCCGGTGCCAGGTCCCTCCCAACCACCCCCCTGGCTGCCTTATCAGTCATGAACGTTTTGCTCTTAATGAGGACACGACCAGGAAAGTTGGTGGCAGGACCCCCACAGCTCAATAAACCAGGAGAACAAAAACCTCCAGTGCAATTTGGAATTGAGTTTTTCTCCAGCCCGTGTCGCGGGGAGGAATTGATTTGTCTAATCTCTTATCTGTGACTATGAAATTGTATTTCCCTCTTAATAGCCCTACAAATGTTACAGATGGATAGTTTGGGAGACAGGCTGCCAATGGCAGGAATACTAAAAAGGATGTTGGGTTTTGCTTGCTTTGGGGTGCAGAAACCAGCCTATGGAACACCAGGAGCCCAGCCAGCCTTGGCCCCACTCCTCAGGGACCCTGACATTCCATTAGCTTGGGCTGGGGGGCTCTGAGGAGCTGTTTAATTTAGGCATCATAAATCTGCCCTGTTCCTCCTCACCTTGTGCCTGCATTGCAAAGCAGAGGAGGAGGTGGCAGCAGACCCACTTCTTGCTCTGCTAATCCCAGTTTCCCATGTGGAAGCCTGGTTTTCCCACGCTGGGAGAGCCACCAAGTGCCTCGGGCACTTACACTCCTCACGGAGCAGCAAGTGGAGCCTTCAGGGGGCAGAGGGGGCTTTGCCCTCTCCAGGTCCCTCAGCTGGGTTTCCCCACGATTTCACTTGCGAGTTCACTGGCACTGACATCCTCCAGACGCTTCAGGGTCTGGGTTGCAGAAACATGAGGTGACAATGTCCTTGTACCCTGCACTCCTGCTCAGTGCCTGGTGGGCTGCCTTGCTCAGCAGCATCTCCAGTGTGGATGTGATGTGTTGATGTGAGGTGCCTCTGGCTCCTCATCCCCTCTGCTTCCAGTCCAGGAGAGCTTTCCAGGACCAAGCATCTGAGGTGGAGGAGAACTGGGAATGCCACGAGCCCCTGCCACGGAGCTGTTTGATGACAAGTTTGGAGTGGCCAAGGTGACCTTTTTGGGAGGTGACAAGGGCTGTGCCTGTCCCCACACATCCCTCATGCCTGCCCAGACACTGAGCCCTTTGGCAAAGTCCCTGCTGCTGTCGGGACACTCATCAACAAACCATCATGGTATTTAAATGAGTCAGATTAATCACTTTATCATCCAAATACAGGTGGATTAATGCGATTGCTTAATACTCTGTTTAAGCAGCTGGTTTTTTTTAAAAAAGCTCAATAATTGAGGGAATTACTGGCAAAATTAGAAAAATTAGCAGTCTATTTACTGCTTATTGTCAGAGCTGCCAGCCAAGAAAAAGTGAGATCACTAAGCTCTTATTTTACCCCTCCACCCCTCTCCCCTCGAAGAGTTCCTCTGGTAACACAAATCTGGAGCCCCTGCCCAGACTGCCACGGCTGAGGCTGAGCAGGTAAGCATGGAAATACACTGTCATGGGGAGAACCGAGCTCCATCCCTGCATGTTTTATATGGGGAATGTCATCTGCTGCTCCAGCTCCTCTCATAAACAGGGAATGTGCCTGTCAGCAAGCTGAACCCGTAAAAGTTGAATAATATTTGTTGATTAATGTAGTCGATGGATTTCATATTTCCTTTAAAATAGTTGCTCCCTATTTCTGTAAATTATTCATCCGGTTTATAAGGCAAAGCAAATATTTGTGAATAGATATGAATTATGTGATTTATAAGAATGAAATATTCATGAGTCATTTTCATTATTCACCTCGTCTTGGAATTGCTACATAAATCTGATCAAGCAAATAGATTTGGTGAAGCTCAGCCCAAATTCACGAGTACCACAGCGCTCACACGGTGAACCAGGAGCAGGTTTGGGCCGAGTGCCTGAGCCGCTCGCTCAGCTGGTGCCCTGTGGCTCCAAGGAGAGGCAGGGCAGGATGTGGCGGCTCAGCAGGACGTGCCCTGCAGCTCCGCTTCGTGCCAAAATCAGTTTTCACCTGAATTTCAGCAGAGGCAAGGGCAGGAAGAGGAGACTGACGCTTCCCTCCCTGACAAGGACGCCGGCGCTGTCGGGAGGTCACTCAGCACCGTGGGGAAGGGTGCTGGGGAGAGGTGTTTTGACTCCGAGGGATGACTGCAAACAGCAGGAGCATTGGCTGTGCAAAATGAGGGAAAACTGGATAGCAAGCGTTGCTGCTGGGTGGCTCCAACCTGAGCGCTCACAAATGCCCTTTACCAGCCTTCAGCAAGACCGGGCTAAGTGTAGTTGTAAGAAGAACCCTCAAGTCTCCCCGGCTTCCCACTCGTGCCTCCCCACATGCCCACTCTCCCCACTCCAGGAGGGCAGGCTTTTCCCCCAGTTGCTCCCATGGACTTCTGGGGAGCCCCTTCCTTCTGAGAGCTGGGCTGCTCTCCCATGTGCATCCCCCAGAACGTCATCTTTACCCCCAGCCTTCTCATTAAAGGCAATTCCTTTCTCTAAGCACTCTCCAGAGATGTCCAAACCACTGAACGGCAGGAGCACCAGGAGAAGCCTCCCACGAAGGATGTGCATGAGCAGGGGGTGTTTATCTCAGCTTCTGCTTTTCAAAAACCAGAAAGCAGCTTGGTGTTGCGAAACAAGGACAAGTTTGGAAAATGCTGTCGGCAGAGCTGTGACCCCGGGGAAAAGCCTCAGAATGGTGGGGGACAAGAGGACCTCTGGCCTCAGATGCCTCGAAGGGACAGGGTAAGTCTGAGAGTGAAGCTGGTGCCAGTCTTGGGGTTAAGAAGAAAACGAAAAAAACTCTTAATGTTAAAAACCCCAGCAGATGCTTTTAGGACATGAGTAACACCTCGGACTACACTGGGACTGTGGGTTCACTCCAAGTTACGTGCGTGCTAAGCGCTGCTTGGACCAGTGCCACCCGGCACTCGCTGCTGCTGGTAATGAACTTGGCTTCTTTGGGAGCTGCAAGATGAGCACTCTAAAATTCAGCTTTGGGATCTTCCTATTTTCCAAAGTGTTCGAGTGGTTTCTTCTTAAACAGCAAGCTGCCATTTAGGAAATGCTGTTCCGCAGAGAGCGCTGTGCGTCTTCTGCCACCGGCGTGTTTTGCTCAGCGCTGCGCAGGGACGACATAAAATCCATGTGCTTATCCAAGTGGAATTGCTGACTCTATTACCGTGGTCAGAGAAAACAGTCTGTCTTCATCCTCCCTCTGATCCATCTGGAAGGGGACAGCAGTTCAGTGCCCTGATGTATGGCTCATCACAGATCTGCAGCCCCAGCTGACCGAGCCGAGCGCAGTGGAAGTTCTTTAGGGGTGCAGGACCCCAGGCTGTGGCTCCTCTCCATGTGCTGAAGAGGTCAGGTTGACACGTAGGATCATTTAAATCCATGGGAGGTGTCCAGGCAGCACGGGCTCCCCGCAGCTCGTGAGCTGAGATCGTGGCTATCCAAGGAAGAGGCAGCAGAGCAGGTGCTGCTTTAATGGCACCTGAGGAGGGAGAGGAGAGGCTCTGGATCCCAGGCAGCTCCCTCCTGGCCCCTGGTTGCTTTACTGCAGCCCCTCTCCCGAAGGTCACATTGCTGCCTCAAGGCAAAGGCAGAGATGTTTTATTCCAGCTGAGGCAGCTCCGGAGTTGTCATACTAAACTCCAGACTTGTTCAACCGTGGGATGGCATTTTTCCCCTTGCCGGCTCTGGAATGGCCACAGAGAAGCCATTTGTCAGCCTGGTGTGTGCATCCAATCTCTGGGGCGCTCTGCTTCGCCTCCTGTTAGCGGCCGCCTCTGCGGTGCTTAACGAAGCAGCTATTTTGAGGCCTAATGAATTTGAAAAGTTTGTGACCCCTCTATTGCAGTGTCTCAAGCACCAGGAACCTGGAAAATGGCCTTAATGTCACACGGAGCGTTATGAGCCTGTGCTGTTATTGCAGGTGTTCTGCTCAGGTGTTTCACGGGGCTCTGGGAAAAGCCACCAGCAAACAGGAGCCGTGGGAGAGTCAGCATGGAGGGTTTTTCCTTCAGGAAAAGGCTTTTCCTTTCTTCCCTGAGGAAGGGTTTGGTGACTTAGAGACCACCAGGGCTGTCAAGGGCAAGGCACTAAATTGTCCCTCGGTCACAGCCCTGCTCCAGAGAGATTCAGCTTTGTCACTGCTCTGGGGCCAGGGGTCGCTGGTTGAATTATTGCAACCATGTCTCAATAAATCCAGGATCCAGCTCCCATCAGCACGGCATGCAGTCCCGCCTCCCGTGCTTGCAGGTCAGGGAAATCCCAGCTGCCTTCCAGGTGCCGCATCCCTTCCTCTCACACCAGCAGCTCAGGGCGTACGAAGCATCTCAGGGATTCCTCTTTCCAACTTTCTTCTTTTCCCCCATCCACTTTCCCGAAGGACTTTGTTCCTCAGTCATTTATTTTTTAAAGGAAAACCAAGATAAAAATCTCCAGTCCTCCAAGTGCCATTAATTGCTGCTACTTCAGAGTGCACAGAGCCGGGAGTTGTTTTTTTTTTGCTCAGCAGCTGATGGAGTTGAAAACCTTTTCCAGGGCAGCAGGAATCCTGTAACAGGGGCTGAGAGGGAGGAATCAAAGGCCCAAAACAGCCCTTTGAGGAGCATGGCCTTTCTCCCTGCCCCTCCAGAATGCTCTGGCAGATTCTTCTGGACTCCCCTCATTGTTCCCTCGTGACAGGCATTTGTTTGTCAGCACTAGGGAACAGCAGCAGTTCACAAGGACATCAGCCATAATTTTAATGTCTGTTAAATATGATTTAAATTTTTTTTTTTTTTTTTTTTACTCATTAACAACAATTTAGACTGATTCTCTTTTTTTTTTTTTTTTTTCCGGAAACTTCAAGTATGACTGTAATAGCTTTGTAATTTTGGGCTCTATCATTAAAATTAATGATATCCTAATGCTCTGTGTGCACTAGAAAAGTCTGATCAGTTTTTCCCCCTTTATATATCATTACTAATAGAACATTTTAATGGCTGTAATTTCCAGCCCTGTAGATGGAAACCTAAAAATAGGAAGAAAGCCTATTTCATCACGCCATGCCAGCCCCTAAATAATTCAATTACATAGACTGGAATATCTGAAGCTGGGTGTGTTCCCAGCTGCAGATAACCAAAAGTACTTGATATTGCTTTCAGAGCGGGGCTGGTTATTGCAGGGTCTCATTCTCTGGCCCTGGCCAGGCCCCTGCCGGGGATGCCGGCGTGCAGCCCTGGGGGATGCCGGATGCAGGTTTTGGCTGCAGAGCTTCAGCAGCTTCCTCTCCTGGATCCAGGGCTGGATCCAGGGCAGTAGTGGGGCTCCGAGACTCAGCCCAACTTGCAGTCAGTGCAACCCACCCGTCGCCAGCGGCGATGCCTGCAGCCAGCACTGGTGAAAGCTTCTCTGCCGATACCTCCGGCTCCGTGTTGAACCCTCAGATCCCTCTTGCTGTGTTTTCCCTGCAAGCAAAGTCTGTCTCCCCTGGCTCTGCTCCTCCGTGGGGAAAGGCAAGAGCATCACCATGACCGAAGCCTAAAGCTCCCCTAAACCTGTGCTAAGCACCCGATTTATTACTCCCCACACTCTTTCTCCCACTGTAGGTACTTCCAAAGCCTTTCATCATCCCACACACTCCCACATGCAGCCAACACATTTCTCATCTTCACCTCGTGGAGTTTATCGGACGGATTTCTGCCATTTATTGGTTTATGCTTCGCCTCCACCAAGAAGAGTTCACGATTTAATTCTCACTCTGGGTTTTTTTTTTTCATCTCCCTTTTGTCTTTGCCTAAGGCTGAGGGATGGTTCTGGTGTGCTTGTTACAGAGCTGGTCTCTCCCTGTGGTGGCTGGAGCCAGCCGTGGGCGGGAGGGGAGGGATGTCGTGGGTCAGCTTCCTGCCCACGCATTTCTCACCTCAATAACTCCCCGTTTTGCTCCAGAGCAGCGGGGTTTCGCTTGGCTCCGAGCAAACAAGGCACAGCCATATCATCTGCTGCTTGTTAAATACAAAGCTGAGATTCTTCTCTTTTCTAGGTTAGCATCACCTGGGCTCTCCGTTCCAGTGGAACTGCGTGGGCAGCCCCAGCCAGGCAGGACTGAGCCAAGACCAAGGTGAGATGCTGAATATATTGATGGTTAGATGCTGATGTTGAATGTTTGTTTTATAATCGTGGCATGGTCTGAGCTTTTCAGTGGTTCCCCCAAGGTGCCACACCTCAAACATCACTTTCACCCACTGCACAGGGAGGGACAGCCAGGCTGGGAGGGGACAGGGCAACGCTGGCACCAGCTCTCCTGGGCCAGCAGGGAGCCTTTGCTGGTGTAGGGATGGCAAAGGTGAGGCATTGAACGTGGATTATTCGTAGGAGCTCAAAGCTGGCCACATGTTTAGGAGAGATACATTTTTATTCCACCTTACCTCTGGATTCCCAAGCGTGGCCATGCCATAGTGCCAGTCCATGGTTTGGTTTGCTGTTCATGTTTGGGTGCCAAAAGGAAGCAGTTATCGCCTGGAAAACCACCTCCCCAGCAGCAAGCGGTAGAATTATACATGAATTTCAACCTGACAAGGGCAGGCTCAGTAACACGAGGTGCCATTCCATCAAGGTGCTGATTTACAACACATCAGCCCTGACCCTGCCCACACTTCCCACAGAGGGAAGTGATTACCTGCTCCTGCCCTCCGCTGGAACTCGATGTGTGGAGCCTGAGCCATGATGTTCTGGTGCTCACTGGCTCCGTCCAGGGTATCGCTCCTTTCCCCTCACAGGCCTGAAGTAGAGCTGTAGCTTCCCACACTCTGCAACAGACCTGAAAAATGACAATATTTAAACATTTGGACTTGTTCCCGAACAGTGCTGCATTAAAAGATAATTAATGCTCTAAGGATACAGATTTAAAGGCACAGTTACTTAAAGGCACCAGAGTGGTGTCCCTTGGTCATTTGAATGGCACAGGTCTGAAAATGTGGTGGTGTGGCAGTGGGAGGGGAAGGACTTTCCTTCATCATGTTCACATTGGGGTATCCTGATACTCGTCTACCCGCTCTGGTGTCAGCTGCACTCCTTCCCACAGAACCAGGATGCCCTTCTTGCCCTCGGGTGCTGCCCATGCATCTCACCCAGGCCGTGGTGCCTGGGCTGCCCCTCACCGAGCTGTCCTGCCCATGGCCAGCAGCCACTGTGAGAGAATTACCCTCGGCACTTCCACTGGCATTTGGAAAACAGCTTCAGACATGTGGGCTCTCCTGAGGCTCCGAGGGGCTGAGCTGCCCATTTCTGTAGTAGGTCCAGACCAGTATTTCCTTAGAACACAGGAATTTCTCATCACACATTTCCCCTCCTTTTGCGGTGGGAGGTTTTCCTACCTGGCATGGGAAAGACATGTGAAGGGGTGCTGTGGCCCTGCTGAGCTCTGCGGGTTCTGGGACAGGCACAGGATGATCGAGCTGGGAGTGTAACACTTCTCCACAGCAATATATCCAGCGTCTGCGTTCAGAATTGATGTGCTCTTCTATCTTAAAAATCCTAATCGTTTTTTATCAGTGGCATCACACTTCTTGCTGTGAGAGCTGCTCCACTATCAGCTGGAGGAGTGCTACAGTGCAGTAAAAGATACTAGAACATGTTCAAAGGTATGTTTGGCTGCTTCTTTCCTCTTTGGAAGCTCCATTCCCAGTGGGTTGTTGCCTGCAGTTGTTGTCCGCAGGCACTGTGACACGGAGCCAGACACCGATCAGGAAAAGATCTGTTCCCTTCAGAAGATTCCCAGCTCTCAGCCAAGCGCTGTGAAGGCGATTCCCAGGTGCAGGGGAAGGCACTGGCTGTGACCCGCAGCAGCCGTTCCCTGTGCTCACTGTAACTCTCCAAAATTTCTCTCCTGGCAAGGGGAGAAAGCTCCCAGGGCGGTGATTAAAGTGTGATCAATCAGTGTCAAATAAAAGTCATCAGAATATGGCTGCGAGGCTGATTGCCTGTAACCAACATAATTAGACAGTGAGGATTTTCTTTCTTTTCTGCTTCTTCGAGAGGGCTAAAAGCCTCCCAAACTGGAGCTGCTGTGACTGCAGTGAGGTGAATTCACATTTGACCTGTCATTCAACTGAAAAACCTCCTCAAATCCAACACAAGACCTCTCCAAAGAACACCAGAGAACCTTAATCCCTGCAATTTGTTGCCATATTTAAGTATGTGTGGCCAGGCTGATTTCAGGGTTGATGGGCAGCAGAGCAGGTCTGTGTCTCATCCACCCCAGTGTGGTGCTGGCACCGCTGGTGCCCAGCCTGGGTGTCCCCAGCATCCCATATCAAAGCTGTCTTCTTCACATCTCCATTAACTCTGTACTGATTTCCTCAGGCTGACAAAAGTCGGCTGTTTCCATATTCCCTGTCGCTGCTGATCTGCCTCCTCTCGCTCTCCAAATACTCTTTCCATTTCTGCTGGTATTAACGAAGCTCTGTTCCTCAGTGGCGCTGCCCCCCTCGCCCACCCGGTGCTGCCTCACATTCAAGACAGTTTCACCAGCTCCTCAGGCCTCGGCATCGCCCCAGAAAGTCCTTGGCATCAACAGAAGGTCCCTGGCATTGCCCACCACAGGGCCCTGCCTGTGCCGAGATCACCAGACTGCCACAGCCAGCAGCCAGCCCAGCCACTGAGCTACTTTCCTAAGCGCTGGGTAATTAAAAAAACCAGCAAATGGAAGTAATTCCCACTTAGGAGGAAGGACCTGCTGGAATTCGTGCTGGGAAGGAGGATTCAACAGCTGTGCATTAGCATAATGTAGAAATGGCACGGAGTAGGATGCTATTTTCTCCCCAAGCTGCTCACGGTGAGCAGAGCTGACTGGAGCTGCTCCCCTCTGCCTCAGGTTTCCCAGCGAGAGGGAAAGGCAGGACAAAGCCCAGGACTGTGGCTGGAACCCCCTCAAGCAAGCACCAGCCTTTCTCCAGGGACTCTCCAGTTCAGCGTGCACTGGGAGAGGTTTCCATCAGAAAGGTGAGCTGGGATGTGGGAGCCCTCCCCAGGGCACCCAGCCCCCCTGCTCCGCCTGTCCCCGCCAGCTGCTGACATTTCTCCTCAGGCTCTGGCATTTATTTTAATCCATCTTGGGTTTGTACTTCTCTCTCAGGATTAATGAACAAAGTGGTGAGATATTGCTACAGAAAGGTGAATTCAGCCGAAGCGGGAGCCCCAGTGTCAGCTGCTGCCCATGGGGTGAGGGAACCCGAGACAGCTTCGGCAGTGACGTGAGGGATGTGAAGCCCAAAGCTGCTGCAGGGCAGCTTTCCGTGCCCTCGGAGTGCAGGCAGAAGTTGCCATGCCTGGCACTGGCTTACCTTGAGGTGGCATCCCTGGCCTCGGGGCTGCCAGGTCCCCTCTCTCCGTTGCTGCCTGGCACCTCCTGGGAGACAGACAGATGGACAGACAGACAGACCACTCTGTGTTGCTCTCCAGCCACCGCCTGGGAGACAAACAGATGGACAGACAGACCATTCTGCGTGACTGTCCGGGCATCACCTGGGTGACAGATGGACGGACAGACCCCTGTGTGTCGAGGCGGCTGGACGCACAGACAGCCGCTCGCCGTCCGGTGTCCTCCCGGCTACACATCGTTTGCCCACAGGCTCCATCTTGTGGAAGATGTTCCCTCAAGGAGCCGAAGTGGGAAGCCATCCTTTGGCCTGAGAGGCAGCATTTGTGGCTCCTCTTGGCACTGCCAGCGTGGGGGGTCCGCGTGGAGTGGCCGTGCTGGCACCAACTGACACCCCGGTTACCCTGCTCTGCCTCTGTGGGCTCAATACCACATTCTGCCCTGGTACAGCTGATAAGGGAAGTAAATGTGGTGGAATTTATTTCGACAGATGGAGGACAATTTTCTTCTCATCATTTATCTGACACACCGTGACGTACCAGCTTGCAAAGCTTCGGGCTGTGATGTGGAGCCACCGGGGCTCTGCCAGCAGCGGCACCAGCAGCTCCCGTCATCCAGGAAGAGCAGCCTTTCCCCATTGGACCTCTCAGCTGCGGGATAAAACCAAGTGTTTTTCAGCCTGCTGGATGTGCTGCCTTCATTAGGTTTATTTACCATATAATGTGACACAGTGATTTCACTGTATGTAATTTAGTGACACGTTAGGAAGGAATTAATCACGGAAAGCTGCGCTTGTGCTGAGTGCTTGGCCAAGGTCCGGCAGGAGGAGCCCTGCTCTCAGCCCTCGCTCTCTGATCTGGGGTGGTGCAGACCCTCAGGAGCGAGGGTTCAGCAGGTGGAAGTGCTGCTGGCATCGTCATTGCTGGCATTCTGTCCCCAAGTGGCCCTTGGCAATTGGGCTGTGCCTGCAGGCTGGGGACACGGCTGGACGAACGCGCTTGGAGACTTGAACTTGTAGGAAAACAAGATATGCGAAACTCTCAAGAGCATATCCAATTTCCACTCATTAAGCCATAATTTCCATCATTTTAATTACATAAAAGGCAGATAAATGGTGAGTGTGCTCCTACTTGTGCCTTTTCTCTTAATTATTGGTCCTTTGCACGGGCCAGTTTGCAATGAATCAGCCTTTAAGCAGCGTTCACTCGGAACATGCTCGGCTTTATTTGAATTATCTTGTTGGCCGATCATTCCCCAGAACATAATAAAACAAACATTAATTACTACTTCAGCGGGTGTAATCTTCTTGAAAGCACTCGACGCTACTCGAATGCCACTGTAGCCTCGCTCCCCACACTTCGAGGCGCGCGGCTAAACAAACTCATCCGGCAGGTCTGAGCGCGCCGGCAGAGCCCAGACTGCAGCTTCGGGAAAGGATGTTTGGAAAACGCGCAGGTGTGCAAAGAAAAAAGCCAAACCTGCTGTCCAGAGAGGATGGAAGCTCCGATGTCTCAGTGGGATGCGGCAGTGTCAGGCCGTGCCTCACTGGACCGTGCCAGGTGCTGCAGCGCTTGGAACATTTCCTGTACGTGAAGTGGCAACTCCAAAGCTCCCCTCCATTTCTGATGGCATTTCCAACACTGTCACTGGAACACCCCGGGTGTCGTGGGATGGATGCTGCCCTGGAGGGTGCCGATTCACCTGCCACCAGGATTGGCATTGCTGCTGGTGTTTGTGTTTGTCTGCAGGCAAGGAGAGATTTAGCTGGATGCAACGCTGGGAGAGGGAAGAGACACAGCTGCAGCCAGGCAGAAGTATGACATTCTTCTATTTGGTTGAAGTTCAGCATCATTAGACATTCCTCATACGTGTGTCATGTGTGGAAATGCCTATTGAGGTCTTTTCCTGGCAGATCTCCCTCCTGCTCCTCCACCTGCACAAACCTGGCCCTGGAGCTTGCTCCTGGAGTTACCCAAAGCTTTAGAGACAAGGGCTGTTTCCCTTGCCTGTGGCCCTGATGTCTCCATGGTGCATTTCCAAAAGCATCCCCGTGTTTCACTAAATGCAAAGCTGCTGTCAGGGAGAAAGTAGCTGCAGCCTGAATCTTAAAGTCAAAAATCAATTGCAGCTCCCCTTTCCAAACACAGGCCCGTGACTGTAGCGTACATCCAGCAATCCTGGCTCCAGAGGGCCCCTATTCAGGGGTACAACTCAATTGGGTACCAAATCCAGGTACAACTCAAAAGGAAAACGGCTTTCTGTATCTTAAATATTCACTACTGGTACTTTTGAAGTCTGATTTTACATTTGTGCAAGACAGAGGAATTGAAATATGCTTTAAATAAGAACATTGTTTCATGTACTTTAGTTACCATCCCAGCCACCCCCAAAGGGTTGTTTCCCTGAGCAGAGTGCCCTCATCCAGGGTGAAGGACACAGGGAATCAAGGAGAGCTCTGCTCCAGCCTCACCATCCTGAAGAGGAGGAGGAGGAGATGCTCTGAGGATAAAGCCATATGTTGCCAAGTTAATAAAAGACCTTGAAAAGCATAAATCCTCGTCATGCTGGCTGCTGGCCCAGGTGCACAATTTCCCTGCCATTGGGGGGGAGCAGGCAGCATCTGTGCAAATCCGGCATCGAACGCTAATGAAAAAGCCCAGGATGAAACGCTCAGTCCCCGGGGACGGCGCGGGAACCCAACCCTCTCCAGCAGAGCTGGTGTTTGTGTTGGAGCACAGCCCAGCAGGTTGGAGCGAGGCTTCTCCCTGTTCCCCGTGCGGGAAGAGATGATCCAGCCAACACCCCCCCGCCGGAGTTCCCTCTGAGCACCCGAGGTCTGGGAGGCACAGAGAGGTTGGGGCATTGCCACAGTGTCTGCCAGGAACCCTGGCCGAGGACCTTGCTCCTGCAGAGGGGAAAAAAGCCCGTGTTCCCACTGCCCAGAGCTGAGCTGCAAACCTCACTGCTCGGAAAGGAAACACTGGAATGTGTTCAGCAGGGTAAGTGTGGAGGGGAGGCAGCAGGGAGGGGTGCAGGACCCCACGGCTCCAGTCTGGTGCACTGTCAGGAGGCCCTGGGACCTGCCAGCTGTAGGGCATCTTCCAAGAAACTGGTTTTTTCTCGGTAAAGCAAGTTCTCCTTAACCCTCGTGAGGCTCAGAAGGAGCAGGGAAGTGATCGTGTGTGTGTGACTCAATGCAGTGCAAAGCTGTTTCCCTCCGCACTTGCCTACCTGAACATCCAGATGTACACAAATTAATGAGCATTATGATGAGCCTCATTAAAAGAACTGTTCTTCAGGGGTGAGCATCTTCCCCAGTACCAGCGCCGTGTTCCGTTTGCTCAGCTATTAAATGATGGCAAACTGAAATTCTGAGTTGTGTTCTGATGCACTGCTGCAGCCTTGTCCCTCACCAGGTGCTGGGTGTGGTGGTGGCAGAGCTGGCTCTGCTCCACAGGGCCCACGGGGACCGAGTTCCCTGTGGCTGTGGCTGCTCCTTGCCTGAGAACAGCCCTGTGCATCTGACGCTGGGTGAATTCCTTTCACTTCCCACAGGGCCAGCAAAGATGCCAGGCTTTTCAGGGAAATAAATACCACACTGGTATTTTTTTGCCTTCTGTGGACTGGTCCCAGACAAGTGTTCATCCTCGCCTTAAGCAGCGAACTGGCACCGCATTTCAAAGCCTCATTTTGCCTTTTGCCATTAAATTATATTAAAAGGGCTTTCAGGTTACCCCTTAAGTAGATGCTTTTCATTCCAGCCATATTCTTTTCAGCTGGGCTGCTCTTCCCAGGGCAGGAGCTTCCCTTTCCCATGCAGAAACACCTCAGCTGTGTCTCTTGTGCACATTCCAGGCACCTTCTGCGTGATGGGGTGTTGCAATCTGAGTGACAACCCTGCCCCTGTGGGCACCCAGTCCAGGGTTCCCCGGGCTTCCTGGCCACCCATCTGTCCCTTGGGAATTTGCAGTGCTGGGGTGAGAAGCTGGACAGTGGCATGACTATGTCCCTCCCCTGCTGAGGCTGGGATCCAGTTTTCTGTGTGCCGAGGAGAACTGAGGCTGATGGAATCTGCAATTCACCTGGTGAGGAGGAGGAGGGAATCTGGCTCATGACCTGCCAGTGGAGAAACCACAGAGCCAGCCTCATTGGCCCCTTGATGCTGAGAGCACACCACTGTTTGGGAGCAATGCTTGGCCCAGGCCCCATTTGAAATCTCAAGCGGATTTTTCTTTCACAGCAGATGAAAACCACTCAATTTTCAAGAAGTGCGTCAAGCCCTTAACGGGGATTTTGATTCCTAAATGGCAGTGGGTGCAGCAGAATTGGCTCCCCAGGCTGATGCGTCCTGGTTATTAGAGAGCGGATCCCCCGTGGCCATGAGGCATCTGGCAGCCCCCAGAGCCAGCCCCGAGCCTCTCTTGCATCTGAAAGCAGACGTGAGTGCCACTTATTAATTTGAGTCCACCTCTGAATGCACTTAACGATTCAAGTCCAATTAGTTTTCAGAGTGCCCAGGTAGGAAGTAATCATTAAAAACATGTAAATTAAGTTACTGGGGAGCTTAATAGATTAGTCATTGACTTTCTAGCTTATGTCGGCTCTTAACCTTCAGCTTAAATTCATCACCAGCAATTTCTCTGAACTGGCTACACAGGGTTAGAGCCAGAGGCTGCAGCATCACCAACAGGGGATCTGGCTATGCCATAGCATCTCCCTTGGGAAAAGGTGCCCACACTGGGGACCCCTCTCCTTCCAAAAGCAAAGACCCCAACTGCTGCCTTTGTTTGCAGGTGATGCACCCAAGTGTGGGGGCTGCCTTTTGGGGGGGTGGCCCCTGGGCGTGAGGCCTCCTGGGGGGTCCCGCTCCCCTCGTGCCCCACTCTGCTTGGATCCAGAGGCCAAATCCATTTGCTGTGTGGGAATAAGCTTTTGATTAACTCCCAGACCAATGTGTATTTGGAACAGGTGCCTCAGGGATGAGCTGCTGGAAGGGCAGGTCTCTGCCCAGCTCTGCCACTGCTGTCTCTCCTGCCAGGCTCTTTCCCCTCCATACAGCCTCATCTCCCAGTAACCAAATCTCAGTTTCAACTGAAATTAAGGACAGTTAATCTGAGATTATTACTCCTAACTAATTCCCTAACAGATTAGGGGGGGTCTAATGCAAAGAGAGTCTCCTGGGATGGCACAAACCTCTCAGTGGTGGGGGCACCCCCAGAGCCCCCCCACTCCCCGGGGCACCCACTGGCCTGGACCCACTCCCCAGCCTAGGGAGCAACTTTACTACAGCAGGGAAAATGAAGGAAAGATATCAGAAAAGATCTCAAGCTGGGAGCATTTGGAAAAGCTATTTCTAAAATTGCAATTACCAGGAAGGAGAACAAATTACCACTTCAGGGACCGTCGCACATGGAGAATCAGGGCTTTGGGAAATAATCAGAAGAATATATTCACAGAAGTGCATTATTTATATTGAAACGTTTTGAAGTAAAGGTCACAAGGAGAAGCTGAAGATTAGTAAATAGGAAAACACGAGGATCACTTTGCTGCCGTAATGGTTATGGTCCATTTTGATTATGACTGCATTAGTCACCGAGATGCCTAAGTCACCTCAGAGCAGCAATGGGTGCTGAGGAGTTAAGGAGCAGTGGATCCTCCCGCACCCCTCGGCTCCAGACCAAGCTGTTGACCTCATTCAGCTCCTCGGAGGAGGGCAGGATACAGCCGATGCTCTTCTCCTTGAGCCCTTCCAGGAGCGGCTTCCCTGTTCCCTCAGCCCCTGGACCTCGGGGGTCCACAGTGACCCTCAAGGACCCCGTGTGTGTCACCTTCCCGCTGCTCAGCTCACCAGGTGTCACGGCCTTGGTGATTATTGATGGCACCAACCACCCGTACAGAGGAATCCCAAGCACGGTGTTTTTCTCCCCAAACCCAACAGTGTGTGTGTGATACAGCAGCTCTGCTAATCACATTCCCTTCCACGCCTTCAGAGATGACTCCTTGTAAGGCAGCGGCCTCTTTTCCTCCCCTTTTATTACTGTAGATCATTTTTAATGCTGAGCCGACCTGTCAAGCTCCCCCTGGCTCTGTGTGAGCTGTTACAGAGGACTTAGAACAGATACACAGAGGGAGGTCTTGCTGGGTGGTGCAAAAGCCCCGGTGAGGCAGGAGATAACAGTGCTGGGATGTCTCCTGAGCCCCTGGGATGCCAAGCAGCCCAGGCAAGAGCCAGGGGCTCACAGCTGCTGCCCTCACACATCTTCCATGGAATGAGGGAGCAGCCAAGCTGGACTGCGAGGCCGATCCGGCTGAGCTCAGCTTTGCTGACAGCCCCTGGCTCCTGCCCCCCTCCCTCCGCAGCAGCCCTGAGAAAATATTTGCAGCTTATAAAAGCAGTGAAAATGGGATTGATTTACTGTAGCAACATCTCAAAGCATGAAGTGGCACTTTTACACTCGCATCACCCATTAGACATCTGAAGGCATCAGCACAGCCCATTTCATTTTTAAAGACATCCAAAATGCTCGGAGGAAGCCATTTGACATCCCCATTCTGGGAGCTGTGATAGCGTGCTGGGAATAATACAAATGCATCAGAAGTCTCACGTCTTGTCGTTCTGGTCCCCGTTGTGTCAATACGCTGCTAAAGAGCTGGCGAGTGTTGTTCCGTAATTTTCCTGCATGTCACAGCTGCTGCAGGAGCTGCCCATGGACAGTCCCCCTAAATCAAAGTGGCAGCCACAGCCACATCTGCTGGGTGCTCCAGCCCCGTGTGCCAGAAGCAGCTTGTGGAGGTGGCAACAGCACCCCATGGGAGATGCAGCAGCTCCCTCCGTCGGAGCGTTTCCAGAGGTAGCACATTCAAGCAGCCCCTCTTGCCCAAGGGGAGGAGAAGGCACCTTGGTCAAGGAGCTTTCCTGAAGATGAGCTGTGGTGGCCTCCAAAACTGCTGCCCTGCAGCCGCCATCCCGTCTGCACCCAGGAGTGGGGAGGCACAGGGTGCGTCACTCCTGCCCTTACCTACCCCAGCACTCACCCTCCAGCTCCAGGGCTTTTTCCCAGAGGCAGGTCCACGTTGGAAGCATTCACAACTTTTAATGGGATTAATCCATCCCTAGTGCCAGGGGAGGAGCCTGACCATGTCTCTGCACCTCAATATCTGCGCTCCAATAGCTCCAGCCGTGATTTATTAACGCAGAGATTTCGCTGCCTGGCCACTGACAAATGGCCACAATTTTACCCTTCCCCCGCCCAATCAATACCTCTTAATCAAATCCAATCACACTGTATTAAATTAAGCGTCCAAAACAACCCCAGAGTGCTGAGGGTGCCGGTGCTGGCTCAAGCTGGTGTCGGGAGCTGTGGGAATTAATCACCTCTGTGCTGCCAGCACGAGGAGCCCGGTGCTTGGCAGGGGAGAAAGGGAGACTGGACAAACAGGAACGGGATACTTCTGATCGTTTCTCCTGGATTGCTCCCTCACTTCCGCCGTGTTTGTGCCATTTCCTTACAGCTCCTTGGGGTTTGCTCTATTCAGCTCTCAGCGCTTCCACTTAGTTTTAGAGCTATTTCTGCGCATGAATTATTCCCTGACACAGTTTTACAGCCCTGGTTATATTTAGGCAGCTCGTTCATTGGGTGAGGCTCCTCGTTTTCCGTCTCGTTGGGTGAGATCCTCGGATTTCTGTATCCCATCTTTCAGGCTCTGGTTGATGTGCACCTGCTGATTACATCGTGGGACGCCAGAACAGGCCGAGCTCGCACTTCCTCTGCGTTCTGCAACGATATTTATTTGTGATAAGGCAGAAGGCAGTCGTGGGGAGACGCATCCCCCTGCGAGCGTTATGGCCATCTCAGCTTCCCCTGCGCTGGCTGTGGAAGAGATTTCCAACACGGAAAGGGAAAAGCTGCTGCAGTGGGACCCAGAGAACTTTGTGGTGCTTCTGTCTGTTAAGAGTTTTGGTCTCCACTGCCGCGTCTCTGGGGCTCTCCAGATGACTTTGTGGAGCAGACAGAACCTCCGGTGTATTCCCTGGGGGGCTGTGGTGGTTTGTCTCTCCATCCTCACCTGTCTGGACGCTTCCTCTCCATTGGACCCACCTGTCCTTGCCCAGGCTCTCATTTCCCAGCTGACTCTCTCTCTTCTGTACCTTGAGGTATTTTTAATGCAGCTCTGGGTTTTCCTTCTCATCCTTTTGCCTTCCAGAAAATACTTGACTTTTAACTGCATCATTGGCATTTTCTAGGCACTCCTCTTGCAGGTGTCCCAGCAGCTCTTCAGAGCATCTCAGCAGCCCCCTGCCCGCCTCCCCAGCTACTCACCTTGCTCTGGGTGCTGCCGATGTGCCCCTGCAGACAGCGTGACCCTGGACCTGTCACCAGTGGTGGCCTTGGTGACCAGCCCCTCTCCCAGAGCTCCTTGCCCCAGCCCATCATCCCCACGCTGCCTTCCGAGAGGACGGCGGTGCCGCTGGAGCTGCGCCAGCTGCGGCAGCTGATGCCTGGCAGATTTAAAGTCTTAATTGCCTGGATAATTAGAAATCTGAGGAAGTTTCCCAAAGCGCAACGCTGTCCCAGCCCAGTGGAGCGTGCACCGTGCAGGGCGGTGGCCAGACACCACAGCTCTGCCTTCCCACGGGCCCAGCCACGCTTGGGAGCTTTGGGGTGCCTTTGTTCCCACTCCTGTGACTGACACTGCCTGAATCCTTTTCCCAGGCAGGGATTTGATCCAAGCCGTGGACTAGGGATACTGTACGGACAACTTCTGCATTGTTTGGATGCATGGCTCTCCAAGCACCCTGTGAGCAGCACACCTATCGCTGCCCACAGCCTCCTGGAAGGGGGTTGTCTCTCGTGCTGGGAGTTCCACACTCCCCTACTCCCTCTCTTCACCAGCCCTCCAAGCCATGGATGAGCTACTGTTTCCCAGGAGAGTGCTCCATCATCCCTGCTGACAGTGCCTCCCAATTCCCTGTCATCAAGCAAATCTCATCATGTTCCCTCCTAACCTTTGTGCAAAGGTTGTGAGAAATGCCAGGGCCATATTTCACAGGAAATATGAGTCCGGTCAGCCCCAGGCTCAGGGCATTCCCAGCCCTTGGCCAGTGCCGCAGCAGCCACGTGGGGACGGCTCGCAGAGAAGGGACCGGCACTCTGCGGCTTGTTGCAATGGATTAGGAGAGCTGGGCTTGCCTGTGCTGCCTTATCTGCCCAGTAATTGAACGGAATAAGCTCTCTTATCTCTCTGGCCTGGCTTTTCCATGACAGTCCCCTTATCTCACAGCCCTTGGAGATTGTGAGCAGCCGTGGAGCCTCTGCGAGGGTACTGCATCCATCCAGCCTTGACAGGATTGGGTTTCCCAGCACAATACCAGGACACAGCCCCTCCTCTGCCCCCATCCTGCCCCAGACAAGCAGGTCCTGCCAGAGGGGCTGTCTGGGAGGATGCTTCAGCTGATGCAGGTTACGGCTGGGACTCTGAGGCCCCATGGGGAGGTGGGTGCCTCTCCCCTTGGTGAAGATGAAAATGACCCCTTGAGAAAAAATCCAGGGAACTGTTACTGCGCACCCCTACTTTGCTTTCGGTCGGCACATTTCAGCGCAGGCCCCCCAGGCCCCTCCATCAAGCAGCTTCACGCAAAGATTACAGGGAGAAATGCTGAATATTTGGGGTTCTTTATTTTGTTATCAATTACTGTGGATTGTGGGAGAAAATAAGTATAAAAGCAGCTGTGAGTGCCACCAGATGGCAATGAGAATAGCAGTGTTCAGGGGGCTCATGGCACTGCCTCTGGTTCTCAGGAGAACCCACCAAGAGTGAGCTCAGCCCCTGGGCTGGGGTGCCCCACAGCCTCCTGCCATACCCAAGCCCACCTGGGGAACCCAACGAAGCAGAATAGGAGCCATTCTGCTCCTCATTTTTCCACCCAAAACCTCGGGATGGTTCCCTTGCCCAGACAATACCAGAGGAAGTTTTGTCCTGGCCACGGTGCCAGCGGGGGATGCTCCTCATCCGCCCGCACCGAGCCGAGCAGTAATTGGGTCTCTTAGGTAAAACTCGGCGACTGCAGGCGCTGCAGCTGCACGGCTGATGGACCACAGAGGAGACATTAGCACGTAAAATGATGACCATTAACTTAATTAAAGAAAGGACACAACAAGCATCTTGTTCTTGTATTGGAGCTGCCTCTTCCCACAAATCGTTGGTTGGGGATTTGGATTTTCTTATGCAGGAGACAAAACACCTCAAAAGCGCTGGAGTTTTTTAAGATCAGGATGAAAACACTGTCGTAAATTAGCAGCAGAATAAATTTCTAAGTGCTGGATTTACAAGGGCTCTTCCTAAGGGATGGCTAACCCGAAAAAGCCAGCCCCAGTCCTACCTGCAGGACCCAAGGACCAGCTGGGATGGTGCAATCCTGACCACACCGTCAGCTCCTGGGAAATCAACTGTACGTCTGGGAAAACAGCTGGGCACCTCAGCCCAGGAGTACAGCATGGGAAAGCTGGCATACGGAAAGTCCTCCTCAAGGATGTCTGGGCAGCAGCCGAGGCTGGAGAGATGTCCACAGGTCCCTGGAGAGCAAGCCCTGCTGCCCGTCCTTCCTCCATCCCTCCGCCAGCCTGGATGCCGGAATGGGTCAGCCGGGATGCCGCGGGAGCAGGCAGATGTGCTTGTAATTAGGATGCATCTAATCAGTTAAAGCTGAAAACAAAGAAAATTAGAGAAAATGAAGAGGAAATGAAACGGCTCGCACAGATGCAGGGGAAATATTTTTAGTCCTTCTAAGTCCATGGCGTCTGTTGCTTGGGAGAGTCCACGTTGAATCCTCCCAGGACTTGCTTCCTTTCAAATGAGGTTGCCATCTCCCAGTGCTGCAATTAGTTCGTGTCCGCGCAGCTTCTGTTGAGCACAACCAAAGCACTTAATTTTCATTAAAAAGACGACATTGGGAGCAGTTTTGAAGGACAGGCACAGGCACTGGTAACTGTTCCTGAGGATGGAATGGGACACACAGATGCATAAATTACCGGGCTCCTTTTCCACGCTCCTTCCTCTGCTTCTCTGCAAAGAAGATTGACTCGATTGTAGGTGCCTCTCTGATATCTCTTTGTAAACCCTATTTACATTTGTGTTAGATAATTCAGTATATCCATAAATTAGTGTTGAACATCAGTTGGTTTTACAGAAGCGTTGCATAATCTCCGCCTCATGGGTGTTCTTGGCCCATCCCAGGATCCCAGCAGAGGCAGAGGAGGCCAGTGAGTGTTGGCAGCAAGGACACATTCTCCTGCCATCTCCCAGAGGCTCCCATCAATTTATGGCTGACCCACCGCATGCTGGACACTGCCCAAATCTGGAGGGGCATTGGCAATTCCGCTTGATTTAACTCCATAAGGTGGGAAGTGATGGGGCTGCATCCACCTTGCTCAGCATCACACTGGCATGACAGCTGGGAGCTGGGAGCAATTCCCTGCATTGGAGCAATCCAGGGATGCCCCCAGACTCTGGACAACATGCTCCACATCCCACTCCATCCCATCCTGTCACCACACTCCAGCACAAGCCTTGTCCTTGAAACCAGAGCTGGATAAAATAGGGTCATTTTTATTTTTCAAGTTTTCCACGTCTGTGAAAGCAAAGATTCGTGTGGCTGAGCCTGAAGACAAACTGCTTCAAAGAGCAATTTTAATTGAAATGGTAATGATGAAAGTTTTGCAGCCCAAAATTGAAAAGTGCATTACTGCATCCCCTCCCTCCTCCTGTGACACGTCCATGCAGAGCAGCAATAAAAATAGAGGCCTTTTGTGAGAGCCTCTCTATGAGTGGTACCAGTTGTCTCGGTCCATGGATTATCTTCTTCTCTGTAAAAGTCACTAAGGGGCTTCAGTGTCCCAGTTCTCTGCAGCTTTCCTCATGTCCTTCCTCTCCCTGTGCCCCATGTGCAGTGCTGGGATCCTGCCGGTGCACAGGGACCCCCCCCCTCACCAGAGGCTGCACGTCCAGGAGTGTCTTTGAAAGACTGAAATTCAAGAGGTTTTTTTGAAAGGAAAAGGCAGAGGTTCCGGGGTGGCCCCCAAGGGAGGCTGGGTGCCAGCAGGGTCGGGATGGAGCCCCAAGGCCGTGCCCCCAGCTGGAGCGCTGCCGGCTGCTGGCAGGAGCACAGAGCCCTGGGGAGTGAAAAGCTCCTCCGCTCCCCAAACAGAAAACGGCTGCTGGTTCCCCTCTCCTTGGCATTAATCTCTGTCCCTCCTGGGAAATTACGCCACGATAAATCTTTATTTCTCATGATGGCTTGCCAGCTTTAATAACAATTTCGCGGGGGATGGGAGATGCCGGCGAGCACAGGCTGGAGGATGCTCCACTCCTCCGGCACACACCGACAGGTCGGGACTGATTTATCCTCCTTCCCTGAGCCCTGTTTGTCCAGCTGCCAGGTAGGACCGTGAGTAACTGTTTCCTCAGTAAATTTAGTCTCCTCTTAATCCTCAGGCACCCCTGCTTTCCTGGAATTTATTCAGTACCCACATGGAACTGAATGGAGTGAAATGTGGGTCTTCAGACCCTCCCCTCGGAAGGGCTGCACAGTCACTGCATGGGTGGGAATGTAGGAATTGAGCAGTGCCAGGGAGTTCTATTGTTTTCTAACTCAATAGGAGCCATTTGTAGAACTGCGCTTATGAACGATGGAATTTGTACTTAGTTCCCGCAGTGTGCGACTGGCAAATGTGAAAAATTGAGTTTTCCCTTATTTGTGCAAGTAACTGAATGGCCAAATCCAATTACTCCTGGAAATTCTGCTCTATGTAGAGAGCAGCCTGAGCTTCTCTCCCAGGCAGAGTGACTGGTGGTCCTGGGGAGCTGCAGGATGCTCACAGTCCTGCACCAGGCCACTGCACTCCTGCTTCTCTCTCACCCACTCCGAGGAGGAGGGATTTGAGAACAGGCATTAAATGCCCGATGAAAATGTCACTTCCAGCTGAGGAAGACAAGAAGATGCTGCACGGGGAGAGCAGGGCTGTTGGGTCTCACCCCAGGAGCTGTGACAGCTGCCATATGTCCCCTTGACGAGCAGCCCACCGGGCCGATGCCAGTCTGGGAGGATCCACCTCCTGTCCCACCTGCCCAGCAGTCAGGGTTCCTCTTGCCCTGCAGTCAGCGCAGCAGAACAGCTTCAGCCGGAGGAGCACCAAACGTTTTTGCGGGGAGTTACTATAGAAACTATCTCAACGCCTCTTTTTGTGCAGCCTCGTTGCTGCTAATAAATAGCCTCATTATTTTGCAAAAAAGTGCTCGGGAAACAGGGAGCAGCATGACTTGGGCCGAGGCAGAATTAATGGTCGAAAATAGTGGGGCCATTTTTCCCTGTGCCGTGAAAAGCGGGGAGGCCGGGGCTCCATTAGGGAGAGTTATGGCTCATTTCTCTGCTTCTGCTGTATTTATGTTTTATGTATTCAAAAGTGATTTCAGCCACGATCCCAAATTACCAATTCCCACATTACATTAAACGGCTGTGAACAGGAATGCCTCCTGCCTATCAAAACAAGCCAGTGAGTGCCGTGCAGGGACCCAGCTTCTCCCTGGTGCTTGCCAGCATGGCTAGAGGGACAGTGCTCCAGGGGCTGCCAGGCTGATGCCAGTGCCCAAGGCAGAGTATCCCTGATGTCCAACCTCAGCAGCCATAGACACCTTCATTTCTCTGCCCACTGCCTTAAACTGAACCATTTCCTTTTCACTTCAAGCCCCAGTGCCCCTGAGCAGCCCCAGAGAGGATCATTAAAATATTAACAGGAATAACACAATAACAGGAATAACACAACCCTCCAGACAGAAGCTAAAACACACACTGCTCTTTATGTATTCACAGGTCCTGCTGATTCTCTCTGTTAATGCCATCCCCCTCCCAACTGGAGGCGTGTTCCACCCAGGCAGGGCTGGACTCTGGAATATGCTCAGGAGCACACACGCTTGCAGAGTTTGCACTGGGGTCTTGGATCTTTGTGGACATCAGCCCTCTGTCTGGTTGAGGCCATCATCAGCCCATGGTTCACACCCAGACCACACTTAGCACATCCTACCCGCGCTGGAGACTCCCCCAGCTTCCCTGGATCTGAGTAATCTTATCCGACTTGGGTCCAAGATCCAGCTTGCTTGGTCGTCTGAAAAACCTCTGGATTTGTGTACAGGCTTCATTACAAATACCACCTGCATCCTCTGACCCACATGCAGTCCTACTAACAGTCCTACTTGCAGTTCAGCAGTGAGTCGTTCTGGTGCTTGAAAATGGAGTGATTTTCGGGAAAAGCTCCACTGCCAGCTCTCGGACCATGGTTTTCTGACAGATCTCTATCCGCCTCTCACCGTGGGGAGCACGACAACTCTGATGGTTGGGATGGGGTTTGCACTGCCCTGCCTGCAGCTGCCTGACTCCTACTAAGTGGCATATTATCACCCATGGATCTTAGAGGCAAATATTGCCCAGGAGAAGATGAGTTGGATATTTACCATAAGGGAGGCTGGGAGCTGGCAGTGCCCACAGCAAACCCCCAGTGTGGGCAGCAGATGTCTTTGACTGTCCCTGCCATGCCTGCGGTCAGGGGCAGCTACCCCATCCACCCACTTCAAGGTCTCTCACAGCCACAGAGTTTCCTCTCACTTGCCCAGGACAAGCCAGACGTCACTGTGATATTCTCATGCCATGTCTATGTGCGTTGGCATTTTTGTGAAGATCTGAAAGAAAACCAGAACTGATCATGCTGGTTTGCCCCTGGCAGGAGCCACCACAGACAAATAGGAAACACGGCTCCTCTTGGGGATCACACTAATGACTTGCATGGTGTAGACCCAACATCGCGATGGGAGGCAGCCAGGCATCAGCGCAAATGACGGCGAGTATAATGAATCATTTGTCTTCCCTGAGAAGGAAGAATGAGCAACACAGCCCCTTAACTCTTCCACAGCCACCTGCCACTGCTGCCAGTGTTCCCAGTGTCCCCGACAGACAGGCAGGAGGGAGAAAAGGAGCACAGGAGACAGATGAAAGGACATCACCATGCTGGCATGTCCCAGTTTTTAGGATGGATGCGGACTTTCTCTCCAGAACAGCCTGGCTGTCAGCAATTGCTTATTTTGCTGTTAACGATACAGAACCACTTATGGAAAAGGATTTCACTTCCTTGATAATGCTAATAAAGTGGATTTGGCTTCGTGTGCTGCATCCTTCATCTGCGGGGCTGGAGACGCCAGAGGCACGCAGGGAGCTGCATGTCTGCCACCCAGCAGTGGCAGAATCCACATCTGTTGGGAGGCAGCTGAGCAGCCCAGGATGGAGCCTGATCCCTGCCCTGGCATACTTTGGACCACGACTTCACCCTGGATGCCAGTGCCTGATGTGACAGGCGTCCTCCCCCAACTTCTTGGACAGGGAAGGATTCATGGAGCACAAGGAGCCAAACCATGAACTGTGAGCACGAACATGTTCAGGTCTGGTGAGGGGCACCCCAGACCAGTGGCAGGGGAAGGGGTGGCAGCTGCCCCAAGGCTCCAAACTCCCTGAGGGTGCTGGGACTGCTGACAGCTGGGAACAAATTACAGCTCCCATCTAATCAACCCCGCTCATCGTTTCCCATTGAGCGAATTAAAATCTTCCAGCAGCACACACAAACTGTGGCCCAACCTCGCGCCTGATAAATGTTCCTTTTGAACTTGCACACAATGGGGGAGCCGATTAAACTTTTAACTTTTTTTAATCCTGTAATTTATTTAAAATGCATTTGCTGAAAGAAAAAGAAAGTGGAAGATTTTTCTCTTTGTGATTTTCTTAAGGGGAGCTGATGTTAGAGACAGATAATGCAGTGCAGCAAGCTTGCCTCTGATGCTACTGCTCAAACCAAGTCCCACAGCTCAGGCTGAAATTCCCAGCTGTCAGTGAAATCTGGGAGTCAGCTGGGGCAGGAGTTGCCCCGGCAGAGTCCAGCAGCATAACCCCTATTGGGGTTGGCAGAAGGACCAGAGCTACCCTCCACCCAGCTCTGCTCCTGTGCCATCATGGCACTGCCACTCTGCCTGTGCCCTGCCAACCTGCCAGCCTGGCACTCACTATCCCACAGGAGTTTCCCAGCCATGCTGGCAGGTCCCGTTAACTTCCACACTTCCCAAGGGTAATTTGCATGGAACAGCAGAGCATATACACACATCGCAGCCCAACAAGCTTCCCAGGATTATTGTTATTGCCATAATTACCAAAGGAATTAGTAATGCTAAATCATCAAGAGGTAACGCACAGAGGCTAACGAGCCATACAACACACTGAAATGCAGGGAAGCATTTTTCCAGCTAAGAACCACACAATATTCATCTGGGATACTCATCCTTGGAAGTGGTCAATGCCAGGCTGGATGGGGTTTGGAGAAACCTAGTCTAGTGGAAGTGGTGTCCCTGCCCATGGAACTGGATGAGCTTTAATGTCCCTCTCAAAAAAACCATTCTGGGATTCCATGACTCCATGCCTCTCCAGGAAGGGGTCAGTGCTCAGGTTTGCTTTTTTCCAGCCCCATTGCTGGCACACAGTGCTGAGCTGGCAGGGCCAAAGCAGGGGCACATCTTCCCTGAAGGAGCTCCCCCTCTCCACGTGGCTCCTGCTGAAGGCAGCAGCCTTAACCCAGCCTCTCGAGCCTTTTGACAACCTCATCTTTATTTGCTATTGACAACATAGCTGTAATTGCAGCCCTTAGCAGAGCAAATAGAAGGAACTCTCCAGGCACTGCAAGGAATAAAGGGCATCGCCTTTATTCTGAGCCTTCGTTTGAGCTCTGGTCTGAGCCTTGTCCTGAGATAGCTGCAATTCTGCTCCAACCATGTCGGTGAGAGGGTGATGCTCCTGGTCACTCAGCCCCTGAGCCCAGCCTGCTCCTCAGTGCTGAACTTCCACAGCCATGGAAAACTCACATGACATCCCATGGTCTCCCTGGATCCCTGCACATCCCTTAATTCCGATAGATACAGGCCCCGGGATTTTCACGTGTCATCCCATCTGTGGGATGAGGAGCAGGAGTGTGGTGGATGTCGAGCAGTCACTGCTTCCTGCAAGCCTCAGTGCCGCCTTGGAATCGATACCCCGCCAACAACAATGGCAATAAGTTTAATTCTTGATAAATGGCAGACATAAAACTGAGCTATTGTGTTGCTGTAAGAAATTAAATTAAGGGCGAACAGAAGGGACACATCACTTGGCAGTGTGGCTGATAACGTTGCCTGCTCAGGCAGACACCAAAACAGCCTTTTGGTTCCTGACACAGTTCCTTCTGGGCAGGTCCCTGGGTGCTCAGTGCTCCCTAAAACCAGCCTGCCCCCATTCCATGGCTCAGTGCCTCTTGTTGCTCTACATGGAAGCGAGTCTGCAGCCCCTTCAGTCTCCTCCTTAGCATCTCCCCCAGCATCCCCCCCAGCTCATCATTCCCTCCCCAGCATCCCCCCCACAAGCATTTCCTGCATTAGGGCACATCCTGGCACTGGGGTCCCACTGCTGTGTCCCCCCCAGCGGCCACAGCCCCTTCACCCCGTCCCCTGTTCACGTGGAGAAGGGAGTTTGGTCTTTGCCAAGTTTTTTGGTCTGGACAGCCTTTCCCTTGGGATGGACACTTATTTGTGTCTGATTATTTTTCTCGCTGCATCTGTGATAGACTCCAGGTCTGCTCTGCGTGCACAGGAAGACTTTCTTCATTAGCCGTTAGACTCCAGCTCCCGAAGAGCAAATTAGGGGACATGAATATGCAAATGAACACTTCTAAACTGATAGCAGCAGCGCTGCCTCTGAGGGGAATCAAAGCTGGGGTGACATTTGGTTTCCAACTCTTTGCATTTGGGGGTGGGGTTTGGCACTTCCTTTAATTGTTTTTTGCACTAGGGAGGACTAAAAATAAACCTGCTGCGAAGTTGTTCTCCTGCTCGCTCCATTGGGTTTGGGTTGGGTTTTTTGAAATCGTTTTTGCCCGGTGTTGCCCAAGCTAGCAGCATTCCACTGGAGGGGCTGAGGCTTTTCCAGCCATGCAGAGGCCACCCCTGACTGGTCCCTGTGCGGGGCTGTAGCGGTGGCACGAGCACGGTGGCCGTGGCGAGGTGGTTTGGCACAAGGGACAGCCTGGGGATGTGCTGGATAGCAGAAACTACAAGGTGTCACAGGCGGCTTCGATTCAGGCTGCAAATCCCACAGGAAGCCTTTCCTCTGCTTCAGAGGGGGCTTCCAGTAACGCCCAAGCCCCAGTGGCTTCCCATCCCTGCAGCCAGTCACAAAGCCCCGGGAATGTGTCCCGCAGCCACCACATCCACCCCTGTCCAGCACTCCAATGGCCCAGGCTGACAAAAGGGCCATTGGAGGGGGGTTTGGCAGGCTGAGAGGTCTCTGCACTATCACATCCTCCATCCCCTTGGGGCATCTCCATCCTGGGGCACCGCCCAGGTAACTCCTTGGTAAATACTGGGAATCGGGAGCGGATAATATGGAACTACAACAAACTCCCTGCCAGAAGCAGCTGTTGGTTCATGTCTCACCACTCAGGGCTGTAAATGCCCTTGGCTGGCTCTCGCCCCACGCTCTGCCAGCCCAGCCTCTGCTCAGAAGTAATTAGGAGATAATTAACATTTGTAGCGAACAGCAGGAAACATCTGGGCCTGATAAGGTATGAGGAGCCCTCAGGGGTGATTAATGGGGCTGGAGGAAGGAGAGCGGTGGGTGGTGTGGCAGAACATTGTGCTGATGGGGACAGGCTGAGGACTGGAGGGAACGGGATGGGATGGGAATGTCTCTAGCAGATGATCCAGGAACAGGGATGCCTCTTCCCACCCTCCTCCCAAGCAAAGGTGGGAAAGCAGCACCATCCCCTGCAGGAAGAGTTTCTCAGTGGGGAGCCAATCACTAGCAAAAGACCTGGATTTGAAGGAAGAAGAGGGGGCATTTGGTGGACCTAGAATTCATTTTGAATGACTCCCACTTGATTAAGTATTTCATTTGCATAATCCTGTGCAGTTACTCACTTCTGTCATCAAGAAATACAGCCATGTGCAAACAGTTTGCAAAAACAACCCACATAACTCAAACTTCCATTTGTTGTAAGAATGGGTTTACACGATGAGGTTAAACAGACCTGACAGGCAGCCTAGAACCCCCTTCCCCTTCTCCTTCCTCTTTCCTTTTCCCCTTCCCCTTCCTTTTCTCTTTCTTCTCTAAAGAGAAGAATAAACTTCTGCATTGATTTCTGGAGAAATATTTGGGATGTTGCTGGACTTCATCAGCTCCTCTCTGGCAATTCCCTTTCTGACCTCCCTGCTATGGAGTTCTGCAGTGCAAGGAGAGCCTTGGGCTCACTGGAGCCACTCACATATTATTTCCCTGCGAATAAGTGAAAGGCCAAGCCGAGGGGTCCTCAAGGCCTCCCATAACCTTATTAAACCTTTCTCTCATTCCTGAAGGTGCCCATGCCCAGGCCTCTCCAGCCTTTCACTAGCAGCGTGTGGGTTTGGATTATGAAGAAGCCAAAAATACGGCCGTGCGCACACAGAGACATATTTTTAGGGCTGTGCTGACCTTCTGCAGTTTGCTGCTGTCCTCCCCATGTGACACCAGGAGAAATATCCCCGGTGACACTTGGTGGCCGCGCGCGTGGCCCGCGAGCGAGCGGCTCCGCACGCGTGGGCTCGGCAGCCAGCGCAGCCGGGAGGGCTCAGTGCCAAGGGATGCTCGGCAAACCCAGCTGACATTTCCCAGTGTGACATTAATAAAGGTGGGCTGGAGCAGGGCAGAGCTCCCGAGGCACTGGGGAGAAGCCAGAATGTCCCTGAGGAGGGGGACGCCAAGGTCTGTCCCATCCTGCCCCGCTTGTTGCCTTTCCCAGCCGTGCCGGAGCGATGCTGAGCGCCGTGGCAGCAGTCCCTGGGCTCTCCCATCCCCTGTGCAGACACTCAGCACTGCTCCAGCCTGGCATTTCTGGGGCACCCACGGCCACGGCCACCTGAGCAGTGGCTGCTGAACGAGACACATGGGCCTGGCATGGGGAGCAGCATCCTCACAGGCGGAGGCTTTTTGCCAATATCAGAAAGTTTCTGAGGTGTTTGAAAAGTTCTGATTTGTTAAGCGTGAACGGGTCACGTTTGCTGCTCCCTCTGCCAGCCCGGGTGGTTGCTGCTGAGCCCAGAGGCTGCGGGGATTTCCAGGCAGCCAAATGCCAAATGCTGATGGCCCCTGGGGCAGCTCCCCCCAGCGCTGTATGCACACCACAGACAATTCGTTTGACCATGATCCAAGCGGCTGTGGGAAGCCACCGGATTCATTCCCCTCCGTGAGCATCTCCTGGGATGCCCCAGAGCTGTGCAGTCAGGGTTGCTGCTGCCCCAAGTTGCCCTGTAAGCAATATTAGCAAAAAGCAACAAACCTCCTCGTGCCCTTGACCCCCCTTCAGCTGCCAGACCCACAAGGCCAGGAATACACAATGTGGTTCTTATGGAGAGAACAATTCCAAGTGTCTATAAATACCCAGGAAGGTAAATGCATTAACCTTATCATGATCCCAAAGTATAATTACATACAGCCTGGCTCCCATGTAAATTAGTACACTAATAACAATTTTGCTCTCTAATTACTGTTGTTTCTTAGATCTCACAGCTATTTGCCCATTCAGTCACACATGTGAGAGCATTCCTATCACCACTCCCACTGCTGGAGCAGCTTTGGCCAAACAGCTCCAGGCAATGCTCAGGAAACCTGTGTGCAGACTACAAAGTCTATTCACAGTTTAAGTAAAGATACAAACCAACCAACCTGGTCCTAGTCCAGCCAAAGGGCTTCTTCCCAACCGAGCAGGAGAGTTTCTTCTGGCCAAGCTCCTTGAGGAGCTGAGTAGGATCAGCTGCAGTGTGGGAGGATAACTTACACTGGGAGCCTGTTCCCAGCATCTGTGGGATTCTCCGCTGGGAAAGGAGGCACCCGCACAGGGGCACCAGCATGCCAGGAGGGAAGCCAAGGTCTGCCAGCAGCAGCACGTGGCAAAGGCAGTTGCAGAGCCGCTGGATGCTTGGGGACCCCCAGGTTCCCCTGAGGGCCATCCCCAGGAGGGGGCCTCTCCATCGACTCAGGAGGAAGAAGGAGCATCCACTCGGATCTCCATGGAAACCAGGGAGCAGTGGGGAAGACTTTAATTTGAAGTACTGATCGGGTGGAGGCCCTGAGAGCCACAGGCAGGAGATGAGCTGCATTAAGGAGCAGCAGGGGTGGGATGCAGCTCCGAAAATGGGTGCCAAAAGAGTATCTGATACCATTAGGCTTGAAAAGCTGCTGTGAGACGCAGGCAACTGAGTGGGGCCAGTGTCATGGCAAAGGACTTATTTATTTAATTCATTTGGCCCCCTTTTCTGTGTGCCAATTATCCACGGAGAGATTTCGTTTCTCTTTTTTTCTGAACCTGCTCATTAATTGGCAGCGCAGGGGCAGATGGTTGGTGCAGGCAGAGCTCAGAGCATCCTCCTGCCCACGCCCCGGGGGGGGGGGGGGGTGAAAGACAAACCCTGACACCGTCCCCTGCGTGGGGACCGCAGGCACCGGCACTTCCAGCTCCCAGCTCCCTCCCCACGTACTTCGGAGATAAACAGAAGGTTGCAGCCTGCAAGGCTTTTATTGCAGGACTTTTCATTGACTGTAATTACTGAAGGATGTTTCCCCCCCGAGATAAGATCGGTGTGACATTTGCGCGGCCGAACCCCCCGGCACAGCCCGCTCCGCTCACACCCGCCGAACAGATTCACAGCCGCAAACAACAACTCCTGTGGCAGGAGGCAAAGCCAGCATCTTCGGGGAGCCATGGGGCAGCTCCCTCCACCCTCCCAGGGACGAGCACAGGGGCAGCGAGCGAGCGAGGGAAAAGCAGAATAAGAACCCAGTGCTGATGTGGGCTGGGAGGTGAGGAGTGGCTGTCAGCACCCGGCTCACCGTGCCCCTAAAATCAAGTGCTCTCTAAGCATGAATTTGGGGTGCATTTTGATGTACCCCTTTGATGAGTCAAGTGATCTGCTCACAAACCCTTCCTCATCATCAGATGGGATCTGCTGCAGGAGCAGCCTCACCAGAAGGGCCTTCATTGCCTACAGCAACCACAGGATTTATTTAAAAACCTTAATAGTATTTGAAAATTAGAAGCAAACACTCTGTGTTGACCTTCACTAAGGTGGCCGCAGCTTCCCACCTCGGTACAATAAATCAGTGGGTAAATGAACACAGAGACTCAATTCGTCATCAAATGTCAAGCCCGAGACAGAAAAACGGGAAATGATTTTCAAGCAACCAGCAGTTTAGACCTGCAGCAAATTTCTCATTATGGAGCTGCAAATTGTTATGAAAAACTAATCTGTGTTTAAACTCTGGTCTGGAGCTGAAAATTGTGAAAAACTAATCTTTGATTAAAGCTCTGGTCTGCCCAGAGTAGCCAAGACCCCTCTCCTTCACCCCAGGGTTGGGGTGGGTCCCATCCAAGACCCCCAAAAGTCTTTGAGCATCACCATGACTGTCCCACCCTCCCTCAGATCCAGCAGGAGCCAAGCTCCATAGAGTGGATTTTGAGGCGTGTTTGTAAGCACCATCCCAAGGTGAGCATCCCTCCCTGACCAGCCCCCTGCCCCATGTAGGGGGCACTGCCATGCAGTGTCAGCACTGTGCGATGCCACCAGTGCACATCAACCTCCTCCCTGCAGGGCCCAACCAGGGAGCAAAGACATGCTTTGCCAAGCCCTCCACATCCCATCCGCTGCAGGTGAACAGGAGTGCAGCCACTGCAGCTTGGAGGCTCCTCATCCCTCCTGCCAAGCTCCTTTCTCCAGAGACGCTAATAAAATGCATTTCCTCCAGCCAGAGTCTCACTTAGGGAACCTTCGCCTGGGCGTGATTGAGTGCACTTAATATAGTCGCTCTCGCTGTAGAAAGGATTCTGAGCCTGGTCTTTGACAGCCTTGATCTTAAAGAAATCCATTAAGAGCAGCTTTATCTCCGAGTTTTGTAACCATTAAATCAGGTTTTATCAAGAGGGTGACGTGCTTTCAGGGAGACAAGTGGGAGAAACGTGGAATAAACCTCCCAAAGTCCCGTGCTGTGCTGGATCTGGGTGACGGAAAAAAAACAAAGAGGAGGTCTGTCTGTGGGGGAAGCCCCCCAGGGTGATGCAGCCACGCTCTGCATGGCCGAGCCTCTCCAGCAGGTCATAGCACCCTTTGCTGGATCCTACTGTGCTGCTTCCATGTGCCTCAATCGGCTGTTGGTTTGGCAGAGATGCTAAATACCCAATTCAGCTAATAAAGATGCCCGGTAATGTCATATTACAGGGCTGGCGAGCTCCCAGCAAATATTATGGTGAGGCTTTGTTTAATTAGAGGGTTCTCAGGCAGTCGCAATTTCCTCCTCATAATGGGGAAAACAAGCTGGGTTTAAAAGTTTGGGCTGGCGGTGAACCCTGCTAAGGCTTCGACACCCTGGGAGCCAGCTTCCCAATGCGCTTTAGCTGCTGCAGGAGCTTTGCACCTAATTCCTGGGTTTCTTTTTCTTACTTTCTCATTACTAGTTGCCACTGTTCAGTGGAAGGTGCTGCAGGCGGGTCTCCCCCCTCTCCTTATTCCTCTATTGCTGCCCCAGCAGTGCCTTCACCAAGGCAGCGACACTCCGGTCCCCAGAGGGTCCCATCCGTGTCTGCTCCAGGAGGGCACAGCACTCCTGAGAGGTATTGAATCCATGGAAAGGCTTCCCCATCCTTTCCCTCCCTGTGCACCTGGGTGATGAGACACAAGCTGAAATTTTTAGTGCAAATTAATCCTGTCATTACTGGAATCCAGTTTCCTTCCTGATGTGAATGCAGATGGGAAGAGCACACCAAGCTGCACGGTGGGCACAGGAGCTCTGAGTTCACTGTCATTACTGGGGATGACTTCATCAACACGGGGGAGCCCAGGAAGCTGTGCCCACACTTGCCCCATGTTCCAGTGAGTGGTGGCAGCAGCAGCACTGCCAAGGGCCCTGTCTGTAATGCCAAGCAGCTGGAACACAAAACACTTCCATTTCCTAAAGGAAAAGTTTTATCAACTTTTCTTAACATTCTTTTTCTTAAGTTCTCTAGATTTTGGGCCACAGCCGTGTGCTCCAGGGGAGCAGGCAGCACTCACCATACGAGCACCGGCTTAGCTTGAGTCCCTGTGTTGGCGTCCCCTGAACACTTGGCACATCATTCACCACTCCAGCTGCCTCTGCCGCGGGTACGGCACCAGCTCATTCATAAGCCTCAAGAAATATCGTTGTGTGAAAACGTAATAAAAATTATTCAGCTAATCTACTTTAATAACACAACTTCAGGGCCTCTCTGTGCTGCAGACAGTATAATCAGTTCTAAAATATGAGCTGTCATTTCCCATCAGTGCGAGGGAGGCAGAGGAACTCGGCACCCGACTTCATCGGGGCCACTGATTCACCCGCCTCGGGTGAATTCGTGAAGAGCGAGGCAGCATTTCCAGGGGTGGTGGGCTGCCTTTCCCACCATTCCCATTCACAGCCTCTTCCCTGACCTCCAGGATGCTCCAGGGAATGGGGGTGACACAGAGAACCTCCATCACTCACCTCTACAGGACAGGGATGCTGCAGATTTCCACCTCCTCCTGAAGAAAACGCTGCTGCACCCTGCCAGTTGCGCACAGCAATTTTAATGGATCAAGGATGAGTAAAAAATATCAAAAATCCCAGAAAACTCACTGTAGAATCCAAAATACTTAAAAAAATATTCCGTAGAATCAAATCTGCAAACTTTTTAAGTTAAAAAAAGACTCCAAAGTGCCTAATGTATTGTCACGTTTAACAAAAATAAAGATCCTGCGGTTGTAAAGTGCTGTAACAAACACATCCGCTCTCCCCGCTTTGCGCGGGTGGAGCCGCGTGGCACCACCGGCACTCACGGCAACGTTGGCCCAGGGATCCCAGTGACAGGGACCCCCGGTTTGGCGAGGTGACTGTGAGGGGACCGGGTTCGTCACCCCCCATCAGACAATACGGGCACCGTCCAGGCGGCGCTGCCGGTGAAGCCACAGCAGCTGGCGCAGAACCAGCCGCTTTGCCGTGGCGGGCGGGCAGATGGGCTCACTGGTAAAGGACCTTCACGCAGAAGGTCTCCTCGTTC
The DNA here is from genome assembly GCA_035584735.1 of Pseudotriccus pelzelni. Taxonomy (NCBI): domain Eukaryota; kingdom Metazoa; phylum Chordata; class Aves; order Passeriformes; family Tyrannidae; genus Pseudotriccus; species Pseudotriccus pelzelni. The sequence goes on along the minus strand of JAWMRA010000052.1, from coordinate 3,856,558 downwards.
TTGTCCTCGTGGTCGTTGATGTGAATCAGGATCTCCTCCTCCCCCACGGCCTGGCTCGGGGCGAAGCGCAGCCCGATGGTGTAGACTTCCCCACCAGCCACCTGCGGGAACAGCGGGTGGGACGTGGCACCGGGACCTGGCCAGACCCCCCTCCCCTGCCTACCCTCCCCAGGCCAGCAGGGCCCTCCCACACTGGCACACCTGGCACCTGCCAAGCGTCCCATGGTCCAGCCCGACGAGCACGGGGGGCTGGCAAAGGGGAGCACTGGCAGCAGGACATACCTCAAAGGAGTCCTCCTTGAACTGCAGCAGGTCAGGGCGGTTGGTGCACAAGAAGTAGAGCCGGGGCGAGGGGTAGGGGTTGGTGTAGGTGATGCGCTTGTTGCAGCCTCTCCCACCTCCCGCGGGCAGCGAGATCTCAAAGGCCTGTGGGGGAGGCAGCACAGACAGCAGGGTGGGCAGCAGGAACAACGGGCACTCCCCCAAACCAGCCATGGAGAACTGCCTCCCACACACTGCCTTCCCACACCTCACATCTGCTCTGCCAGCCGGCAGGAAGAACCCACCTTTGAGCAAAAGCAGCAGCAATTAATTACCAGCCCAAAGGATGAAGGGCTGGGAGAGCAGAGGAGACTGGTCAGTTCCTTCTCCAGCTCATTCATGGATGTCCACGGGGACAGCCATGGCACTCCCTCAGATAACTAGATGGACTCAATGACCTTTAGAGGTCCCTTCCAACCCAAACTACTCTGATTCTCTAACATCCCACGGCACCAGCAGCATGTGGCAGGACACTGGGGCGTCAGTGTAAACGCCAATCTGAACCTCTCTTGATACCGAGGGGTTCAGGAAAATATTTTTAGAAGGAACACATTAGCCAGGAAATGTAATTTTCTGTCTTTGAAGCAAGGCCTCCACCAGCACAGCGCTAATCGAAAGCAGCATGCTACAGCTCTAATTTCACAACCGGGAATACATCCGAGCTGCTGCTCCTCAGCGTGGGGCTGCCTCCAAAACAGCCTGAAAGGCATTTTACCAGGGGCTTCAGTGAGATTATTCAAGTGCCCGAGGGCTAAATGTGTGCTCAGGGTGGCAAGTGCCAAAAAAAACACAGATGGAAAGAGAGGAAGAAGCAGGAGACAGCCCCAGGTTATTGGCGGGACTGCGACCACCGATCCGGCACCATCACCATGTTTCTCACTCGCGACAGGCACCGTACCTTGGAGATGAGAGGCTGCCTGCAGGACAGGCAGAGCAGCCAGGAGGACACCAGCTGGTGGTACTCCACATCCACCAGGTTGAGGTAGATGAACTTGCTGCCAGCCCGCCGTGGCCTCACGCCAATATACAGGTCCTGGATGCCATTGGCAGGGAGAAGGAAGGCACCATTCGGATCCACCTGCGGAACAACACCTGGAGGTACAGCCACCCACAGCCCTGCGATCTCCAGCTTGGAGCATCAGCTAGACCCAACTGCTCTTAGAAAACTCGTGCCCTATGCCACCACTACGGACTCCCACTTCCAGGACTCCCCTAGAACTCTTTCATGTCTGGAAGGACAAGAGTGCTCAGGGACAGACAACACCTTCCCAGTCGAGGGGTTCCCCTACACAGGCTTCGCCTGGGGAGCCTTTGCCTTTCCTTTACAGGATGGCAATGGAGTTTTTGTGCCTTTTATTATTCACATTTGCAATTGCGGCCGAACGAATTCTAAAGAAATTGTGAGTCTTCAGACGGTCTCATTAACGCAGATAATTTGCCCTCTGGGGTTTCGCGCCGATGATCCTACACATGACGGCTCTAATCAAAAGATAATTATCGCAAACGCTTTACGGCTCTTGCTTGTTCATAATTCTGATTGGGATGGCATTCCCTTCTCGGAGGGGATTTCTCCGGGCTGACCCAGGCCAGCCAACGCCAAGCCTGCTGGGGGGGTTACCTCCAGCTCGTGGGGGTGGGAGGTGAAGGCCTGCACCCTCCGCGGGGCCGCGGTGCCGCGCAGCAGCAGAGAGAGGCGGGTGAGCTGCCCGGCCGTGCAGGTGACATCCAGGCGCTGCAGAGAGTGCAGGTAGAACTGCCAGATCTGGACAGGTGCTGCCAGCCAGGCGTCCCTGTGCATGGACAGACAGACAGGGCTCATCACACACCACAGGAGTCAGCATTCCCCAGCACTCCCCGCCCCTCTGAGGTCCTGCTACTTACGTATAAATAGCAACAAAGAACTTTTTGATCTGTGGACTTGGTCCTCCGGCTACTTTGAGAAAGATGTCCTGCGGCTCGCCAGGCCCCTGCACCAGAGCATCATCCCAGAAGCTGACCCCGAAACCAGCTAACAAGGACCCCAGGACTGTCTTCCCATTAACACAGGAACCCACCACCAACCTCCTTACGAAAGCAGATGCTTTCAGCACCTCGTTAAACTATGTTATTAAGTTATTATACAGCTTGGCTGAGCTCTTCCCGTATTTTTAATTACAAAAGAGGATACAAACGACTATCGCATTCCAGGTCTGCATCTGTAATCAAATTTTGGCAAATTTTCCACAAGTTTTCTAACAAGCCCTAATCCAATTACCACACTAACATATTTCCGCAACAGCAATTAGCAACTATCCCTCGTCACCATCCGCATGGATATGCCCAAGTTTATTTTTCCCTTCCACCACCCCCAGCTGCAGAGCCAGCCCAGGAGAGCTTCCCGCTCAAGGAGGGAGCAGGGCGGCGCAGGGCAGGGGCACGGGGCTGCCCCAGCACCCCCAAGCAGGGACAGGCTTTGCTGCACAACGAGGCTCCTTTTAATTGGAAATAAAAAGCAATTCCTGTTTCATTGCTGCCAGTGTGTCACTGCCACAGGCTAGTACTCGGGGATGCTCCGTGTTTGCACCCACGTTGGCAGCTCCCTACCAACCAAAACAACCCGCGGGAGAAGGATGCAAAGGACAGTGACGCTGAAGGGTAACGTACCAAGGTTTTGGTTTCGCAAATGATGTCCGGGTCGCTGCAACGAACAAACATCTCAGGCTGTCCCCCTGGTACCCCCACTGGCGTGCCTGCAGAGCAGGACCAAGAAAACTGATTGAGCCTTTTCTCTGCCTATGCCACTCCTATGTGCCCCACACAGCCATACACAGAACCCCTCATGCTGGGCTGCCAGCAAACCACAAGGGTGTCCTGGTGTGGGGAACTGGGAACGACATTAATGGACGAAGGTGGATGGAGAGGAAGTGAGAAGCCCAGTGCTTTGAAGGGTGAGGATGCAGCGATGTGCTCTCTGGATGCTGCTGTGCCTCCAGGCAGGCCCCGTGAACCACAGATGCCGACTAAGAGAGAACAGACTGCGCCCTGACGGGCACGCCGCAGACTCACCAGGGAGGGTGTGCCAGGGTGGCAGCCGAATGGTTTTCTTCAGGAAGGTGAGCTCCGGGTGGTAGAAACGGAAGGTCTGGTCCACCACGTGGGGCTGTGGCTCCACCTTCACCCGCAGGAGCGCAATGGGCTTCCCCCCGCTCACCTGGAAGGAGACCTGTCCCGGGGGCCGGTGGGAGAGGGATGGGGTTCTCCAGTGATGCTGCTTCGCCCACACAGCCCCTTGAGTGGTGTTTCACCTGGCTCCCTAACCTGGATGAGCTTAGTCCGCCCGGTCCCGCTCTTCCCAAGGGAGGGGGTGTCTGTTTTGGCACTGGTGCCCAGCCCAGATGGCCCCTGCAGGGTGCAAGAGTGGGTTGCCTTAGGATGCAGCATCGCTGTGGCTGCGCAGTGCTCTCTGAGGCCACAGCACCCTCCTCTGCATCGGCAAATACAGCCAAGGGAACACTTCCTTTTGGGAACAGCTCAAAACAGAGGCCCGTGCCTACCTGTGCGGCAGTGACAGCAGGGTCTGCGGAGAAGGTCTGGTATTTGAACGGGATGTGGACAGTCTCACCGGGACGCAGGTAGACCTGAGGCTTGAGGTCATCACGGAGATGGAACATCTCCTCCTCCACTGGTGTAACGCTCTTGGTCAGCTCCTTAAAGTGGCGCCACTCCCTCGGGTCCAGTATGACACTGGGAGAGCAAGCAGCAGAGGTGAAGACCGGCTGGGAGCTGGTATCACCCTGGCATCACCCACACACAAAGGGGTGACCCACTTCGGCCCCCACCTGAGCTCAGGATGGTCCACCTCGATGGTAACGGTGTGCTGGATGCTGTACGGGTTCTTCAGGGCAAATTCAAAGAACTCAGCTGTCCCCAGAACGGCGTGAACAGTGAGGGTGGCCGTGATGGCCTGGCTGAGCATCTGGTAGATGCTCTCGCCCTTGATGTGATCCCGGTAGGAGTCGATGACCTGCAGGTCCCAGGCACGCTGCTTTGGCCAGCCCTGCCAGGAGGGAAGGGACCATAAGCCTGGAGCCACCACGGGGTCCCTGGCCCCTGCGCCCTCCTCGTTCAGCCACACCAGCACCACGTGGCGCAGCCGGTGCCAGCGGGTGGCCGTGGCCTCACCGGAGGTGCCCAGGGGGTGTCAGGCTCACCTCTGGCCGGCGACTGCGCAGGGCGGCCTCCAGCTCGCCGTCCACGTCCACCAACCTCCGCGCCCGCACCGTCCGCCCGCCTGTGAGGAGAGAGCACCATGGCACCAACGAGGGACCAGACAGTGCAGCCCCAGGATCCCGCAGTGCTGCAGGGCCAGGAAGGGGAGTGCTGGAAGTGGCAGCTGACCCACAGCTGGCAACGCAGGGCCAGAGACCCTGCCCACCTGAAGCCGTGGCGGGACAGGCCGAGCCCATCCTGGCAGCACTCACCACTGCCAGCATTCAGGGAGTGCCAGCTGCCAGCTGGGACGGTGACAGTGCTGTCTGGCGCAGGGACAATGCGGGAGTGGGATGGCAGCTGCCTCGAGATCTCCTCGCACGGGTGACCTGCCATGAGCAGAGACAGGAGTGAGTGGAAACCATCCATTTTCATTGTTATAAAATCTGCTGCCAACTTTTATCTCCCTGCAGCTCTGTTCAGCCAAGTTACACAAGCAGGAGGGAATATCTGGAGGCCAAGGATGCCCTGAGAGCCCCCACTGTGCTCCCTGAAACTTGTTCCACCACAGCCGCCTGCCCAGTGACAGAGTGGCACTGACAGCACACGCCATTCTGAGCCCCTCACTGGCTCCTGCTTCCATTTCTGTGTTCCCCTCCCTGGGCTGCGGCACTGCCACCGGCACAGCCACGCGTGGCCGCATGTCCCTACTCCCACAAAGGCTGTGCCAAGCAGAGTCAGACAAGGCTCTAAACCCAGCGGGTACTTAACCAGCTTACACATCCCGTCCTCATCCTTTGGGCAGGAGCACCAAGCTTTGCCATCCTGTTTTTAACAATATTTGGAAATTTAAAAATAAAAAAGACGATGGGAAAAACACCAATCAAAGGCAGCTGCTGTCCTAGTGCAGCAGCTCTGCTTCCTCCCTCCCTTTGGCGGGGTGCGAGTTAAACCTCTCCCTGGGTTGTGGATCTCAGATTCTCCTTCCCAGGAGCTTATCGGCCCTTTGCAGGCAAAGTATGGAAATGACGATTTAAGATATCTTATAGGGAGCTAATCTTTCCTCTGAAGATAAGATTTTAAAACCTGGAGTCACTGCACATTTATAGGACATGAAATTAAATATATAAAATAAAAACAGCCAGCAGGTTCTGGGAAGGACGACGCCCTCGCCAGCCCGGCTCTCGCTCAGGTACAGCCCCGTGCGCTGCGTGTCCCACCCGAGCCCTTGGGCCGTGTGGGCAGTGGGCTCTCACCGACGTTGGCCAGGCAGAGGTGGAGGCGGCCCCTCACAGCCACGCGGACGCCGAGGGGCCGCAGGGCGCCGTGCCGCAGCGCCTCCCGGCCCAGCACCGGCCCGTCCGGCTCGTACTCGGTCGTGGCCACCTCCAGCTCATGGTAGGTCCTGACGGCCGCCTGGCCCTGGCGCAGCAGGGGCTGGGGACAAAGGCAAGGACAGGCAAGGTACAATGAGTTACTGGGTAGTCTGGTCCAGGGGGTCAAGGGCTCTGGGTAAGGATGCCGCTGGATGTCTTAGTTCTGGGGGGGTCTAGTCCTAAAATACTGATGGAGTTCCAGGGAAGGGAAAGAAAATTAATGCTTTGCCATCACTTTGGAGAAGAAGACAACAAATTCCACAATTCAGGCTGACACCAGTCTGGGTTATACAGAGGGGTTGACAGCATCTGCATTACTGAAGACGTGAGGACAGCACAAAGGCATCACAACACGGAACCAAAGGGAGAGCCAGGCTGTTCCCTGGCCCTCTGCACAGGAAGGGGGGTCCTTCAGCATTAGCAGGCACAGAGGCTCAAGGGCAAAGACCTTCAATGTAACCAATACCTCCAATTTAACAGCAGCGGACCCAACATGGAGCAGGGAGTCTCCATCCCACACATCAATCTGGAGGCTGTGCTCGGCCAGGTACCGCAGGAACCAGCGCTGCTCTCCGGGCCGCAGGAAAGCCGGATCCACCATGTACTTCAGCTGCAAGCCTGGGGGTCCTGCAAGACACCGCAACATCCCAGTCATGGCGGTTGGTGTGGTGGGAGCAGGGCAGCCTTCACGTGCACCTCAGCCCACCGGCACTCAGTGACGTACTTCAAACACCAGACATTTTGAATGTTTTTCACAACGTGCAAACCAGCAGAGGTTTGCTATTAACAGACACCAGCCCATCCCTCAGCTGTAGGCAAGCCCAAATCTGCCCAACTAAGAGCAGCAGCCACACAGAGGTGCTAAAAGCAGAGCTTACCGGTGCTGAGCGTCCCATCCTCATTCAGCCGGACAAGGAGCTGTGCTGGCACGGCCAGCCCGGTCACCGACCCCCCATCCGTGATGACCAGCTGCAGTCGTGGCGTGGTGACCGGCGGGAAACGGTAGAACTGGAAGGTGAGGAAGATGGTCCTCGGCCACGGCCCCTCCACGCTGCCCTGGGCATCCCTTGAGAGGAGGGGTTTGGGTTAGCTTGTGGCGCGGTGCTGCCGCCCCATCACGAGCTCCTCACGCATTTGGCACATGCCAAGAGGCAGAAGAACAAGAGAAGATTGGCAGCATCACAAGTATTTGGACTTCTCTGAAGACAGCAGCCATACGGTTTGCCTTAACTTTCCAAAAAGCTTAGTAATTCCAGCTGTCTCCTGCCATATGCTGTGATGGAGGCGCCCAGCAAAGGCAGCGTGTTACCTTCTCACAGCATGCTGCCAGCCACGGAAAAAACAGAAGCGGGGCCTTATCCAGCCAAAGCCACCCCTTGGGTGCCAACTTTCTCAACTGCATTTGCATTTCTGGAGAAACCCTGCATTAACAAGTTCTGACATCACATTGTGGCTCATGGATCCAATTAAAAAAAAATAGATTATAACTTAAGAGTGCCTGGAAAGGACAAGAGCATCATCATAAAACCCTCTAGGGTTTGCCTCCATGGCAGGTGCTGGAGGAGGAGGCATCTCTGCAAGGACTTCTCCTGCCCAAGCAGGGAAGCAGGTAGGATGATTTGGGGAAAAGACTCTGTCTGGGAGTCCCCTGAGATCTGCTCACAGAAGGCACCACCACAAGCTGCCGTCCCACCTGCCAAAAGCCAGGAACTGCAGGATTATTTCATTGCCTTGCAGTGGGTCAGCTTCCTCCAGCCGTGGGTTGAACCTGCCTAGTTCCACTGGCTCCGAGATTTCCACTGGCTCCTGGTTGCGGTCCAGGATCTCCGGAAAGCCAGCGGCGTGCAAGCGTGCCAGGGAGGCGCGGGAGAGCGACACGCAGGAGCTGATGGAGAAATAGGGGTGAGCTGCACGGCAGTGGCTGCGGGGACCCTGGCAGGCCAGACGACGGGGACCTGGGAGCCTGGCGATGGGGAGCCGAGCATCACCTGCCTGCCTGCAAACCCACGGCGGCCATGGGCACCTGCAGCGGGGTGAAGGGCAGCGCCCGCAGCTGGTCGCTGGCTCCGGGCGCTGTGTCCGGCGAGCCAAGGTCGGCCTCCAGGTGGGTGATGCCCCCGTCCTGCGGCGGGGTCTGGTCCTTGCCCCGGGGCGAGGCCACGAGCTGGGACACGGACAGCTGGAGGGAGAGTGACAACCGTGAGCGCCTGTAGCCCCAAGACAGCCCCACCCGAGGCAGCCCCCCAAGGCAAGGTGGGCCAGCAGCCCCTCCATGCTAGAGGAGCTCGGCCGCCACGTGTGTCAGCACTGCCGTTCCACCAAGGAGCAGCACAGCTTGGCTACGTGAGGGTTCACACCTCCGCTGCCGTTTTCCTGCTGCTCAATCCCTGACAAGAGGGGGGATAGCAAATGCAGCAGGAAAATCAAACTGCTTAATGTGACCTTATAAGGCATTTCATTACATCAACAATATTTGTGTGCATTGATTCCTGCATCAAGATATGAAACAGCATTAAGAGGGCTCTTGGCATTCATAGCTCTCCTTAAATCCCAGCAGCTCCACACAAACTGTGTGTCACTGTCAGCACATACCGGGGACACACAGGACCCAGCAAATCTGGGCTGCCAAAAACCGGAGCTGCCCTCACCAACACTCTCGGGGCGTGAAAAGAGCTCAGAGAACCTCCCCCCACATTTCACAGGCAGGATCTGTTTTGCTGCCTGGAAGAGGTGGATTTGAGGACATTCAGTGCCCTCCTGGCCGCAGCAGACAGGAAAGCAGGCAGAGGATGCATGTGAGCCATCCCCTGGGAATGCCACTACCCATCACCCACACCCGCTGGTGCCCGTGGCACTTACCCCTGGTCCCCGTGGGGAGGCCGACACTCGCCGTGGGGCTGGCACTCCTGCGGAGAGGGACAGGAGAGAGGCTAGAGCAGAGCTGTCACCCCCAGGCACCTGCCACCACCGAACACCCCCTGTCCTCCCAGACGGCCCTTTTCAGTTCTGGGGGTGAAGGCAGTGCAGCAAAGCTGCTTACCATTGCTCAACCGCTTCTTTTGACTTATTTATCCAATAAGCTTGATGCCTGAGGGTTAACATAGCACATCTCCAGATCCATCCGTTATTTTGCTGGGAATCAGGCTAACTCTGCTGCAAACAGCAGCTCCTCCATCCTCTGACAGTGCCGCGGTGCCCAGCGGCCACACGGTGCTGCCTAAGTGGGATGCTTAATGAGACGTGAAAGTTTTAGGATACTTAAGGTTTTCGTTGCATCTCTGTTATTTCTTGTCACTCCCTTCATCTGCTCGTGCATTTGTGCCCCGAAACAGTGGGAGCTTTATCGTGTTTATATTTGGCTGCTCACTGGCGCCGGCACAGCTGAGCTCGAGGAGCCGCGGGTCCTTCGCAGCAGAGCGGGGGCACAGATGTTCCATCTCTGCATCCACGTGACGCTGAGACCTTATTTTGCTTTCCCCGCCACGTATATCCCAGCTATTCCATTCTGGCTGCTGTGCAAAGGAAACCACCCCATCTCTCTCGTGCCTAAAACACCGTTTCCTTTCAGCTGGGAGGGCTTTGGCCCACGTTAAGGAGAGGATGGATGGATCCATCAGCGCCACCAGCAGCTAAGGGGGCAGAAGAAGCCCTTGACCTCCCCTGTGCCAGACCGGCAGCACGTTTCCCAATGGAACTCTACAAAAAAGTGAACCCAATGATCTTGTCAGCAGCTTGGGGTACAGGCTGGAGGGGCACAGCTCCAGGACCACTGCTGCACTTCCCAGGCTCTCCCTGGTGCCCCAAGCCTTCTGGAGACAGGGAAATGCCATGCAACTCATCCCTGAAAATTGCTCTGCTGGGGGTCTCTCCTTGCCAGGCACAGCCTGTGCCCCAGTCCACTCCCCAGGCTGGAGCACACCACACCAGTACCGGACTGGAAGCCCACCATCAGCACTCACTCCCCTCACCACACCACAACTCCATCAACATACCGGCCATCTCCAGCTAAAAGGCACCAGGAAAACCTTCCAAGCAGCACCAGGAGCCATGACACAGCCTATGCTACAGGGAGGCAAACCCCGTGACATCACCACACCCCTTCATCTATGCCCAAAGGACTTGCTTTCCAAAGTCCCCCCCAGCGGCAATCCTGGTTCCTTGCCGTCAGAAAGACAGGATTTGTCACGGCAAAGCCGTGGTGCCACTGCCATCTTGTGGAAGGCACCACAGCAGCAGAGCTGGCGTGGAGCAGGTACCTGCTGCAGTGGACATCACCCAACCTGCAGGCTGGCACCGGGTGGCTGACCAGAGAGCTGAGGGAGCTGTAACACTCAAATGCTGCCAGGTGTCTGGAGCATCACCCCGGGACATATCTAGGACTCCAGCAGGAATGGCAATGCAGAGGAAAGGGGAGTTTGCTTCCACCAATCACAAAAGGGGGATGAAAGGAAAACAAGCCAGAGAGCATTTCCAGGAGCCCAGTGCACGGGCACAACCTTGTGCCCAAACCCACAGCAATTTTCCTTCTATCTCCAACAGAGCAGGCAGGTGCAGGAAGCTCGAGCACCGGCAGCCCAAACTACAGACAGATGTGTCCGTGCTCCCAGGCAGATGCTGCCTGCTCTTCCCCAGCCAGGCACCAGCACATCCCGCACATGCCCATCGAACCCAGCCTGCTGTCACACCTCCTCAATGGCAGCACAACCAGATTATTATTCATCATTCTTTTCCTCAGCCTTTAACTGACATCTCTCCTGTCCCCACATCTGGAACGACTCAGAGTCCAGAGAGAGGAACAGCAGTAGTGGCAGTGAGAATGTGCTGCCAGTGTGGCCGTGTACCCATCGCCGTCAGGATGACCTGGAATGGGAGTGAGCTGGGGCAGTGCTAGCAGTCCCTGGGGATTCTGCACGTGGCTCAGCAATACTATCACAGGGGAATTTCCCAAGTTAAAAAAGTCAGAGCTGAATTCAACTCGACAGAAACTTGATTCACTCCAGTAATTCATAACTAGCTCACTGAAACTCGCTGAAGTCGTGTTTTCTCTCCCAAGCAGACACCAGTGCCACGCTCTATATTTTAAATGTCAGCAAGCTGGAAAACACTCACTCAGCGATGGCGTAGGAGGCTGCTCCAACTCGTCCCTGTCTTTACACAGGATCTCCGCAGCAGTTACAAGATGTTCTTCCGAATCAGTAGAAACATGGAATTGGACAGTCCCAGACTCCATGCGCTTCCCCTGAAATTGGAAACGAAACGCTTTCAGACAGCATGTTACGTGCGGCCTCCCTCACGCCTCTGACAGCGGCTGCTTCGCCCTGCAGCGCGAGGCAGAGCTGCGAGGGGCCAGCAAGCCCTTACCTGCCGGGAGCTCCTGCTGCTTGGTGGCGTCCGGTAGACCAAAGTTTGGCAGGGGCCACGGCGGGCTCCGCCACGCAAGGGCAGGACCACCTCCGTGTCAGTGGCGCCCGGGACGGGGCTCCAGACAGCCCAGCGCACCGAGCGCATGTCGGCCGCCTCACCGCGGGCACTGCCGGGCACGGCCTGGGGGATGGAGGAGCACAGTGAGTGCCAAGGACACCCATCCACCCAGGACGGGGGAATGGGTGCTGCCCGACACACTGGCTCTCATCTCCCACCACACCTCCCCACACCTGGCTCTGGTGTCACAGAAACCACTGCCTACGTCCCCTTCTGGAGACATTTCACTTTGCTCTAGAGCACCTAATTAGAGCACCTAATCTCTGTGGAACCCCTTGCTCAAGCAGCAGCAGAAGGGACACAGGTTTGACCCCCATCCCTAGCAGAGGGGAAAGGCTTCCACTTACCTAGTACATTCACAGACTCCCTCAAATCGAAGGACAGGCACAGAAGCAAGAGAGGTCTCTTCCAGCACCCACCATCCCCCTCACAGCTAATTATGGCACGGAGGGCAGGACAAGGTGATCAGCTCCACAAGCGGCTTTGGGATTAACTGCTCTGCCCCAGGGCTGTGCCACAGGAACCTGCTCTGCCACTGCCCCAGCCAGCGCGCCCAGCAGAGCCAAATGGACCTGCCTCCGGAGCCCTGAGCCTCTGTGGGACGCTGGGCTTCCACTTTCCAGCAGAGCTGGACCCAACAAAATTTCCAGCTGCGAGGCTCAGTACAAATCCCTCTGGTCTGGCACACACACATCCCACTTTATAAATACCCGTTTCCCCCGCTTCGGCTCTGGGCAGCTCTAACAAGAGACATTTGCTGCATTTTCAACAAATATCTTGGCAGGATGATTAAAGCCTCCCAACGAACACTGGGCCATCAATTCAGCCAGCCAGGAGCCAATGGCTCCAACGGCACAGGGTCTCTGGAGAGGACACACAGCATTCACTGAGCTGGGTTTAACCTGCAGAAAGGTTAAACTGAAATGCAAGTAAATGATCAGTAAGTAGGTGAGAGTGTATTGACTGCAGAGACCAAGCTCAGAGACTTCTCCTGGCTTTATGGTCTGAGAATATTGGGCAGGAGTACCTGGAAAAACCTCAGCACTCAAGGGGGTTAAAAAAAAAAAAATATGCGGAAGGGGTTAACTTCTTTTCAGTATAAATGCTAAATTCTAAAGAAAAACCTTTTTTATGTTAAAAAACCCCTGAAATTTCCCAAATTCACTTGTCAGAACACTATGCGCTATGGGACTGCTGCAGGCTACATTCCTCCATCTACATGGTGGAGAAATGCAACCCATGTAATTAAAATGATTCAACAAGCCCATCTGCAGGGTATTTCATCCAGTGCTGCAGAAAACACCCAGACACTCTGCAGGGCCCTTCGTTAGGCAGCGCAGCCAAGCAACGAGGAGCTGCCATGACCTGGAGGAGCAGGATGGCAAAACAGGCAGAGGAAGGAGCTCTGAGCAGGGCTCGCTCCTCCAGCAGGATATCTGCTCTTCTATAGGGGATGGAGAGGAGGCACACGCACACTCAGCCCTACCTTCCCACCGGCTCTCCCTGCACCGCACAAGACGTATTCCAGCTGGAAGCAGACCCTGAATGCCGGGTGAGGGACCATTTCACTTAGGTGGATGCGGCTCCTCAGCACCAGGGCTTGACCTGCATCCCTGTGCAGGATGGAGAATTGGCTGTGGCAGCATCCAGTGCAGGAGAGAAGCAGCACCAGCAGCAGAAGGCTGCCCCTTTACCTGGCTCTGGAGCCGGACGCCCCCCGGCAGCCACCTGGCACCGCCTCTGTCTCTGGTACCAGCACCGCGACCTGCGGCACCTGGACAAAGCGCAGGCCGTTGTGGACACCGACGTGCAGCCGCCGCTCCCGAACGGCCACCTCTTCACCGTCCGGCACGGCGTTAGCCTGGGACAGGAAAGCTGTCACAGCTCGGGCAGCGAGGTGGCGTGGGATGGCACAGTGTCACTCCCACAGCAAAATAAAACAAATCGGAGACTCCAAGCGAAACAAATATACAAGTATCGTTTATCTGACTCTTTCCACGCCACCCATAAACAAGGCAGTGGCGTTACTGCTGTGCACTGTGCCTTCCCCTGACCTGACTGCATTGGTAACACCTGGAAACATGGAATCGTGGAGTGGCTTGGGTTGGAAGTGACCTTAAGGATCATCTTTTTCCAACCCCCTGCCATGGGCAGGGACACCTTCCACTATCCCAGGTTGCTCCAAGCCCTGTCCAACCTGGCCTTGGA
>JAWMRA010000052.1:3776243-3842884 GCA_035584735.1 Pseudotriccus pelzelni | reverse complement strand
CCTGGATCCCTGGAAGTGTCCAAGGCCAGGTTGGAGCAACCTGGGCTGGTGGAAGGTGTCCCTGCCCATGGCAGGGAGTGGAATGGGATGTGTTTTAAGGTCCCTTCCCACCCTAAACCATTCTGGGATTTTGTGACAGGTCTGGCACAAACCTCACCCTATCCAGTAAGATTTGCATTAACATTTGCCAAAGTTGTCCCATTTTTTTATAAGCTTTCCTCTTTTGTCCCATCTTCTACATCTTAATCCATCCACAGACCATCACAGGTAAAGGAGAAGAATAGATGTTCATCATCTGCTACAGAGAAGCTCCCAGCACTGAGCAGGAAGCACTTTATCCAGTCCCGTAGGTTTCTTTGGGATGGGCCTGTGGGGAATTTTGGCTTGGTTTTGCTGGGTTTATCTTATATAAAAGAAGAGGTAAACCCCCAAACCTAGAACTGCACCTGTCTGGGTTTGGCCCCATGCGGGATCCATGGATTGTTTGCCATTCCCACAAGTCTTCTGAGGCTGATTTTAGGATTTGCTGCCTGGTAGAAGGAGAGGAACCAGCACAGTCCCTGCTCAGTCCAAAACTTGAAAGCAGTAGTGGGAACTACTATTTTTGGGTGGAGCTCAGGCAGAGGAGCTCTGCAGTCACACTGGGGCTGGTACAGGTGATTCCCCTGCTTGACACCAAGGTTTGGCTCTGACCTCTCTGCCTGGGTTAACCTTTACCTGCAGATTTTCATGGAATTTTTTTCTCAGAGCTCTCAGAGAACTTGGTTTCTTTTTCAAAAACACTTTCCTAACCTACGGGACCTCAAAAGGCTGTGGTGTCCTCGTGTGAAGGATGGCAATTTTAGGCTCACACAATGCAGATTAACTCTCGTTGACGTTAATTTGGGTTTTCTGAGTGATTTTCTGAGTAGTGTTCTGGCTACATATTGACTTTTTAAACCTCAGCTGGTGAGGAGATGGTGTTTGAGAGGAACAAGAATCTCCTTTCCAGACTGCGTTGCTGATGTTTGTTTTAGCAGCCTGATAGTTTTCCCGCTCTATTTACAAATAGTTTTTAAAACTGACAGGCTGCTTTATGCAAATCATAATTGTGTAATTAATTGTGATAAACTCTAGGAACACTTCTTTGAATTTCTGCATTAGGGCACAAGTCAAATTCTTTTAAGGTCCAGCAAGTCACCGTCCACTGAGATCAAATTCTTCCCTCACACATCACTTGCCACTTGCTCGAGGGATAAATGTTAAACTGCTCGGATCAGAAACCTAATCCAGTCTGGCAGCTCCAGTCAGATTTCTTAATACTGCCTCTTGGGTAATGACTTTTATGGATTTTATGGATGTTTGTCTGTGTGTTCACAACAAAACCCCAAGCAAACGATGAACCCCCCGCCCCAGATTTGTTGCGTTCGAGTTACCGATGCCCCCTGAGGACCTGCTGTCCTCCGTGGCTGATCTGTGTCAAGGCTGGAGGAGACCCTCAGCACCCCAGAGTCGGCCTTGAGGGTTTCTCCTTGTGTGCTGGGGAATCTGGGCCTTCATCTTGAGAAATCGTGGAACGGTTTGGGTTGGAAGGGGCCGTAAAGATCATCTCCTTCCAACCCCAGTAAGTGTTTCCTTCACAGAAAATGCCTCCGCTCCTTTTGAGCACAGGATCAAAAACTGAACTGGGGTTACACACAAGAATGTGTCATGTTCACGGGAATGTTTGTGTCGTGGAAAGGGATTTTACACCTGAGAGGGAAACCCAAATCCTCACATAGGAAAGCTCACGGCCGAGTCCCGCTCAAGGGTCTGGTGCTTGTGCCAAGCTGTGCCAGTTGCTCCATGAATTTTTTACTCGCACAGATGGGCTGGATTTGGTGGCATCTTCAAGTTCCCATCTGCTGTTGCAAGGCCTCTGTGCCCCCATCTTCCTGTACATAGTTTTGGTCTGTTCAAGTATCTTGTGTTTTTAATTCCCCTAATGCCTGTAATATTTTGGATTCTCATTTTTAATCGCAGAGGAAATACCTGCTGTGTGTGAGAAAGGACTCTGTTTTCGTGGATTTAGGGCAGCCCAGGTGAGAGGCATTTCTTGGGGCCACTCTAGTTGGCTGAGAGCTCTAAACAGCGATAAATGTGAATTTAGAGACGCGGGCAGGTGAATTCAAGGGTCTGTTTGACGATGCCGTGAGATACGAAACAAAAAGTCAGGATAATGGGACTTTCCGTACCACAAAGAGCAGGTTAAGGGTTGCAAAGTGTGAGAGCTCAGAAACTGGAAAGCAGCTGAGAAGCTCCTGTGTCAGTAGCAGGGCAGGAGGTCAGGTACCTTTTGAAGGGCTATCCAGTGACTGGGGAGGACCAGGCAGCGCTGGAGACAGCAGAACGTCGTGGTCACTGGTGAGTGAAGCTTGGCAAGGGATGAATAAAATGGGGAGGGGTGGGAGGGCTGCCACGGGAGCTGCAATTATCATTCGATTAAATGGAGACACGGTCGAACAAACAGCTCCTCGGGCGGGTTGGGTTGTTGATCCAAGGCTGGAGATGAGACAGCAACGCCGGGGAGAGGAGGGGATTTCTCCGTGGAAATTGAAATTACTAATTTGGAGGCTGAAAGAGGGATGTTGCTGCCTGAATCTTTCTTTTCTCTCCCTCAGTGTTCAGTGCCTGGAAGAGGACACTGAGCACTTGCGTTCAGATGTCCAAGATTCTGTAGTTTTGGACCGTCTCACGTGGCTCAGTCCTGTGGACCCCCCGGGGTGGAATTGTTTGGCTTGCACTGATGAAAGCAAATAAAACACAAAGTGCAGAGTGCACAACTGGTTCTGAAACCAGTTCTCTGTGTTATTTCTGGTCGTTGGCTGCAGAAAGTGTCCTACCCAGAATGTGTTTTCTCACGTGTGGCGCTGGTGGGAAACATCACGCACAGGGATTGCCACGGGTGTCACCTCGGGTTCCGCTGTCCCGCAGCAGCTTTTTGGGAGGAACGTTACATCTCAGTGGGAAAACCCAATGTTGGTTTTTTTTTTTTTTTGGAGTGTGTAACATTATAAAACTCTCCCAGCTCCCCGAAATAATCCTGCTCATCGTGCTGCCACATCAGCGAGGTGCGATGTGCTCGGTCACTGCAGCAACGCGACGGGATATTCGAAGAGGAGGAAAAAAAAAAAAAAAAGATGAGTAGTTGTGTTGTGTTTTATTTTGAACACAGACTCCATGTGATGTTCTGCAGTGTTAGTATTGAGCTGCTAAAATATTCTGCTCAGTGGGATGCTGTCACTCATCCTCAGCGGGCTGTGGGACAGCTGAAGGAAGAGGTGACCAAAAGGCTGCTTTCTCAGGAAGTGTCCTCTCTAAATGACACTGAGCAGAAGAAATTTGGCTGTGGTTCCCCTCATTCAAATGCATCCTTGTTCTGGTCCCTTTCTCGCGGAGGTCACACTTTCTGTTGGAGCTTTGGAATCCTCCTGCCAAAATCCCGCGGTTTTAATTTTCATTCTGAGTAACGTGGAGCGGGATTTTCAGTTTTGGGTCTCAGGAAATGAAATTAAGATCAGTGGTAATAAATAGCAAAAGCTCTTGTCTTCCTGTTGGGGAAAGTCTTAAAGAAAATGTCCTGGGAATTTGAGCTCCACTCTGGTACACAGGAAGTGGACCGCGTTGCTGATGGAGGTGTGGATTTGGTCTTTCAGCTTTTAATGTCAAGATGAGTTCTTAGGAGGCTTCCTTACATATCATAGGAATCAAGGCTGGAAGAATTAAAGACAATAAGAAACCTATCAGGTTTTATCTTCTGTTAGACTGAAATATTAGAAATATTCAGAAGACATCATCAAGGTTCATTATCTGTATGTCATCTTCGTGTGATAAATGCATACAAATGATAATTTTCCATGTCAGCTTGTGAGATACTGAACAGGCCTGGATTACTTGGGGTGCAGTAGCAGCTCCTCTGGTTGCTTTCAGTTAATTTTAAATTGAGAACTTGAAATACTGAGGAAATGGCAGGGGGTGGGGAAGAGGCAGGTATTTTGCTGTTGGCCTTGAAAAATGTACTTAAGAGGAGTAGAAGAACTTTAATTTCTTAGCCTTATTTCGATTCCCCCCCTGCAGTGAAAAAATAAGACACACTGATATATTGAAAGATTTCAGTAAGAAATATTGATAGATCATTACCTAATTCTTCACGGGGATTTATGTTTTTGTCAGACACGATCTGTAGTCAAATTGCAGGTTTGATTCACCAAGCCAGCAGTGCTGATGCGATGCCTTCCTGTCTGTGACTTCCTTGATAACCACATAATTCTTTCTGAAAAAAAAAACCAACAAACCCCAGAACACTGCAAACTCATCACCCCTGGGAAACGAGTCGGGGATTGTTCAGCTCTCACGTCTCACAATGATTTGAGGGCTCCTGAGTTGACACTTTTCACGTCTGGGTGTGTCCCACGGAGAACCAGTTCTTAGCCCTTGCCTCCTTGCATTTTTAATGATGTGCAAGGGAACAGCGGTTCATTATTGATGAGTTTGCAGCTGACAGGTGGGAAAGGGGAAGGGATGGAGTTCTGTGTGCTTGTGTGAGGCTGCTGCAACCCAAGATGAGGGGACAGAAGCCACTGGCCGCGTTGTCAGGCAGGTGACTCTTCTGGGAAGCATTTTTGGGTGGTTTGCTGCACGCTCACGACTGCCTAGACTGAAGAGCTTATACCATTCCGTGCCTGTGGGCATCCAGACAAGGATTTTGAGGATCAGGGACTACTCAGCGTTTTTGCCTTCGGTGCTGGCACACGAGGAGTTGATGATCATGTGTGGGTTTGGTGTCATCAGCTCAGAACGGCTGGAAAATAAACTGTAGGGCCAGAAAATGGGTCCTGGGGGCGAGTGGCTCAGGGAACTTGATTTGTTTAGTTCGTAAATACCAAGCCAGTAGGGAGCTTTGTGTTCCAGCAGGCAAAGTTTGGTGGTTCAAGCGTGAAATAGTCCACGTCCCAGCTCTGGCTTATATGCAAAAGCTTGGTGGTAATATTTGGTAAAATGTGGTGGAACTCTGTAGCTGTTGTGTGGGATTGCTGAGACCCAGCACTGATCTCCAGCCTGGACCTCCAGATCCCAGCCCAGAGGCCTTTGGCAGACTCCATCCATTCCTTCAGGCTTCAGCACTACGGTGGCAGTTGCTGCTTGTATGGAAGAGGAATATTTGTAAGGGATATGATCATTTTTGTGCTTCAGAAGTGAAGCTGGTTTTCTGGAAACCGTGCAGTCTTTATGTGAGCAGCTTAGCTCCTTGTGGATAACTCTGGATAGTGAGAAATCCCTGCCTTCACCAAGGCAGGGGGTGTGTCCCTGATGGGAACATCCACGTTTCCCAACAGTATCATCGGGTGTAACAGGAGCAGAGAAATCCTCATCTTTTATCCGTGCTGGGATGCATTCTCCTTCTGGATGTTGAAGGACACCAAGGATTTTGCTGTGGTAGGAAGGTACTTTAAGAAGCGGTGAATGTTTCCTTTGTGGTTTGCAGATGACAATCCGCTTCAGTGATTTGGCCTTCAGATGTTTGGTTCCACTGTACAGTTGTTCAGGTTCTCTCTGACCTCAAGCTGAGTCATATTTGTGTCCTTGGCCTGCGTTTGACACCCACCTCACATCTGAGCCCTGCAGGGCTTTGAAAGGCCAGTGATGGTTGGGGTGGGTTTTTTTGGTTGGGTCTGGTTTTGTTGCAGTTTTTTTTTCCTGGCTGGAAAGCCTTTCCGTGTTTGGAAGCCCGATAAGTTTTGTTAAGACTGAGGGGTTTCGCCCTTCAGGTTCTTGCTTTACCTGTAGTTAAGACCTGTCCATCCACTGAAGAAGAGTGTTTTGTTCTGCAATCACTCCCTCCACAGTGTCAGATTGGCTTTACATCCTCATCTTGAGTAACTGCCCAAATTTCACCCAGTTTCCCCTCCGTTTTCCATAATCCACTTCTTCACCTGTTCAGAAGAGTTTTCCTGTTCGTTAGGGTAAGAATGAAACAATTGGGTTTGGACTCCTGTAACTTTTGGATGATCAGCAGAAGGGGAATGCCACAGTGCCTAATTGATTCAGGCTGTGTGTCCAAAAGTTTAGACTTTAGCTCTGATGATGGTGCCTGAGTGATTCAGGTTGTGTTATTATGGTTAAAAGTGTTAATGAAATCTCCTTTTTAAAGCTTTCTCTGTCTGACTTTTCTGTAACATCCCCCTCCAGTGCTGAATTCTCAGGGTGAATTTTGGGGCCTATCCAGAGAGGACAGTTCTGTAAAGGCTTAACTGGATCTACCTGCCCCTTCTCCTTCTTCCCGAGGATCGTGGGAAGCGAGGGCTGCTGCAAGGAGTTGCTTTTCAGAATTAAGCTGTTAGCAAGGAGCTGTGACTTGTTCAGGCTGTTTGTGCAGTGCCTCCCCCCTGCCCCTGCACCTCTCAGTTCCACTTTCGGTGCACCCTGAGGTTTCAGCACCCTGAGATGGGTGGCTGAGCTCCGTGTGCTCCGTGCGCTGACAGCCCGTGGTGCATCACGGCCGAAACTCCCCTTAGAAATGGTGTTTGAGAGGCGTGAACTCTCGTTTTCAGGTTCAGGTTGGACATTTCTTCACAGAAAGGGGGATTAGACATTGGAAGGGGCTGCCCAGGGAGGGCGGTGGAGTCCCCCATCCCTGGGGGTGTCCAAGGAATGACCAGAGTGGCACTCAGTGCTGGGATCGGTCACAGGTTGGACTCGATGGCCTTCGAGGTCTTTTCCAACCTAAATTCTGTGATTTGCTGGGTCTCGAAAAGAACTGCCGGGAACATTTCACAATTCCAACTAGGCTGATGCTATGCTAATTCCCAACCCAGATAATCCTCACCCAGGTCACTCTCAGCTTTGCATCGTCGTTGTAACACACATAGTAGTTTATCTTCGCACACTTTGTAAGACTCTGAGGTGCCTTTGCAGGATAATTTAATTAAATATGTCTTAACTCTCTTGTTTCAGGCTAGAAATCTTCACACAGGAGAACTGGCTGCTGTAAAAATAATCAAGTTAGAGCCTGGTAAGTTTTACATTCTTTCCTGTATTTTTGAATTGCGTTTTCATTTTTTCCACGTGTTTATTTTCACACACTGTGAAGTTCTAAAGACAAAAGAAGTGTTTGGGTATTTTTTTGTGTCATTTCAGTGGTTAGGTGACAGGAAGCACTACAGGATGTACCATTGCTTTTGCCTGTGTCCTGCTCACTATTTCCTTGTTTGCTCTTATCTCCCTTATCAATTGTTGCATGAAAAGATGTTGCAGTTACGACACGTTGTCAGTACAAAGAGAAGATCAAGGGCAGATGGTGAATTGTGAGCTCTGAGACAGTGGGGAGGTGGGAGGCTGTGGGAGTTGAGAGGGGGAAGGGATCAGGCTGTGATGTTAATTCCCACCAAAGGTGCACTGGGAAAAACAGAGCCCTTTGCTTTTTCATGTGTCATCTTTTCTGTAACCTTTGCTGAGGGAGGAGGGTTGCTCCTCATACATTTCCCCATGGATTTTCTGCCACTCCACATAAAAGCAGGAGATGCAGGAGAAGCTCACTTGCTGCTGAGCTGAAGCCTTGTCTGAGTCCTGCACAGAGAGCTGCAATCAGAAATTGTGTCCCGATTGGAAATGAGACAACCTCAGGATGGTTTGGGTTGGAAGGGACCTTAAAGCTCATCTCATTCCACCCCCTGCCATGGGCAGGGACACCTTCCACTAGACCAGCTCCAACCAGCCCCATCCAACCTGGTCTTGGCACTAACTTAAGTAAGGCCTCACAAACAGTCTCTCTTCATGATAGTTGTCATCCTAACATTGTGTTCTTTTGGATTTTGCCTTCCACTGAAAAAAAAAATAACGCTGGGAAGAACATTAGAAACACACTAGTTTTAAATTAGAGGAGTTTTAAACCTGTTCTGTTCAGTACCTGTGTTGTTTCCTGACTGGAATGAGCTCTCCCATGCTGGAATGTGGCCATAATCCTGCTCAGGGCTGGTGTTCAGTTGACTAAACCATGACCTGGCACCAGCACAAAGCTATTAGAAAATGTTCTGACAGTCTCAAATATATTTGTCCAAACAGCTTCTCTGGGTAACCTGTTCCAGTGCCTCACCACCCTTCCAAGGAAGAATGTCTCTCCATTATCTCATCTAACCCTGCCCTTTGGCAGTGGGAAGCCATTCTGCCTTGTCCTGTCACTCCAGTTCCTGATGAAGAGAATATCAGATTAGAAATGTAAACGTGCATTTTTTGAGAAGATAAGGCAAACTGCTCTGCATTGTGTGGTAATTAAAGGATGAATGATATTTTTTCCAAAGAAAATTCTGTAGTCGTACTGTCTCTGCAACTTGGCATCTGAGTCATTTTACAACAGTAGCATTAAATGGTGCTCAGGATTTGCTTTCCAAGTGTGAATCCAAGCAGCTCTTTGTATGTGGCCCAGACTTATCTGTGCACAGGATTTTCCAGTTCATGGCAAGATCAGATCTCACATGTTGGATGAGCATTTGCAGCCCTTTCCTGCCAAGCTCCTCATGACCAGATACAGGAAGAATGAACCATATTAGAGCAAAAGGGAACCTTTTGTACCCCAAACCAATATTTTAGAGCTGATGTGAAGGCACTGATGGGACTTCAGGAGCTGCAGTGACTTGTTAAAGCCAAAGAAAATGATAGAACCTGAATTGCTTTGATGTTTTTCAATTATTGGGAGCCAACAAATGGACAGTGGTTTCTTTCAGGTATCTGTCACAGTTATGTTTGGAATTAAAATAATTTGGGCCACTGTGTAAAGTTAAATGTGATGAAGAGGCAAGAAACAAGAAAAAGGGGGCAAAATCCAAATGAGCTCTTTAACCTTTCTTTTAGCAGAGTTTTAAACCCCATTGCTGGATTTGTAGGTTGATCTACAGCCCAGTTGTCACTCCCTTTCATAGATTTAATGATTGCTAATTAATAAAGTCAGCGCTCTGTGGCCTCTGGCAATTAATCATTGTCCCTGTGAACTCTTGCTGGGGCTAATTGACAGAATCTTATTTAAAAAGATCACAGAACCTTGGGATGGTTTGGGTTGGAAGGGACCTTGAAGCTCATCTCGTTCCAACCCCTGCACATGATGATGTTGAATCTTCTGTACATCAGCCAAAATGCTATTTAATTTCTCTAGAAATGGAAGTTTATTTTTGTAGGTTAGGATTTGGGATTTTAAAAAATTTTTCAAAGATTAATTCATCTTTCTGCCTTTCTGTACCTACCAGTGGTTTGCTGCCACTGCCAGCTCTGCACCCAGCCTGGATAGTAAAATAAACACAGGAGTGGAGTAGTGGAACACGTTAATTCAAGTGCTTGTGTGGGCAGGTGTCTCCTTTTGTTTTCCCTTGTTTTGAAGGAATGACTGACAGCTCCTAGAGAGAGAGCAGAGCCTGGCTTTGCTTCCAGGCTCACATGTCAAAGCAGGGGAGTGTGTCCCGATGGAAAAACGTGAGGAACAGCTCGATGTCTGTCATCTCCCTGGGTAGGAAAACACGTCCAGAGGGAGCCTGAAAGCCTCAACAACGCCTGTCTGGTTTGTGTTTTCTTGACAGGGGTTTTCTTGCTGAAAACCTCAAACTGGCTCCTCCTATTCCACAGAAATCCTTGTTTCTGTGGCAGCCCCGGCAGGTACCTGCCCAAGCACTGGGATGGTCAGCGGTGTTGGGAGAGAAAAGAATGGACTTAGAAACAGAAAAAAAGATTCACAAATAGCCTTGAAAAGTGAATTAGTTCTGGATTGAGTAGAATGGAGATAAAGGGAAATTTTCTGATCTTAAAAAAACCACTGAAGAGGAACTAGAAATTTGTGTGTCCTGGCAATGAGGTCTGAGTGCAGAGAGAGAACCAGGTTAATCTGGCAGGACTTTGCACTGGAAGTAAAAATGATCAAGAGCCACTTCTGTGATGATACGTTTGGTGTGAAAAAAAGGCAAGGAAGTAGCTTTCTGTGTAGCACTCAAAGTGCAGGGAGGTCATTAGGAAAATTCACTGAATCCCGCAATAGCTGGGGTTGGAAGGGACCTCTGGAGATTGCCCAGTCCAACCCCTGCCAAGGCAGGGTCACCTGGAGCAGGTGACACAGGGACATGTCCAGGTGGGTTTGGAATGTCTCCAGAGAGGGAGGCTCCACACCCTCCCTGAGCAGCTGCTCAGTGCTCTGCCACTCTCATGGGCAGAAGTTCTTAATGAATTACGGAGAGAAAAATACTTTAGGGCAAAATAAGAAAGGTGATTAACTGAGTTCCAGGAGAGCATGTACATTTATGCTCCCTTAATTTTAAGAAAAGTGTGTTCTTTGAATGTGCTTTTCCTCCCAACTCCCAGTTATTGATTTTTTGGAAGTCTTTAAGGAATAGAAGTGGCTGAGTGAAGTGGTTATGCAGAGCCCAGTCAGTGTGTGGATATTCCAGTGGATGTACTAAATAATCCAGCTCATCCAGATTCTCTCTAGATATTACACACAAACCTGAAAATACAAATAAAGAACCATTCCAAAAGCATTAAAGGATGTTTGAACGTAGGAACTTCAAATAATGCAGAGTTAGTAATGTGTTCATGTACTTAATTGTTCAGAGGGAATTTCCATCCAGCTCCCAGTCTCTTCTCCCTTATTCATTCCAACTGCCCCCCCACACACACCATGGCTCAGAGTGTTTCTGCCTCGCTCAGAACTGGCACTGGATTTCCTGTTTTCACCACATTTTATGTGCCGATCTTGTGTTTGCTCCCTGCAAAGTGCCAGATGTGTTGGCAGCCCGGCAGGAATGATTTTTATATATAATAAAAAATAATTCAGCTTTTATGCCCTGCAGTGAGACAGTAGTAGATTCATGGTTAACTCCAGTCATGCAAGTCCTGCTTAATGCAAGATGATTATAAAATAAATTCCCTTTCTGTCGAAACTTTTCAAGCAGGAGGAAAATGCAAGAGATAATTTAATGGGGGGGATTGTGGTCATAGGTCAGAATAACAAGATAGTGTCTTTTTTTCCAGCCTGTGAGCAATAAAAGAACAGTTGCATGTGGTAAAAACAGTATGTTCTGGACTCAGTGCCAGTAGAAAAAAGAGATTATTTTGCAAATTGAAAAAAATCTTTGGTTCACGTAGGTTAACAGGGTTTGTTAAACAAGTCTGCAGGCAGAAGGTGTTCCATAAGGAGGAGTAGCTTCTATATCCCATAGCAATCCTGTCAACTGGTAAGGAAACAAGTTTGTGATAGGATGAGAATAATTTATTCAGGCTTCCTAGAATTTCTTTGAAAAACATACACATTTATCCGGAGATGTTTTTGCTTTGCCAGCTCTGCCCAAATTTTTAGAAACCAGGCAATTTATCTTCAGGAACAGCCTGTTGTTTTCCCTGATAATGTTAACCAGACTTGTGGTGAGCCCAGACACAGTGGCATTCAAAACAAGCTGGAATTGATCCCAACCACCTTATTTTTGAATGGCACCTGGTTCTGAGAGCAGAAATCAGCCAGTGTGCCCTGTTACATGCTCAGGGTAAAAAGGAAGGCTGAAATGAAATACATATATAAATATAAATATATATGAGTTCTGATTTCAACAGACAAAAGTTTGAGCGTGAGTTGCTACGTACATCAATAAAAAATAATTTTCCTTACCAATTTTTAGATATTGGGCAGAAAATCTTCCCTGTGAGGGTGGTGAGGCCCTGGCACAGGTTGCCCAGAGAAGCTGTGGCTGCTCCATCCCTGGAAATGTTCAAGGTCAGGTTGGACGGTGTTTGGAGCAATCTGGGATAATGGAAGGTGTCCCTGCCCATGGCAGGGATGGAACTGGATAATCTTTAACGTCCCTTACAACCCAAAGCATTTTAGGATTCCCTGATTGTCTTACAGCTGATAATCTGCTGTCCCAGTGATATCTCAGTGTTGCACAATCCAACGTTTGCTCCATCCTGTCATTATTCATCACAATAAACCTGCCCCTGACATGTGCTGTGGCTCAACCCAAAGGTCACATTGGAAAAGCAGCCTTTACTGTTTGAGTTGCTTTTATGTTGTATTTTATTTACTACTTTTGGCTTGTAGTCTGATAAAGCTCAGGCTGCTTAGCCCAGGCCAGGATTTGGAAATACAAATGCTGCTCAGGGTCCCTGCTGAGTGTGAAAAGGAGGCGCTGGTCAGTGTGAGCTCTGTCACCCTGTTTGGTGACAAGAGGCTGTGGGTCCCAGGAATTTGTGACTGTCCATACCACCAAACTCTCCTTTAAAGTCACTTAATGCAAAATCAGTCATGTAACTGAATGGCTTGTTCACAATAAATTGCTGTAACGCTCTGGTATGGAAGGGCTGAGTGACCCCTGGGCCAGGAAGCCTTGTTTTACTGCACAGAGTTGAGTAAACATCGAAATCAAATCCAAATGTTCCCTGTCAGTGAACGCTGAAATACTACTGGGATGTTTTGCTGTCCATTTCTATTATCACTGTCAAGAATTCTACTGGAATTCTTGGCTTTGTCTGGAATGAGTCTCATCCTCAGTCTGTGTTCCATCCTCCACTTGAGTAGGGATTGGTCCTGGGCTCTCTTCTAGTTTCTGGTTAGTCTTGAATCCACTAACTTTTGGCATTGTTTGCACAGATTAATTTCTAGTGAGGGCGTAGTATTCCTTTGAATTTAATTAATTTTATTGAATCAATTTAATTCCTAGTGTTCCTTTTTTTTTTTTTGTCTTGCTAAACTGAGAAGCAGGAACAGAAATAAAAAAGCTTCTTAATATATAGAATGTGTGTGTTGGTGGCTATAGCTCTGCTCCTAATGAGCTTACACTTGAATAGAAAGGAAGAGTTACTTGGCAGATGATTAGTGATTGATTAATTATGCTGGGCCTTTTCTTTGGTAAACTGGTTGTTTAGAAAGGAATGTAACCAAATTTGAAGAAAGACCAAAATTTTGATTTGGATCTCTGGCTGCGTTCTAAATGTTTGTCATTGCTTGAGATACTCCTTTTAAGTGATTACACAAATTCACTATTGATTGTAATTTCTTAAATTTATTATCCTGCTTAGACTCCTTTTTGTCTGATATTTTGGGGGGGGAAATGTGGTTCAAAGCTGTTGGCTGCTTGAAAGGAGCGGTACTTTCAGAATAATGCGGCATTGCAGCAATCTTCATTTTTAGGGGATGACTAAGGCTGCATGAGAACACTGTGACTGGAGTGTTTTCTCTGGTGTGAGGCACTTCAAAAGGCATCTGAGAGTGAGTTGGACATCTGGACTGACTATGCCAGATCCTGGCAAGGCCAGAATGTGAATGGCAGTAATTTTGGTCACCGATGGTGTGAATTTGAGAGTAACTTTTATCAGTAGCAGATTCCATGAGCCTCTTTTCGTGCTTAAATTGAAAGTTTATGGAGACTGGGAGGAAGACTGGGAGAGGTCACGACAAGAAACGTTGGCTGTAAGTTGAAGCTGACTGGTGGCACAACTAGAACGTGTCTGATGTGTGTTTGCAGAGGATTATCCCAACGGGACGTGGCTGGGGGACGAGAACAACCCCGAGATGCGGGTGCGCTGCCCCATCACGCCCGCGGACATGCTGCACATCAGCACCAACTGCCGCACGGCCGAGAAGATGGCCCTGACCCTGCTGGACTACCTGTTCCACCGTGAGATCCAGGCCATCTCCAACCTCTCGGGCCAGGGCAAGCACGGCAAGAAGCAGCTGGACCCGCTCATGATTTACGGGATTCGCTGTGAGTGTTGCTCCGGGAATTCCGAGCTGAAACGCAAATCGTGTTTCGTAAGAGCGGGGCGGGTGTTGGTGTTGCAAGTTTTGGTGGGTTTTGCTTATGAAGGAATCCTAATGGGCTGGTTTAGTTCAGTTTGTTGTGCGTGCTCACTGCAGATTTCTCAGTCTTGAATTCCAAATTCAGCTTTTTTTCAGAACTACCATCTGTGAGTTCAGCAAATATCGTAGAAATATTACTTTCTCGGAACAAATAATAATGGAACAAATAATAAAGCAAAGGACACAAATTTCAAGTGCTCAAAGCAGGATGGTCTTGAATCTTATTTTTTTACTTCCCATTGATGTGTGTTATTTTCAAAGATGTGCTGTTATGTGCTGTGATTGTGATGGAAGACATTTGCAATCTCAGTATCATAAAATCTGTGGATTCATAGCAGGGACTCACACGATGCTGATGGACCTGTTTCTGTTCCAGTGTGCACAAGTCTTTTGATTCTTTAAGCTATTCTGGAGTAATGAACAGGTATTACCTGTCTTGAAGGCACAATTTTTGCTAATTTAAAAGGAATCAAAAATGGTTTTATATAGAATGTAGTAGGCACAGCCGCTGGTTAATAAGTGAGGAAGGGTCGGGATGTGTGTGACTTCTAGCAGAGGATGACTTGGTGAATACACTGAGGTCAGCCAAGTCTGTTCTCTGCAATTTATTTCCAAGAAATTAGAATACCCAGGATATTGGGAAAAGGTTTTTCCCCCAGAGGGTGGTTGGGCACTGACCAGGCTCCCCAGGGCAGTGGTCGCTGCCCCGAGGCTGCCAGAGCTCAAGGAGCATTTGAACATGGTGAGATTTTGGGGTGTCCTGTGCAGGGCCAGGAATTGGACTGGATGATCCTTGAACTGGATTCTAATAAACCAGTAGATCTTGTAGTTAAAAGATTCTTTATAGTCACATTTTATGTTGGTCACCTGAAGCGGGAATAATTTGGTATACCAGAGAATTTTGTATGGAATTACTAGTTTAAAATTCCAGTGAAAGCTTAAAAACATGGTCAGAGTGGTGTTTGAAGAACTGGATGTTTTTATGCTTCTGTTGGGACAATGTGTGGGATAGTTACAGGGAAGGAAATTGGAATTGGTTGTGTAGGAGAATCAGATTTTTGAAGATGTAAGCAAGGGGAAGGAATGTGCCCATGTGACCAAGTGCTCCAGCTGGGGATTATATCATTTCTGTGAGGCATTCTGACCATGAACAAACTGGATTATGGAAGTGGTCCCTGCAGCTGGGAAAGGTCTGGAATGGCACAAATGTAGAAGCAGTGCATCGTGAGCACTGAATGACTGCCTGTCTTCGATGTCATGAGCACGGTTTGGAAGGTTTGAGATGCAGGCGTCTGAGAAACACCTTTATTTCTTCTTCATGTTGACCAGTGTGTTGCTTTATTTCGGGAACCAGTCCATAGAAAAACTAGGGACTGTGGATATCCTGTGGAAAAAATCCCATGGAAGAAATCCCCCCTGTGAGGGTCTGACCAGAGTTTACTGGTTTGGGTACCAAAATGTTAATGGTTCTTGAGATTTGCTACCACCATGACAAAGAATCCTGTGCATCAAATGAAGAAAACTGACGTTAACTTGATGAAGCAGCAGATTTAATAGTAGCAACAGTGGTCCAGAAATGATGATTCCACAGAATAACTTAATATATCATCACTGGGAGTAATTAAGTGGAGGTGAGGTTGGATTTCAGTAGCCTGTTCATGGCTGTGGATGAGTCCCAGCTTTCCAGGGGAGGTTGTGCCCGTGCTCAGTTCAGTGGCAGAACTCCTGGTGAGTTCATCTGTGCCATGATTTCACCCCTGATCTTTGCCAGAGGGTTCCTGGGAAGAGCCCTGGAATCCCACATCCCCCTCACTGCTCCACACACCAGCTGCTTTTTATCAGGGAACTGTTGTTCCATAACCTTGACCAAAATCTGAGTGCAGCTCTGCCTCAGGTGGTCGTCCCAGCAGTGTGGTTTGATTCTGCTCTGGTGCAGATGCATTAATTTAAACATAAATGAAAAATCCAATGTCATCAGCCTCAGCCTTGCCAATCACAGCTGGAGGAGCTCAAGCCAATAGAAAGGATTTTATTTTTCTTGCAGTTTGTCAGTGGAAAGATATTCCATCCTTTTTTTTCTTTTTTTATGAAAAACACCAAGCAAATCTGTATTTAATAGAGCAGATATTTTGTATAATGGGCAAAAAGTATAGAAAATGAAGAGATGTGTGTTTATTAAAAATTCTTGATCCACTGCACAAGGTTCACCACAAGAGAGAGGAAAGTTTATCTTTGGAAGGATAAATTTTCACTTGTGGGATGAATTTGCCTGTGTGGTGGCAGTGGTAAAGGAGAGAGTTTTTGGGCACGAAACCAAAATGACTTAAACACAATATATGTCATTAAATAGCTCATTACTTCAGCCCTACTAAAAATGGAGACGTTTTCTGGTGAAATCTGATACAAGAACATCCTCACTTGTAATTTTCTTTGCATAACAGAAAGTACAGGTTTAGTTCTGTGGAGATTTTGCAGCAATTTCCACGAGTGAGTTGGAAAAAACAGATTCCCAAATTCAGAAATTTATAAGAAATTGGATAATACAAAGAATGATTTTGCATGTCATTGGCAAAAATTGAGAGGGGATTTCTGAAGTTCAGAAAAGAAAAATCTCTCAGTGGTTCTTCTTCACAATGATCTATTTAAATGAAAACAAAATACCATTAACTATATATATAATATATAGTTTTATATTTACATATTTTATATGTACATATTTTTTGTACATATGACATATGTTTTATATGTATAATCTATATATTTTATATACATATTAGTTCTGTTGAATTTTTCCCTCTGCTTCCAGAATTTCCATGCAGAGTGAATTTTCCCCATTTTCCTTTGTGAGTCAATATTTATTTAATCCAGAATCCATCCCTGTCATCTAAATGCCATAGGAATAAAGTGTTAAGAGTACCTAGTGATAAAATCTGATTTTTAGATGTAAATGATGTATATTCTGCTTGAAATGCCACGTTTTCCCTTTTTAAGACAGAATTAAAAATACAGGATAGAAGAAAATCGGTGATCAAAGCTCAGTGTTTCTGTTGTGTGTAATATTTTTTCCAGCCAGGATGGGACCACTTTCCTCGTGGATTAGTTGTAAGAGATGTTAATCCACGGTGAGAGAAGTTGTGTCCTCAGCAGAGGCCAAATGGAATTAAACACTGGTGCTGCTCCACACTAACTGACACAACAGCAGCCCACACACAGTTGCTTAATAGGAAACACATTTGGCTGGATAATTTATGTCACTCAGATGAGATATATTTATATATATTTATATAAATATAAATTCATGCACACAGCCCAAACGTAAGGCAGGTTGGGCCAGTTTAAGCAGCTGGTCACTCGTGTCCTGTAAGATGTGTAGTCAGTCACTGCCGCTCCAGCTTCTTCTTTGGAATGGAGATGTTGATCTTTAATAGCAATGCAGGATAAACAACAAATGTACACATTTCTGTCTGTCTTAAGTATTATTACCTAAATATTGGAGGAAGGGCTGTGAGTTCTCCCGGAGGAACTGTTGGCTCTGGTGTTTCTCACCAGTGGATTTGTTTTACGAGATACTCCAGGCTGTTGTTATTTTATGGAATGTTTTATCATGGACTCATGGAATTGGGTTGGAAGGGACCTTAAAGCTCATCTCCTTCCACCCCCTGCCATGGGCAGGGACATCTTCCACTATCCCAGGTTGCTCCAAGCCCTGTCCAACCTGGCCTTGGACACTTCCAGGGATGGGGCAGCCACAGCTTCTCTGCCCAACCTGTGCCAGGGCCTCACTACCCTCACAGCACATCACTTACCTGAAGTAAACGATCACTGTTCAGGAAGTCCAGGAGTTCCTCCTCAAATTCCTCCAGGGAAGGGTACAGCCGGACAGACAACTGCTCCAGATAGCAGGTGACCGCCTTCATCAGCCGGGGTTTCTGGAAGCAGTCACCTGAAAGACAAAGTGGTGGCCACAGGTTCCCCGAGCAAACACAAAGCCATCACCGCTGTGCTGCGCTGCCACAGGGGTGGCTCTGCCCACTCAGCTTCTGAGCACAGGGCTGAGCACCCACCTACAGGGACTCAGCCGCTTTGGAGACCTCACTGGGCTTCAGCAGCAACAGTTACAACCCCAAAGCCATAAGCAGTGGGTTTTCCAGGCAGGAAGCTGAAGAATAATTCAGCTGCAGAACTGCGAGGAATTTTTACCCTCTGAATCTTCATCTCACGCATTTTAACTGCAGCAGCTCAAAGGGCAACGTGCCATAGGAGGAGATTAATGAGGGCTGTGCAGGCAAGAGCTCATCCCCTAAACCTGACAGACCCCAGCGATCCTGAACCTACCACCATGGAGTTTAAACAAGCTGCAAGGCCTGTTCCTAAGACCCTGCTGAATGACTGTAATTAAACCAATCATCACTTATCCCTAGCAGCAGCTTCCCAAGAGCGAAGCAATTAATGGACAGGGAACAGACTGAGCCATTTTGACGTCTTCCAGGCTGAGTTCTGAGCGTGGGGGCTGCGGCCCCACACAGGGGGAGCCTTGCTAGGAGGCAGCACTGCAGAGAATCCAAGGGTGCTCCCAGAAATCCCATCCCAGTACCCTGCCTGCAGCCTCCTGGGGATCCTCTGCCTTCAGAAGGAGCAGTGTAGGCAGAGGGAAAGAGAAGGAGCCCTTACTCGTGTCTCCACACGCTGGCAGTAAGCCAGGAACTGTCTGCAGCCCAGATATCAGCAGGTTTTCGGGAAGGAGGTGAAATATCATCTCCAGGGGCTGGTGGGGCTTCAGGGCATATTGCAGGTGGCTCTTCTCCATCACCATCAGGTATTTGTTCTCTGAAGAAAAGAAAAAACCCCAAGTGACCAAAACTGGGGAGACAGCTTCACAGAGCCAGTGTTGAAGGAATCATTATCTGTGAACACATCTGCTAGGAGCAAAGGGAAACCTGAGTTTGTCCAGCCAGGCTGTTCCCAGCTGGCACTAAGGCACATCCACTGAGCACTACCAGGGCCTGGATCACGTCTCACATCAACCAGACACGCATGACACGCGTTTGGGTAAGAGAATCCACCAAGAAGGGACCAAGATGCCACGTCTGGCCGCTGCTTACTTTCCGCAGGGTCCTGGAAGTGTGGGTGCAGCAGGGCACGCGGTGTGCCATGGTACAGCTTTAGCCTGAAAGCAGAGAGCACACGTGCAGCGGTCAGTAAATCCATGCTGAGGCACATCTGCATCCTCCGTTACACCTCCATCTTCCATAAGGCTCCTGCTCAGCCCCCACCTACTCTGCAAAAGCCCTGTTCTTTAGAGAAGGGACAGGCATTCCTCCCAAATCCATCACTGCTTTTCCCCCGAGTGAAGAACTCCAGCTTTCTAAATGCTGGCTTTGTTTCTGCAGCCGCAGGGCCACCCTTTCTTACCCCAGAGCAGCCATGCACACGGCCACCCCAATTCCTAGCGTGGCCTGTCACTCAGCAGCAGGGGAACCTACGCTCTGTCCTCAGTGGCCGGGTCTGTCGCCTCAGATCCGCCGCAGAAGAGAGGGATGATTCCAAAGCCACAGGAAAGGTGCTGAGAACCCTCATCCCCTTTCTTGGCCTTCGCTACCACTTCCACGACAGCAACGATGCCAGGGTGGTTCAAGGAGGTGTGGAAGTAAACGGTCTGGGATGGGAAAGAAAAGAGTTGGGATATTCCAGAGCTGGCAGCAGCAGCTGCAGGCAAAGCAATGCCTGTTGCACTGGGACAGCCAGTGGCACAACCAGAACATCACTAAAACTTCCAGATGGAAGCTCACGGCAAACGATCTCAGACACTACTAAGAAATCTCAACTCCTTAAATCTCAAACATTATTATCCCTTTTCTTTAAAACTTTTTCGGTGTCATCTCCCATTTTCCAGGGTAACTCACAGGCTGCATTCCCCAAATGAGCAGGGCTTCGATGCACCCTGACCCTACAGCATTAGAGCCTGTCAAAGGAGCTGGAAACCCTCCTGAAATGGAGAGAGAGATGGGGGTGGACTGGACCTGAGGGCAGGAGGGGACGGGACACAGGTCGCCTCCTCAGACAGGATTTAAAGCTACATTAATCTTTCTATTAAAAACTTGTTACCACACTGTTGGAGAGAAAATATTCACTGCAATCACAGGCTGTCAGGAAGGGATAATGGAGAGAGACATTCCCACATCAACCCCAGGACATAAATCGTTATTCCATTAGCCTTTATTGCAAGGTGCTGCTTTAACAACCCAACCTCTGGTTGCGGAGCAAGGCTTGCTCTGCAAAGGCAGGGGGCCCCTTACAGCAGGTGCCATGTGCCACTGAATGCACACAGTGGTTTGTGACAGGGCATTCCTCTCCCCTAAACCCTGAGGGCAAAATCCACCACACCTGCAGCCCCTGGTCCCTGCCCTCCTGCCCTCCTGCTCTGGCAAGGCTGCTGAGTGCACAGGCAGCACCTCCACCTGAACTCCTCACAACACTGACCTGCTGATTACCGTGCAGCTCAAAGATCCCACCCCTGTGCCGGACACCGAGCCCCGCAGCTGCAGGGACGGGCAATGCAATTCAGCCACCACAGAGAGGCTGTGACACAGTCCCCCAACACCCCAAAACTCCTGCCAGCTTCTCCCAACCACACAGCAAACACCCGGGAAGCCTGCAGACACAGGGAATGTGTTTGGAAAGGCAGCTCCTCCCAGCATCCAGCTTTCTCTGCCCTAGTTTTAATACATTCCTCTTCAAAACAAGCCGGAGTGGGACGGTACTGAAACACTTGGGAAAGAAACACACACGTCAACAGCCCTCAATGCTGCTGGCAATGTAAATGAAGGCAGAGCACAGCACCAAGCCGTGCTTCACTTCACCTGCAGTGCTGAGGAGTAGAAACAGGAGCGATGAATTGGAAAAGGTGACATCTTGGCTGTGGGTCACGCCATGGGGCAACAGGATCTCCCTGGTAAGGGACACTTCGGTTTGCTGGTATCAGCAGCTGATGGAAGCCCAGCTTTGGGAGAGTTTAGTTCCCAGACAGAGAGAAGTGGTGTGCGGGGGGGGTGGGCAGCTGCTCATTTTCCTCCTTCCCTCTCGCGGGGAAACACTGCTCTCTGCTGCATGCTCTGAACACAGCAGGTGGCACACGGTGGCACATGGTGGCACACTGCTTCTCCCGTGGAATGGCACCGGCTCCGGGGGTAACCCAGCACCCCAATTCAGCCATCCCAATAAACCACGCATAAAGCTTAGTAACCAGGCAGTGTCTGGGGCGGGAAGAGTCAGGAGGGAAAAGGGTTTGGTGCTGCGTTTCCCCACCTCCACAGCAGCCCCCTACCTCGCTGAACGTCGCCCTGGCCGAGCGCAGTGGGGCAGCACGGGCAGCCTGCCAGCCGCTCCTCCACGTCCTCCCAAAGAAGTGGTGGTAGGTGGCATCGAAAAGGGACAGGCGCAGCTGGTACTCTGCTCCCTGCAAGGCACAACGCGCTGGCAGCTCAGAACACGCTTTGCTGAGAGAGGACAGATAATTCCCATTTTCTAAGGGATGCCCAATTCAGGCACGTGGCCACCGACACCTTCACGCATTGCTGCAGAACTCGCCTGAAAGCAAGAGGCTAATGGAGCAAAGGAAAAGTGGGAAAGCTGAATGTTAAGCCCAGAGTAAAGGGGCAACAAATGTTCGAGTGCTACATGGAGGTTTTAATTTAAATAGACTTAGTTAACAAAAAGTAAATGAAAAATTAATTAAAGGCTAACTCAGATTTGCAGGTGAGAAGGCATGGGAATGAAACACAGCTGTGATTTGTGTTTCTGGGAGATTTCCAGTTAGTTCCCCCTAAAAACACCTTGTTTTGAAAGCCCCCACCCCTGGGAGGTTTGGCCTGCACACACAGCCAGGAATGCTGAAAGGGGCTTAGAAAACAAACAGCGATGGAACAAGGGGAAGCGGTTTAAACTGAAAGAGGAGAGAGAAATTCGTCCCTGTGAGGGTGGTGAGGCACTGGCACAGGTTCCTCAGAGAAGTTGTGGCTTCCCCATCTCTCCAGATTGGATGGGGCTTGGAGCAACCTAATTTAGTGGCAGGTGTCCCTGCCCACGACACGGGGGTGGAAGGAGATGATCATTAATGCCCCTTCCAATCCAAACCGTTCCATGATCTTGTGAATTACGGGACTGGGCAAAAGCCAGGGGATCACCAAATTACTGCCAGGGTCCCCCCGCAGGGCCGAGCCCCCCTACCTGGGCGAGGGCAGTGCCGTGCAGGTACTTGAGGACGCAGCGGAAGGCGGCGGAGCGGGGCGAGGGGCGGGCGCGGCCCCGCTGCGGGTGCGGGGGGAGCGGCGGGCGCTGCCGGAACACCCGCTCCCACTCGCCCATCGCGCTCCGGGGGTCGACGCTGCCTCCCGACGCCGGCTACGGCGGGCGCGGGGCTGGAACAACGGGGGAGACGCAGCCTGCGGGAACACGGACCCGGCACGGTCAGCACACGCAGCCCCGCACACCCACGCGCACGTGGGTGGGGACGCGCCGCCGCCCACACCCGGCCCGCCCCGCACCCGCCTGGGGATGTGCACAGAGGGGCAGCCAGGGCCGGTCCTGGGCCCGCTCGCCCGTCCGCGCACCCACGGGACCCCCATCCGTGGGACCGCGACCGTCCCGCAGCGCCCGAGCCCCCCCGCTCACTCACCGCGCCCCGACGCCATCTTAGCGGGCCCGACCACCCGCGCGCCGGGCCGAGGGGAGGGGAGGAAAGGACGCGCCGCCGCCGCTCACCGCTCCGCCACCCGCCTCCCGCGCAGCCTCGCCGGCGGGAAGAGGAGAGCCGCGGAGGCGGAGCGATACCGGGGCGATCCCGCAGAGGCGCGGGACGCGGCAGAGAGGCGGAAGCGGCGGCGGCAGCATCGGTCGTCCCCCCCCCCAGCCCGGCGGGTGGTCGCGCCCAGCTCAGCAT
Organism: Pseudotriccus pelzelni; assembly: GCA_035584735.1. Taxonomy (NCBI): domain Eukaryota; kingdom Metazoa; phylum Chordata; class Aves; order Passeriformes; family Tyrannidae; genus Pseudotriccus; species Pseudotriccus pelzelni. The sequence goes on along the minus strand of JAWMRA010000052.1, from coordinate 3,820,106 downwards.
CGGGTTACTAGGGCGATGGTGCCGCACCGCGAGGGGCGGGGCCTCGCGCAGGCCCGGCCGGGTCCGCAGCCAATGGGGGAGGCGCAGCGCCCTCGTCATTTGCATGCGGCAGGAGAGGCGGGCGGCGCGGCCAATGGGCGGTGAGCGGGGCGGGGCCAGGCGGGGCGGGGCGGGGCCGCCCCCCACGAGGGCGCGCGGCGGAGCGGCGGGAGCGGCGGACGCGGGGCAGGTGCGGGGGCGCGGGGGGAGCGCGGCCGGAACCGGCACCGGCACCGGGCGATGGCAGGGGCGATGGGATCGGGCAGGGCCCCGGGCAGGGCCCCGAGCACAGCTACGGGCGAGGCCACTCCGCCGCGCGCCCCTCCCGGCTCTCACCGGTGCGGGGAGCGGGGCCTCGCCCCTCCGCCGGCTCTCGTCCCAGTGGGACCCTGGGCTGTGCGGGGACGGGCTGCGTCCAACGGTGGTTCGTTCCTTCAGCAAGGCGAGGTGACCCTGCGCGTGATGCTCCGGTGGCCTGCGGCCTGTCGCCGCACACCGGGAACGGCGGGGCTGGAGCCCTGATGACACGGCGTGAGCCGCCGGCAGCGCTCCGGTGACTCGATAGTGGGAATGTTGGATTTTCCCCAAGCATCGTCCGGTTTCCTCGTCAGAGGGGGTCAAACTTGAGGGTTTCTTCAGTTTCTTGCCATTCCTTGGTCCGTTCCTTGTCTCCGTTTGCAACGGTGATGGGGGGCTGCGGGTGGACGGAGCCCCGAGCCCGATGGAAAGTCCCCGGTCCCCTCGCAATCCGTCCGCAGCCACTGCTCCCTCACCTTTTCTGCTGCCGGGCTCAAAGCTCTCGGGCCTCTGGCTCAGCAGCCCGACTCCAGCCTCCAGTTTTTGAGGCTGTTTTCCTTGTGATGGGAGACCCCCGTTGGTCCCCTGCCCGCTCAGCCCGTGACTGTCGCGTGGAGCTGTCGTGTTTTATGCCGGTGTCTTGGGACGGTTCACACAGGCACTGCGGGCTTTTGTCCAGGTGAGACGTGGTCCGTGCCGCTGGCAATCAGCCTGCTTCCCAAAACCACGGGTTTCCTTCCCAAAGCGTCGCTGGGAGCCACGGCGCAGCGCGGTGGGTGAGTGCCACAGCAGGCTGGGTGAGATGTATCCGGTCTGTCTGTATGACATCCATATACAGGCTTGTTGCATATATGCAGTGATTTTTCCCGCTGGTGAGCAGGAAACGCCTGTGCACACAGCTGCCGACAGAAGATTCGGGAGGACTGCTGGTTTTAATAGTTATTATTATTCTTGTTTTGATGAGGAGGGCAGGAGGGCTAACCATCACCTGCTCTTGGCGTGCAGGTCTGCAGGTTGGATGCATCACAGAGCGGGAGCAGAACGACTTGGCACATGACTCCCACCCTCTGCTGGGGGAGCAAAGCCACTGATGGGCTGGTGGTGGGAGCGTCCCCGTACAGGACAGGGTTTATGGCCTTCCCTGCCTGTCACTGGCCGTTCCTGGAGCTTCTGTGGTGTGGACAGCGGGCAGCCTGCTCGGTTCAGCCACCCCAGCAGTGCCAAGTGGTCCCTGTCAGTGTCGGCATGGTTTGGAGCAGGCAGCATGCTTGTTGGCCCCATCGCTGCCAGGACCGTGCTGGAAGGGCAGAGAAAGTGCCAAGATGCTGCCATGAAGCTGAGTATGACTTGGCTGAGGGAGAGGAATCATGTTTTCCTAATTTATAAGTGCCAGAGCACCACTGTGTGAGCAGTGTGTCCAAAACCTTGACCCCATTTGCAGGCTTGGCCTCTAGTTTTCCTGTTAGATCCAGCTGCATCAGTGTTGTTATTGCTGCGGGAACATTGCGGGGACCAGCCTGCTCCAGTTACTGGGGTGTCTCCGCGGGGTGGGAGGGAGGAGGTTTGCTCGAGGTGACCAAAAAGCCGAAGGTGCTGAGTGATGAGTGGCGAGCCGAGGGGGACGGGTCGCCGGCGGCGGGACTGACCCCGGTGCTGGAGGCAGCCCCGCAGCATCACTGCCGACGCTGTATTTGATTTTTTTAAGAAAAACACCCGGCGTGATCTAAGGCAGCGATGATGCAGCTCCTGCCCAGGCTCCCTGCGGCCCCGGACTAGCCTCCCCCCGCCCGAGCTGCGCAGGGGCGGTCGGTGGCAGCCGCTCGCTCGCCCACGCGCTGCCGGTGCCGGGTGCGGCGCCGACACGGTTAAGGCACCGGCGGGATCGGGAGCCGGCTGCAGCCACCGGCGGAGGCAAACTTGCCGAGTCAGGATGTGAGAGCGGCAGGGACGGCTCTGCAGCATCCCTGGGTGCTGCCGCATCCTGGGGCGCGGAGGGCTCGGCTTCCCCCTCCGCCAGACGCCTTTTCCCGGGGACGGAGCGGGAATGGGGTAGGAACCGTCATCCGCTGCGTTTGCCGCCGGCTGTAGCAGCTGCTCTGCGCCGGCACCGGCGCCGCTTCCCGAGACGCGTGGAGCCCGCAGCTCGCCAGCAGCAGCCGGGGTTTGACTCATCTCTTTGTACCTCCTGACCTCGCGTCTCCCTCCGTCCGAGCACCGGAGCCAGGTAGGTGCGGTGCTGGGCGCGAGTGGGGCCACGGCGGTGGCTCGGCCGTGCCTGGCCGGCAGCCACGGCACGGAGGGCAATCGGCAGGGTCACGCATCGGGGACACGCGGGTGCGCGGTATCCCGGTGGACCCCGGTACTTTGTCACTGGTGTACGTGACGGCAGAGCCACAATAACCCCTTCTGAGGAGCCGCGTGTGCTTTCGGGCTGTGTCATTGACTCGGCAGCCGAGCAGCGCCGGTGCCGGCGCTTCGGCGGTCACGGGCGACCTCACGTGTCGCAACTAGAATCCCCAACAGGCGCCTGCTGCGTTTGTCGCGATGATGGGCTGGTGAAGGCGCCGGAGCCCGGCAGCGCGGTCGGAGGGGCCCGGCGGGCTGGGGGACGCTGCGCCGCAGAAGAGGCTCCCGGGCCGAGGGAAGGGGCAGGGCTGCTGCTCTGCGGATCCCTGCGGCGCCCGTGCAGCCGGGGGGGCCGCGGGACCAGCGCGAGGCATGAGCGCAGGGGCGACGGCAGGAGGTGCCGAGGCGACGGAGCAGGGCAGCGTGAGTCACTGGGCTAAAGTCACCTTCCCCGTGGCGTCGGGAGGGGAGCGTTTGCTGCAAACACGGTGAAAAAGGGTCAGAAATATGGGGACGGGCGCCTGGAGTGGGGAGATGCTCCATGCCACACTCCCTGCATCACTTGCCTGAGCAGCTGGGCAGGATGCTGGGGTGCCCAGGGCAGGGGTCTCCCAGGGCCTCCCCGTTGGGGGATCAGGCTCATCAGAAGCAGCAGTCTCGTCCTTACATTCCCACTAATTCCATGTGCAGTTTCACCCCATCCTGCTCTGATAGCAGTGTGTCTGGGAGGCTGCAGTCTGTATTCCCCCCCAGGCTGGCCCAGCAGACCTTTGGCCCCTGGGGCTTCCCGGACATAAACCGTCGATGTCGCAGCGCCCATGCTCTTGTGCCCCATCGTGCTACCAGGGACAGGGATGGAGCCCCGTGGGAGCACAAACTAGCAGGGCTTCTATGCTTTTCATCTGACTCCTGGGTGCATCCTGGAGAAGAAAACACTTTTCTTTTTGGGCTATTGTCCCGCAAAAACTACTGCAGTTGAGGGCTCGCAGCTGAGCTGTGCTGTGAGGAACCTGGAGGTGCAGGAGCCGTCTCAGGGAAACACCAAACTGCTGGCATGGGCTGGACTGGGCTTTTGGCAGTGTCTTTGGTTTGGAGAGCTCGGAGGGGTGCATAGGCCCCCAAGACCAGAATGCTCCAGCTCCTCGGGCTGCAGAGCCCTGAACTGTATGCCTGTGGTCCAGCCGTGCTTCCCAGCAAAGTCCCTCCAGCACTGCCAGAGACTTGGCAGCCGCTGCGCTTAGACCCTGCAGGATTGTTTGGGAGGCAATGGGGAAAGGGCATCAGGTCCTGTGGAAAATAGCAGAGAGCTGAGCTCCTGGCACCACAGCCCCCCCGGGATGCAGAAGCAACCCATCCTGAGCCACTCAGGAGTCCGGGACTGTGGCAGCACAAGCAAGGAGCTACATGGCTGCACTGAGGCATGGGGGGCCAGCTGTCCCCCCTGCAGGCATCCCCCAGCTGCCTTCAGCTTCGTTATGCCACTAACGAAGTGATGCTGAGCAGGCATGAGCAGTCAGGACGGTGCCCAGCCAGTGGCTGGCACTGCCGGGCAAGGCTGTGGGAGCTGCAGAGCCAACACGAGCAGCCCCAGGAGAAGCTGGGGGATGGATCGCAAGGGCTCGGGGGGCTCGGCAGGGTCCTGGTTGTGGGGCTTGGCAGGCTCTGCTCCGGGCACAGGGCAGTGCTGCAGGGCGGGGAGAGAGCAGCTCCCTCCTGACCGCTCAAAAATAAACCCGGCTTAACTGAGCGTGCTTCACTCTGGCCCCGGCGCGGCTGCAGCCAAGAGAGACGCGCTCCTGTGGCGCTCGGGAGAAGAGCGATGGGGATCTGTGCCGGGGCCGGGAGCTGCGGTGGGCGGGCGGGCGGCTCCTCGGGGACGGGCTCGGCTGCCGCAGCCGCTGCCATTGGGCTGCGTGGGCTGCAGGGGCTGCGCCGGGATGCAGGCACGCCGTGCTGGGATGCCGGAGGGATGCAGGATGCGGGAGGGATGTAGGATGCTGGCACACTGTGCTGGGATGCAGGCTGTGGATGCAGGATGCAGGCGTTCACTGCTGGGATGCAGGCAGGATGTGATATGTAAGCACACCGTGCCGGGTTGCAGGATCCGTGTCGGGATGCTGTGCCAGGATGCAGGAGGGATGCAGGATGCAGGCATGCTGTGCCAGGATGCGGGAGGAATGCAGGATGCAGGCATGGTGTGCCAGGACGCAGGCGGAATGCGTGCCAGGACATGAGCACGCTGTGTAAGGCCATGCTCCCACTGAGCCCAGGGCAGCCAGGAAGGAGCCTGGAGATCTCTTAGACCCCATCTGGGGGAAAGAGCAGCTGGTGACCTGTAGCGTAAAGACGGCATCTCACCAGCCTAAAGAAAGATAGGATAAATTTAAATCCCAGCCCCAGTTCTGTAGGGAAGTGTCATCATTCTCTGTGATATTGGAAACTGCTGACAGTGTTGTGGGAGCAGGAGCACAGCTCCCAGGGAGTCATGCCAGATGCCCCTGGCGTGGGGACAGGGACAGGAAGGGTTGGGGGTGCCTGGGGGGTGAGGCCTCCCTTTTCCCCAGAGTTCCTGCATCCTCATGCACACAGTCACGTGTGGGCTGCGGTCAGAGCTGGGCTGCTTTCCTCTTCTTGACTTGTCCCTTGCAAAGGACCCTTGCGGGTGCCTTCAGGGTTTTCAGAATGTTTCATTTTTCAGGCTTGCATTTCCGTACCATTTCCTGAGATCTCAGGACCCCCAGAAGTTTGGGGAGAGCAGCCAAGCTGAGAAGTCAGGGGCACAGGGCTGGGGTGAGATGGTTTGGGGATCAGCAGCAGGTCACGGTGTGAACTCTGGGGTCTGGGGCTGGCAGAGCTGCTGTGCCCACACCTCTGCCCATGCCACATGCCCTTCTGGCTCACGAGCTTCTGCAACAGGAAGTGCCTCATGCGCGTGCCCCAAAAAAATTAATTTCTTCCTTTTTTCTCTTCCCCTGTGGCAGGGGTGAGGCAGCGAGTGGCTCCGGGGAGCCCAGGGTGGCTCCATGTATCCCGAATCCACCACTGACTCCCCAGCGCGACTCTCACTGCGACAGACAGGCTCCCCAGGGATGATTTACAGGTAAGAGTGCGGGATGGGGTGGTAGGGCTCTGTGGGGCTTCAAATGCAGGCCCACGGCATCCCAGAACCACCACGCTCCCTGAAATTGCTCTGACGCTCCAAAACCACCCCAGCACTCTTTGCGCAAAAGCTTCCAGGACAAAAGCCCCACACAGCGGCAGCAGCAGCGTTTTGGGGTGCCGGTGCTTGTTTTGGGTGCAGTGGGCATTGCTGGCATTGTGCCAATACCCACGGCACTGTGCCTGCCGTGATGTGACATGGGTGGGTGTCACTGACCCTCCCCACGGCTGTTGGCTCTGCCATTCAGTCCTGCTCCTTCTTTCTAATGGGGTTTGTGGCATCTTTCTTCTCTCTCCCCTTTGCTGTCGGAAGCGCGAGATACGGGAGCCCCAAGCGCCAGCTTCAGTTCTACAGGTAACCCAGCCCTTCCCCCTCCCCAAAATCTGCAAGTGGCCACAGCCCCTGGCCGTGCCTGGGTGCTGCTGGCACAGCGCTGCCGTGCCCGCCGTGCCGGGGTCTCTCTGTGTGGGATGGGTATCGCCGGTGTGGCATCACCTCGTCACCTGCTCGCAGGTTTGGGAGCGCAGCGTGGGGACCGCACGGTGTGGCTCGGTGGAGGGCACCGTCCTCGTGGGCTGCCCAAGCAACAGAGTGTGGTCGGAGCATGGGTGGGGAGGGGTGTAGGGGGCATCCTGCGCCGATGCTGTGCTGAGGAGCCTTTTCCCAAGGGCAGCTCCAGGAACCCAGCCAGCTGCTTTGCTGCTCCTGCCATTAGGACCAGCGTCGTTAAGTGGTTCAGGAGGCAGCACTTGCCCCTGCCACCCTTTTACCATCTGAAGTGAGGGCGTCTCTTTGCCCATGCACTGTGCCAGCAGCCGCTCCAGTGCTCCTGGAGCCTCGGCAGCCCTGGTAGAGAGGGGCTGGGTCCAGCTCGGCCGCCATGGGCAGGGGGCTGCCCCCTGAGGGAGCCGTGGCCCCTGGGGCCATCTGGCGCATGGCAGGAGGAGGTGAGGCTGGCAGGCACCGGGATGGCTCAGTGGCACTGTGAGTGATCCTGTCCCAGCACTGCCACCAGCACTGTCGAGCCCCAGCCACAGGCAGGTTTTGGCTGCCAAACTAGCCTGAACCACTGGGCACATCTGGTGCAAAAGGCTCCCAAGGCTGCCTGGCAGGACCCAGCTTGTCCATAGGCTGCCGTCAGGGAGCCTCTGCCCAAGTGTCCACCTTGCAGTTCCATTTCAGGGCTCCTGCCCGGAGGAGGCCGCTTTTGAGCCCTGCCACTGCCCATCTCTGGCCCTGCTGCTGCGGGCACCACGGGAGGGGTGTGTCTGCCACAGGGACCATCTCTGCTCCCTGATGGGCTCCGTGTCCAGCTGTCCCCACTGCCCCGTGTGCGGGTGGTGCGGAACCTGTCATCTGTCACCGCAGGGTGAGGGGCGGCCGTAGGCGGGGCAGCGGTGCCAGTGTTGCAGCAGCACATCCCAGGCTTTTAGCTAGGCGCCATGAATAATTTATCTCCCCTATGCAAGGAAGAAAATCCCCTAATAGGGCTAATGGAGCGCGGTGAGAAGCCGGGCACTGGGGGCCCGGCGTGGCCGCCAAGTGCTTTGGACGCCAAGCGTCGACACTCCCCTAATGCAAAACAACGCGACGGCCGAGGCTCTTATATCTGCCCCGGGGCAGCCTCGCCACCCAGAGCTGCGCTGCTGCTGAGCAGCTTCCCTGGCGCGGTGAGTCGGGGCTGACGGTGCGGGTGGTGAGCGGGGACGGGCATAGCAGGCAGCAGGCAGGAATGGGCACTGCCACGGGGCAGCCGTTGCAGGCAGCAGGGAAGATTTTCCATGCAGGGCTACTTGGGATTTGGTGGCTTAGAGTCGTTTTCTTTTGGGGTTTGGGATCTTTCTGGCTTTAGGCAGACCGGTGGCCGCCAACAAGTTCCCAGCTTGGCAAGCCAGGCTGGCCAGACGCCTCTCTGGGCAGCTGCCCTGCCTGTCGCCCACTTGTTGTGCCCCCGATGCTGCTAACAGTCCTGCAGAGCCTGTGCCCTGTCCTCATCCCTGCTCCTTCCCCACCAAACAGACTCTCCCGCTCGGGCAGGGCGCGGCTTGTCCTCGGCAGCTCCTGCAGCCCCGGTGCCGCTCGGCCGGGATCACCGGGATTTCTGCTGATGAGCGGCTGTGAACGCACCCGCCACCTCCGCGCTCCCTCTGCCATTCTGTCCCCTTGCTCTGCTGAAAATCCGGGAGGTGTCGAGATGGGGTGGCCGGTGGATTCCTGCCCCATTCCTCAGAGCAGCCCTGCCCAACCCCCTGGCTCCGCTTTCTGCATCCATTTCGCTGCTGTAGAGCAGTGGTGCAGTCAGCTCAGGCTTCTCGTTGCCACTGTCAGGCGAGGGGATCCCACCAGGCCAAGGGATCCCACTGAGATCAAGGGGATCCCACCAGGTACCCACACTCAGCAGGAGGCACTGGTACTGCCCTAATTAAAACTACTGGCGGCAAAGAAGGGCTGGTGCCAGCAGTGCCAGCTTGTCTCCAATTTTGAGGTGTGGCAGGAAGAGGCTGGTAACCAGGGTTTGGTTTGGCTTTGCCACAGCAGAGGGAAATACCCCTTTTCAGTGTCTCCTTGCATTCCCACGGGCTTTCTACAGAGCAGGAGCACAGAGTGCTCTCTGGCAGCACTGGGTGTCACAGGAGACCCCCAGGTTTTGGTCAGCCCGGCCAGCTGCTGCCCTATCCTGTATGTTTGGAGCCTTCAGAAGTGACAGCAGCAGGGAGCACTTCGTCCTTGCTTCCTGCTGCCATCAATGTGAGCTTCCCAGGGAAAGAAAAAACACGGGTGGGAGCCTGGCTGGAGCCTGATGCCAGTGCGTTCCCAGTGGCTGCTCTGGTACCCATACCACGGTTTTGGCTGTAGTCCGCCCTGCTTTCAGACACTGAGAACAGGAGACACGGTGGAGAGTTGCATGGAAATCGATGCCAGTGCTCCTGCCGGTGAGGTCCCAGCCGTAGAGGTGGCGAGGACTGGTGGGTGAGATGCCCACCCTGCAGCAGGCTATTTTCAGAGCTACACCAGCTGGGAGGTCACTGCCGTGGTGGAGGGCAAGGAGTTGGTTGGCGGTGCACGTTGGGGCAGCGTGATGCAGGCATGGCGAGCACCTGGTGCCCACAGCCCCTCTGCAGATGCCCACCCTTCCTGGGGAGCCCCACAGGGACTTTCCCATCCTGACTTCTCCTGCCCACTGGTACACAGTGGCCAGATTGTCACCAGCAGCACTTTTGCCGTCGCCTGCCACATCTTGGCCAGCTCTCCGCATCCCTCGCAGGGGTGCAAACCAGTGCAAGTTGGAGGCCAGCACAGATAGGGCATGGGCCACACTGCTGCAACGTCGCTCAGGGCAACTGTGGTAGGCACAGCTGCCTCCTCAGCCATGGGCTGTGCCTCATTTCTGTCCTGCTCCTTCTCCCTTCGTGCTTTAGCAACCATGTCAAGGCTTTGCTCTGATGAAGAGACCGGCTTTGCCAGGATCCCCCCTGTCCCCTCCCTGTGCTGCATGTCCTGGCAAGGGCAGGTGCCACCATTCCAGCAAGGCAGCATGGGCAGAACTCTGCCCCGAGTGGCAGCGGAGCCCATGCTGTGCTTTCCCAGTTCTCTCCGTAGCACCACGGAGTGGTTGGTGGCGTGGCTGGCCAGCAGAGCCCGTGCTTGGGTGGCGGGATGCTCTCCATGACCTACAGCGAGAGCCTGCGCAGCGTGGCCAGCCGGCCCACTCCCGAGTGGGGGCTGCCCCCAGCCCCCCGGGCAGCCGATGGGCTGGAGCTGCGGCGGCTGCGGGACGTGCGGGCGGCAGCGCGGGCGAAGACACTGGAGGAGTTCCTGCGGATGCACGGGCTCTCCCTGGCTGACAGCACTGCCCACGCCACCGGCATGAAGTACAGGTAAGGCGGCGCCGCGAGGGCAGCAAGGGCCAAGGTGTAGAGACGGCGCAGGGGATGCCGTGTGGTGGTGGCTTCGCACCTCATCGGGAGAATGGCTCTCACCTGTGCTCACCTTGGCTTCCCTGTGCCTTGCCAAGGCTGGGAGGAGTCGATGCTCTTGGCACGGTGAGCGATCTGGTGCTGCATGTGCTACAGAGGTGGCAGCCAGTCAGCGCTGTTAGCACTCACCTGTTTTTGTAATCTTTGAGCTTCTCACCTGACGTTCCCATTTGCTGTTTGGGTGGTTGCGTCTGCAAACACCTCTGTGCTTTAAAGGCAAGACAGCTAGAGCAAACAGCCGCTGGAGGGCTGTTTGCTTCACAGGTGTACATCTCCGTCCGATGGGGGTACATCTCCATCTGAGGGGTGTACACCTGCGATCTGATGAGTGTACATCTCCATCTGACGGGTGTGCGTCTCCACCTGACTGAGAGCTGTGCGTCGTGTAGTGGGTGCGCCGTGAATTTTGCATGTGGGTCCCAGTGCAAGGTGTATCAGGATTTCAGCTGGTATTTGTCCTTCTTTGGCAATTTGTCCTTATTTGCCCTTCTCTGGGCAGCCGTAGAGGCAGCCAAGGCCCCTTGGAGCGACAGGGCTGCTCTGCCCAGTGCACCCCTCCCCACTCTCCCCTGGTATCATGGGTGGGGTGATGGGGTGCAGGGCCCAGCACCACCAGTAACCCAGCTCAGGATTGGCGAGGGGCACCAGGACTGGGGACAGTGGCTGTTCCCCCTGTGCAGGGGTGCCCCTCGTGCCCCACTGCAGTGCCGCACTGTGCCGAGCCGTGCTGCGCCTCAGGTCAGGTTCCCCTCCACTCACAGTGACCGCGGTAACATTTACACAGTGGCAAGAGCCCATCAAATATTCATGGGGACGTTATTTATTGATGGGAGCTGCTGGCACAGGCACCCCCAAAGGTGCTCCTTCTTTGTGCCGTGTCCGCACTGCCCTCAAAAATCTGTGGGATTTCTCCTCCTCCGGAGGCTGCTGACTGCTGTCGGGTCTCCCCCCCGCGCTGGAGCCGGCGCCGGCGCCGGTGCTGGTAGGATTACCAGCTAAGGAGCTTTGCGGCAGAGGGAAGCGGAGGAGATTACAAGATTTCTCATTAGGTTGGGGGCGAATGTGCGTAATTTCCCACAAGCCCCATTCCCGCATCTTGCTCTGTCCTGAGGGGCAAGGTGGATGCGGGCACCCTGCACATGGCCCCAGCTGCAGGACGGTGCTGTAGCTCGGTGACTTTTGTCCCTGCTTTGGCAGCAGATGCTGGGCTGGGGTTCGCCTTGCTCCACTTTGCTTGCACTGGGCAAAATTTGGGGGATATGGTGTTGGGGCCGTGACCCCAAGAGGGACAACCAGTCCGACCTTGGCACAGAGCCGGGCTGTGCTGCGGGAGAGCCGTCAGCCTGCCGCCTGCGCCCTTGCCCAGCCGTGGGGTTGGCAGTGTACACGCAGTGCTGCCGGAGGGTTCGGTTTCAGACCTGTGTTAGGCGATGCTGTGCTGCGGTGCGTGGCCGGAGGGAGGCAAGGAAAGACCCCCTTCCTTCACTGCGTGGCCTCAGCCCGCACCTGTGCCCCGAAACGGGGCTGGGCCAGCAGCCGCGCCCGCGGGGGATGCCCAGCAGGGCACAGCGGGGTCCTGCCCCGCCGAGGCTCCTCGGGAGACCTCGGCGACGGCGCTGCCTGCCCTTCCTGCCCCCACCTGCCCGCGTGCCGCTCTTTCTCGCTCTCTCCCTGAGCTCATCAAATATTGAGGGCAGGAGGGCTGACGGGAGCTCCGCGCCCGCCGCCCCGCAGCCCCCCGCCGTCACGTTGGCGGCGTGCGGGAGGAGCTCCCGCCTCGCCCGGGGCGCCGGCTAAATTTAGGCAGCTGGCGCTGCTGCCCGGCGGAGCGGCATGCAGGTCTCCTTTGTGTGCTCCGAGCACAGCATCAAGAGCCGGAGCGCGGAGGACCGGCTGAACCGACAGAATGCCGGCAGCCCCAGCCTCGGCACCCGCGGCAAGTTCCGCGCCGTGGCCATGGTGGCCCGTAGCCTGGGGCAGCTCTCGGTGCAGAACGCCCCGTCCTCCAGCGAGTCCAGCGTCAAGCACCCGGGGATGAAATACCGGTAGGAAACGAGCACTGCTGGGGCTTTCCCTGTTTCTCACCGGGGTCGGGACGCCGTGGGGGTATGGGGGGCCGCACTCCCCTAATTCCCGACTCGCGACCGGCTCTGTCGTTCCTCGGCGCTAAAAGTGCTGACCGTGCGCCTCCGTGTGCTTCCTCGCTGTTTGCTCCTGTCCCTTCGGGGCAGCCTTCATCCAGCCGCGCGTTAAACCTTCAGGATGGGGGGGGCAGAAGGGACCCAAAAATTCAGGATAGGATTAGCAGCATCTCCAGCGCCTGCCGAGCCGGGTGGGTTTGGGAGTCACGGCAGCGTTAATCCTTATGGTGCTGCCAGAGACTCGCTACCCTGCAAAGCGAGCGCGGAACTGTAAGGGATTCGGATCTGGCTGCCCACGGTGGGCCTAGAAATGAAGGGTGGTTTGTGCACGTGGGGTGCTGACCCCCCCATCCAGCAGCCACGGGACTGATGCGCTCCGTGTTCCTGGGTCTGGGGCAGAGCACTCAGGGCTTCCCCTGCCGAGTCTTAGTGTGGGGCTGGGGCTTCCCCCGGGTGAGCACACACCCCAGCACAGGGCAGGCCCCCCCAAGATGAGCCTGCACGCCATCAGCCGTGCGCCCCCACTGCAGCCCAGATGTGCCGGCATTAGGCACAAAGCACGTCAGAGCACCGGGGTGAGCCCAGCTGTTACTTATCGGCATCATCCAGATCAGCTGAGTCCCTCACCTGGGCGCTGGGGAGGGCTCCGGGGTTGCTCCGTCCAGCTCTTGATCACCAAACCTTTGTGCTGGTTGCGGCAGTGCTGGCGCCGTGTGCGGTGGCGTCGTCGGGGCTCGGCGCTCCTGCCCCACTGTCCCGTCCCCATCCAGACAAGAAGCACAGAGGGACCACCCTCTCCCAGGCAGTGGGTGATCAGCTCGGGGGTCCCTGCTGGTGGCTACTGGAGGGACAGTGGTGCAGGGGGTTGCTCCAAGTGAAGGGATGGGATAGGAAGGCCGTGGCACAGCGCAGGGGGATGCCTGGCCTTCCCAAGTTCTGCCGGTATCTCCATTGGGCAGCTGGTCAACACACTTTTGAGCTGGAAAGCTGGGAGCAGGGATAACCACTTGCCCAGGAGGACCCTGGGGTGCCCCTGGAATAGCCAGGACAGGTCCAATGCTGTCCACTCCCTGCAGTAATCCCCATCACAGGGGCTTGAGCCACTGCTACTCCAGGGCCATGGCTTCTTCCCTCCACACAACACTCTAAAAGCGCCACAGGGCTGGGGGAGTGCCCATGCTTCCAGATGCTGGGCAATAAGAGAGCAGCATGGAAGGACAATGCCCTGACTTGGCACAGCCAGTGATTCCCTGCCACCACGGTCGGGCCACGGCTGCTCCCTGCCCGGCTCCCGGTGCCCGTGTCGGCGGCGCCGGCGGTGGCAGTGCCTCCGGTTGCTATGCGACACCCGCGCGGGCGAGCTGCCGCGGCTCACCTACACTTTATTTATTTTAACGCTCATTTCTCGAGCCTTTGTCATTTTTAACAAGTAACTGGCTCTCCATCACTGTGGCGAGGGCGTCTGCCAGCCCGGCCCCCTTTCCGAAAGCTGTTCTCCAGTTCCTTGTGCTGGTCAAATTTTTTCTGGGGTGCTCCATTTCTCCAGGATGTTGCTCCACTCCCAAGCGCCCTCGCCCTATGCAAGTCGTGTGCTTCCCTGTGCCGTGATGCAGAGAACGGGCACAATTCCTACTCTGTGTGGGATGCTTCAGTCCGGATCCACCAGCACGCCAGCTGCCCCTGCTTCCCCCCTGTCTCACGCCCCTGTGCCAGCAGCACTCTCAGGGCAGCCAGACACCCCAGCCTTGTCACAGGGAACTGCTTTAACGAGGTCACTGCCCACTGCCCCCCCGATAACCCTGCCAGGCATGGCACCACTGCGCCGGTGCTGGCGTTGCCACCAGTGAGCTGTGGGATGCCTGGCCTGGGATGGCTCTTTAACTGGTTGCAGGGAGACCTTCACTGTGGGACTGTCCCAGGTAGGGATGGGATGGGGAGCAGGGACCGCCCCCACACCTCCCAGCCCCCATGCCCAGTGCATTCAGTGGCACACGGGGCGCATGAGACGGCGTTTTGGGGCTTTCTGGCTCCTTTCCTGATGCTCTCTGTCTTCCAGGAACCTCGGGAAGTCTGGGCTGCGTGTGTCCTGCCTGGGCCTGGGTAAGTGCCAGGGTTTGCCGCAGCCCCTCGGCATCCCCTCAGTCCTGCAGCAAGTGCCGGTGCTCCCCGGCGAGGGCGGCGCTCGCCTGCCCCGTGTGATGTTTGTGCAGGGAAGGAAAGGGTTTCCCTCGGCCCTGCGGCCGTTTTGAGTCACAGCCCAGAAATTGTCAAATTATTTTCCCTCTTCCTGACGCGATAGGAAGCGACGGGGCCGCGCTGGGAGCGCCGCGCCGCACGCGGCCCAGCCAGCTGTGGCCACCACGTGCCGGGGCTGTGCTGAGGGAGCCAGGGTGGGTGGCCGGGGTCTCAAGGCGGCAGCACTCGTTGCTCGCCGCGTTCACCGTGTGCGCACCCTCTCTCCCCTGCAGGGACATGGGTGACTTTCGGAGGGCAGATCACAGATGAGGTAAGGCTGTACCCCGTCTTCCTGTGGCTCCCCAGCCTTTCCCTGGTAAGTGGGGAAGAGATGGGGCTGGCACAGCCGCGGCTGTGGCCTGGGTGCACGTGGCATGCCGGAGCTCAGCAGCGCTCTGCACGCGCGCCTGTGCCCCGGCTCTCAGCCACCCCCTTCGCTGACCCTGCTCTTTCCTCGCAGATGGCGGAGCAGCTGATGACTTTAGCTTATGACAATGGCATTAATCTCTTTGACACGGCAGAAGTCTACGCTGCTGGCAAGTAGGTACCCTGCTTTGGCAGCGGCTCCCTGCGCCCCAGCCCCCTGCACCTCCAAACCGTGGCAACACTGGGAATCTTATGGGTTTGCTGGCTGCAAAGTGGCTTCCAGGACGGGGCTGGGAGTTCGTGATCAAAGAGGGGGATACAGTTCTGGCAGTCCCATGCTTCCTTTGGTGGCCTGTGCCATGCAGGCGCAGCCGTGCACCTTCCCAGCACGGTGAGCAGTGGCTGTGCCCAAGGCACACTGGCCTGGGGCATCACTGTGTGTCCATGCACTTGCTTAAAATTAGTGAGCTTGCACATTAGGAGTCAGCTCTGCTCCGGATGCTGCAGCCAAGGGGCAGACAATGTCCCCATGGCCACCACCTTTGCCTCTTAGTCTGCTGGGGACTGGAGCTGTCCCTGCCAGCTCTCACTGGTCCCCTTGGCCACGGCAGCTGGGGCACCAGCAGCTGACGTCCCCTTCCCTTGTAGGGCCGAGGTGGTGCTGGGGAACATCATCAAGAAAAAAGGGTGGAGGTAAGCTGGACATCATCCCTGTTTGGCAAAGCCATCACCACAGACCTGGTGGCCGGGGGAAAGCAGGCAGAGCAGCCCTGGGCAGGAATGCACGTGGGCAGGGTGCGCAGGTGCCACCACCAGTGACTCTCTCTTTCTCCCTGCAGACGGTCCAGCCTGGTCATCACCACCAAAATCTTCTGGGGAGGAAAGTAGGTAACACCCGCCCCGCGATGGATCGGCCGGCAGGGGCCAGGCTCTCACTCACCTTTCCTTTTCCAGGGCCGAGACAGAGAGGGGCCTGTCCCGAAAACACATCATAGAAGGTAGGGAAAGGTAGGGGTGGGGTTGCTCAGTGGGCGCTGCTGGCCCTGGTGCCAGGCTGTGCCTCGGCAGCCACCTCACTGCTGGCAGCACAGGGCACAGTGCACCTGACAGCCCCGTCCGTGCGGCAGGTCTGAAGGCGTCACTGGAGCGGCTGCAGCTGGAGTACGTGGACGTGGTGTTTGCCAACCGGCCTGACCCCAACACGCCGATGGAAGGTGGGTGCGCGCCGCGGTGCCACGCTCCTTCCTGCCGCCTTTCGTCGCCGTCGCGGTTGGTTTGCGCCAGGCTTGTGTCTCAAGGGCATTTTCCCTCCTGAGCAGAATCCGCTCCTCCGCCACCACGGTCAGTCCGTGCCATGATCATGCCTCTGCCGCCCCCCGCCCGGCGCCAGGACCCCCTCAGGCCATGGTGGGGGGTGGGTTGGTGGCACGGTGGCAGGTCGCTGCTCCCATCCCAGCAGCGGTGACTCCACTCTCTCTAAATCTCTCTTTTATCACCAGGGGACCCATTTAGTTCCTCCAAGTCCAGGACTTTCATCGTAGAAGGTACTCCCTGCCCGCACTCTGCCCGCCAGCCGCTGCCTGTCCCAGCGGCGTTTCCTGGGGCAGAGCCCTCACTCGTCTGTGACCCCCATCCCTGATCCCCCCCTTGAGCAAACCCCGCCATGAGATGCAGAGGCAGTGGCAGCAGAACACAAACACCCCCTGGCCCTTCCTTCAGACTGTCCTGCAGTTAAAAGGAAAAAAGCAGAGAGGCTCCTGCCCCTCCGGGGTCCTGCCGTGGGACTCCTTTGGCCCATGCCAGGGTCTGCGGCAGGCTCTCTCCTTGCTGGGGCGGCTGTGAGCATGCTGGGGTGTGTGCCCCAGTGCCGGCTGGGCAAGCCCCGTGCCCCTCGCTCTCCCCGCTGCCCGCCTTTGGCTGCAGGAGCGCGTCTTGGCTTGGTCCCAGCCCGCATGGCTCAGGGCTGGCTCCCCCTAAAACTCCCAAGCCCGTTGTACGGGGTCCAGGCTTCCTTCCCTGGGTCTCCGTGCATGGGCAGTGCATCAGTCCCTTCCCTTGCAGCGGTGCCGGTGCTGGTAACCCCACAGGGTATGGGGCCACTGCCAGGACCCTCGGGCTGCTCTCCATGCCAGGAGAGCCCCGGCACCGCCAGCATGTCAGGCTGGCTGTGGTCCCCGGCACATCCTGAGTTGGCTGCTCCCTCTGTTCCCATCCTGCTCCTCTGGACACAGCCCAGCTCCCGCCACAGCGCTGCAGGAGCAGGATGCTCACCAGCCGTCAGCGCGGTGCAAACCAAACCCCTTTCTGCTGGTGCAGCCCCTGCTAACACCTTCCTGCCCCTCTCTCCTTTCCTTCCACAGAGACGGTGCGAGCCATGACCCACGTCATCAACCAGGGGATGGCCATGTACTGGGGGACCTCGCGCTGGAGCTCCATGGAGATCATGGTAGGGGCCCAGGGGACAGGGCAGCCGCAGCGGAGCAGCCCCAGTGATGCCGCTGATGCTGATTTAATTAGACAGCGGCTTTCGGGAGCCAAGCGTGTGCAGATGTGCTTGAGCCTTAATCGGTTCTTGGGGCAGCTGCTCAGGGCTCAGCCTGGGGGGCTCAGCAGGGGGAGCGGCGTGGCACTGAGGGTCCCGGCTCTTCTGCAGGAGGCATACTCGGTGGCCCGGCAGTTCAACCTGATCCCGCCGATATGTGAGCAGGCCGAGTACCACATGTTCCAGCGGGAAAAGGTGGAGGTGCAGCTGCCTGAGCTCTTCCACAAGATAGGTACGGTGGCAGAGGTCCCTCCCCAGCCCCTAAAGGACAGTGCTCCCCATGCCCAGCACTCAGAGACCAGGTGCTCTGGTCCCTAGGGGAGCTGGGGGCAGCAGCAGCATCACCCCCCATTCTGCTCTGTTCCCAGGCGTCGGAGCCATGACCTGGTCCCCACTGGCCTGTGGCATCGTCTCGGGGAAGTACGACGGGGGGATCCCCCCCTACTCCCGTGCCTCGCTGAAGGTGAGCCACGCTGGGGCCAGGGGGCACACTGGGATGGGCAGAGCTGGGGGAGCAGGGCCAGGGGCCTCACAAAGCAACCCAGGTTGTTTGGGGATGCCCTGCCTGTGTAAGGTGCCAGCACACCCCAATCCCCTCATGACACTCCTTCCTGTCCCCCCAGGGATACCAGTGGCTGAAGGACAAGATCCTGAGTGAGGAGGGCCGGCGGCAGCAGGCGAAGCTGAAGGAGCTGCAGGCCATTGCCGAGCGCCTGGGCTGCACTTTGCCCCAGCTCGCCATCGGTAAGAGGATGGGGATGGGGTTGCTGGGGGTGACACCGGGGCAGCCGGGCCACGCTCAGGCTCTGCTCTCCCTCCTCTCCAGCCTGGTGCCTGCGCAACGAGGGCGTCAGCTCAGTCTTACTGGGAGCCTCCAACGCTGACCAGCTGATGGAGAATATTGGAGCAATACAGGTCAGTGCTCCCAGCGGGAGTGACGTGTGCCCTGAGCACTGGGTGGGGAAAGAGGGTCGCGAATGTGGCTCCCTCCGTGACAGGTTTTGCCTGTCACAAAGGCAGGCGGCAGAGAGAAGGCTTTGCTGGACTGAAGGGGGCAGGGTTGGGCCCTAACTGGGTCAGCCAGCTGGCAATCTGGGGTTTGTGGCACAAACATAGCGGGGTGGAGGCGGTGAGCACGGCGTGGCTGTGCCCCACTGCCGGCTGCGTCCTCCCACGCGCACCACAGTCAGGATCCCGACTCCCAGTGTTGCCCCTATCCCGGCAGGTCCTTCCGAAGCTGTCGTCTTCCATCGTCCATGAGATCGATAGCATCCTGGGCAACAAACCCTACAGCAAGAAGGACTACCGATCCTAAGTGCGCCCGAGCGCGCCGCCCGCCGCGCAGCCCTCGCCGCCCGTTCGCTTGCTTACGCTTTGTTGGAGCAAAGTGGAGAGTGTGGTTTGCACCACGAGCGCCGAGAGCCAGCGCTCCTGCCCGCGCCGCCCCGGACATGGCACCACGGCTGCTCGGCCTGGCTCTGGGGCACAGGGACGGCCGGCGGGGCGTGCGGGAGACGAGCCCCGGCCGCCCGGCCGCCCTGCCTGCAGCCGGAGCCGCCGCGGGGCCCGTTGCATGCGTGGCTCCCGCCCCTGCGTTGCCGGAGGTGGCGGGCGCGGGGTGCACGCGGGTGCTGTACGCCCACGAGGCTGACAACACGAAGCTGTTCCCCAGCCCTCGCCTCTGCCCTCTGCCACCAGCACCGCCAGCACCGCGGGGCTGCGGTTCCCGGGGTGGGGGGCAGGATGGGGTGGTGGCAGGGAAGGGGTTCCCTGTGGGAGAAGCCCAGCGTGCCCCGGTTCACCGTGGGGCCGGGCTCTGCTGCAGGGAGCGGCCGGGCCGGGGGAGTGTGTGTGGGCAAGTGTGTGAGCGTGTGTGGACAGACACACGTGGAGACACGCAGGGACATACAGGGTGTACATTTGCACACAGCTGTGGAGGTGAACACAGCCCACAGGCGCCTGCAGATGTGTCTGCACAAAGCTATTGAAGTACAGGGGCCTCTACACACACACCCACATCCACTCATTAGAGGTGTGTGTACACACACACACGGAGATATGTATGTATATATGTATATAAATATGTATATAGATATGTACACACGTTCCTGAAAATTACATATAAAATGTACACAAACACATGCATGTAGACACGTGTGTACTTGTGTATATACAGACATACACAGCTCGATGTATAGATCCATATATGTAATTTATAGATGTGTACATATCCATGTAAATATATTGCTGTAGCAGCATCCACATCTGTATGGATATATGCACATATATGAAAATTACAGATATGTACATAAATGTGTATATGCAGATATATGTGTAGATATATCTATACCCATACCCAACTCCATAAATACATACTCATCTTTCTATAAACATGCTGTATATGTATGTGGAAACAGATATTTGTGATTTAGATACAGCTATGTATAGATATAGCTATATATAGATACATATATGATAGATATAGATATGATATATAGCTATCTGAGATACAGCTATAGCTATGTATATCTACCTCTTTATAGCTCTTTGCATACTTTGTGCAGAACAAACATTTTTGCCAATACCTATATCTATCTATCCACATACATATATACACACAGAGTTCCACCTATCTGTGCACACATAAATATAAAAACCAGATGTATGTGCAAGCCCTCAGCTCAGTGCACAGTGTGTGTGTTTCTCCACTCCCTGTGTAGCCGTGGCTGCACCTACAAGCCCCCCATAAATGTGTGTGTGTGTGCAAACATGGATGGTCTCTCCCAACCCACACAGCACATCAGAGCTCTCCCTCTGTGCATGGCTGGGGTCCATATGCACACCCCTGCCCCATATGCACCCCCACGCTTTCAGGTATGTGGATTTACCTGCAGCTGTGCCCACACACCTTTATTTATACATCTGTCTACAGAACTGCACTGATGGTTGTGTGCAAACAAACACGCATATGTATGTATGAAATCACAAATACAAATGTGTATCTCTGTATGCACACGTGTATACTATATCTAGTATAATCTATACACCCTTAGCTGTATCTCTATCTACGGCTATGTATAAATATATAAAAACTACAAATACATGTGTGTGCCTGTGTATATGTACACACAGCCATATATCCATACAGAGATACAGACATGGAGATACAGAGATATGTAGATATAGAGATATATCTACATATGCATGTGTGTATATATACACATATAAATTACAAAAATATTGATGTATGTACATTTACACAGATGCATGGATGTGTATATACACCTCTTTAAATACATATCTATACATCCCTACCTCTGTACAGATCTATGCCTATGTACATGTTATCTACCCATACCTATGCCTACATATCCACACAACCATATATTTTATGTATGTACACAAACACACATGTATTGAAACTACAAATGCATTATTGATACATGTACAATATACATGTATATTATATATACACATATCTATATTGTATATAGACACACCCACATAGACATAGCTGCACCTAAATAAACCATTATATCTGTGTATGCTCACATAAAGATATATATGCACACATATATCTAAAAACATACAGTCCCGTGTATATCTACACGTGTGTACACAGATCTACAATGCCAAATATGAAGAGATACAGTCATACAGGTGTGAGGGGGATGCTGATATGTGTACGTAAGTGTATGTGCACTCACATAAAGATCACAGTATTTGTGTAGATAGACACACCTCCTCATGTATGTCCATCTGTGTTCCATGTGTGTCCACGTGCGCAGGGTGTGTGGGAGAGGTGAGGATGGGGCAGCTTCTGCCACTGACAGACCCGGTGGCTGTGTGTGTGTATGTGTGGGTGTACCTGACTGGCTGCACGTGTGTGGGTGAGTACATGTGTGTGTACATGCGTGTGGGTGTGCACACGTGGGTTTTGTGTACGTGGGGATGTGTACACGTGTGTGCAGGATGACGCAGAGATTGCCACTGCAGCCAGACCCCCCCAGGGCTGCCCCAGCCACCCCCCAGCCAGACTCCACTGCGTCCTTCCCAAAGGATTTATTAAAACACACAGGACAGAAACCGGGACACACGGAGCACAAAGCAGATGCGGGGGCGTTGCTTACAGCTGCCGGTGTCACCACACTCGAGGTGTAACCCGTCCCAGCTCCGGCCATCCCCTCCATCCCACCCCTCTGCCCCATGCCCAGCACACACGGACCCCCAGCCACACCACCGCGGTGCCAGGGCTCCCACTGGGGCAGCAGAAGGTGTGGGCTCGCTCAAAAGCAGCGAGGATGCAGAAATGGCCCTTGCAGGGAAGCTGGGCAGTGCAAACCACCTCAGGCAGCCTGGCATAGCCCGCCAGGACACCGGGCACCGCCGGCCTCCCTCACCCCGCACGTGCCAACACAACCAGACAAACACCGCGACTCCATTCCTCCCTCCCCTCAGCCCACCTCGTCCAGACAAACTCTTCAAGTCTTCAAGAAGAAAGTGCAAAAAATGTACACGGACACGAACCCCCGGCGCTGCCGCTCCCGCGGAGGCCGCAGCGGGTGAAGCACACTTGAAGCAGGAGCGGGACAGCCCAGCAGCACCGGTGGCAGCTCATCTTCCACGCAGGCAATGCCGGCACGATTCCCCCACTGTCCTCTGGCAACAGCGGCTCACGGCCAGGTGCTGAGGCTTGTCCCCTGGGGCTGCTGCGAGGAGAAGGGAGAGCTGCCTGTCAGCCGGGTCTGGACCCTCCCTGCCTGCCAACCTCAGGGACCTGGTGAGGTCACCGGGAAGGATCTGCTCCCGCCCTCCACTGCAGCTGCTCGAGCCAGAGGTGGCAGCCAGACACTGGCACTGGGCAGGGCAGCCCAAAACAGAACCCCCAGACAGCCCCCTGTCCCGCAAATGGAGCACAGAGAGCTGTGAGTGCAGCCTTACCTCAGCTAGGAATGGGAGCTGCAGGGGAAAATCACGGGAACGGCTAAATATCTGTGGCAAGAGAGGAAACACTTTGCTCGCTGCTGTCCTTTGGCAATACTTC
Source organism: Pseudotriccus pelzelni (assembly GCA_035584735.1). Classification (NCBI taxonomy): domain Eukaryota; kingdom Metazoa; phylum Chordata; class Aves; order Passeriformes; family Tyrannidae; genus Pseudotriccus; species Pseudotriccus pelzelni. Next base: position 3,797,959 of record JAWMRA010000052.1, on the reverse strand, counting down.
TGGACCACCCAAATCCACCCCCTGAATTCCTCTGCCCAAGAGCAAAACCCCAACCTACCAGTCACGTAGGGTCCCAGAGGCATCTGGCTGTAGTTGACAATCCCACCTGGCCCGGGACCACGGAAATTTGGCCCAAAGTTATTGTTGTACATCTGGGAAGAGGCAAAGGACCCCTGGGGAGGCAAGGAGGGAGAAAAAACATGGGCCTGCAGCCCTGGCCTTACTGTGTCCCCAACAGCGCGGGGCTCTGCGCCTGTCCCCCCTGACCTGGACAGTCGGGTCCCCTCCACGCGTGGCCAGGCGGCTGAGGATGCTCCGCTCCGACATCTGCAGCCGGGCAGCCACGGGCGGGATGCGGGACAGCATGGAGGGCAGGCGTGTCACATCGGCCTTCATGTCGCTCAGCAGCTCCTCGAGCTGGTTCAGCACTGCGGGCAGAGCAGGTGGTGCTCAGGGGGGGATGCCCACTGGACCCAGTGAGCTGGGAGGAGCAGGCAGCGCCAGGCAGAGGGAATGTGACATGGGGACAACCTCCTGGCTGGGTTCCCAGGGTCAGGGTGGGGAACCCTTCCTGGCCCCGGGGCAGGCTCCCCCGAACCCTGTGGACACACACCCTTGTGCAGGACGGCGTTGGCAGGTTTGTTGCCAGCCAGGGACTCTTTGGAGAGGTGCTGGTGGCTCTCGGCAAGGCACTCCACTTCTGCCAGCCGTGCGTTCAGTGCCATGGCCGGATGACTGGGGTCTTGGGTCATGTTGAGGTACGCTGCCCTCCGCAGCTGCTCCTCGATCACCAGGGCCTGCTCCAGCAACTGGGAGGTGCAGAAGGGGAAGGATTCGTGACCAGACCCCACTCCAGTGTAAAGCAGTAAACCTCAGAGCCCCTGACAAAGCCCACTCCCAACTCCGTTCTCAGAAGGCTCTGGCAAACTCCCCTGGCTTCGGGGCACTGCTCTGGTTCCCCCACTGGCAGGGACTCACCAGCCCTGGACCTGCCACTCACCTTGAACCGCCGGGCGAGGAACTTGTTCTTCATCTCTAGGTAGTTCCCCTTGTGTATCTCCGACTTGAACGGCTCATTCAGGATCACATAGCGCGGGTCGTTCTGGATGTCCTGCCAGCGGGCATAGCCATGACTGGTGCAGTGGTAGTGTCAAGGGCAGAATCAGCCAGCCAACAGCCTGCCCACCACCCCACAGCGGCCCCAAATCCCCTCCCTGCTTGTCACCACCAGCCCAGCTCCCGCACCCTGCAGAGGCCTCTCTCGCCTCGCTGCCTCCTGCTGCCACCGAGTCAAAGGGTACGTGACAATTCCTGCCAACAGCCAGTAGTCGTGTCGGCGGTGCCAGATGTCATAGATCTTGCCGGAGGACATGGCAGCCCGCTCCTCGTTCTGCCACAGCGTGTGCAGCTCTGTGGAAGCAGAAGGGAGACAGCCTGGTCAGGCATTCGGGCTGCAGGTCAGCGCACAGCGCGTGGGCAGGCGAGCGATGGAAACTCCCGGGGCCACGGGCGCAGCGCAGACCCAGGCCTGCTGCTGTCAGCAAAGCACTGGCCCATTCACAGCCTGTGACAGGGACCACGTGTCTTGCACAGGTTCAGAGCTCTGCAGCAGCTCTGCAGGAAGGGCCAAGTTCTCATCTCTCACTCTTACCTGTGAAGCCACCATCAGCAATGTTGAACATGAATCGGAAGTTCATGTTTCTGTCATCCTTCTTCCCATCCTCCTCTTCCTCTTTGTCACCATTTTGCTGGGCCTCACTTTGCTCCTTGTCCTCCTCCTTGCCATCTGCTCAGCAAAAACAAGGAATTGGCCCGTCTAGTCGTGCTCCACCACCAGACTCCATGGTACCACTCCTGCCCCATCAGCTGCCAGAGAACTCCCCGCAACAGGCACTGCTGGAAAAGCCTCTATCCCCTCTTTGCCCCACAGCAGCAGCTGCCCCTGCCCCTCCTGGCAGGTTCCGTTGTTTGCATGGACGGTGCCCACCCCGATGGGGTCTTGTTCCAGCTTCTGGCTCCCGAGCAGCAGCTGTACTGGTGTCAACAGCGTCCTCGCCATCACCCCGCAGGCACACTCCATCACTGCGCCAGGCACCAGCCTCACCCCAGGGACTCTTCCCACTCTTCTCACTCCAAAGCCTCCTCACACCTCACCTGGTTTGACTTCTTTGTCCTCCCCCTTCCCTGGGCTGCTGCTCAACTCCACCTTCTCCAAAGGCTTCTCTTGCTCTTGAATCCCCTCGTCTGCAGGTGGAAACAGACCTAAAAGAAACGCTCTGCAGGGAACAACCTACTTGTCTGGACACACTTTCCCTTTTAGGGTAAAGTAACTGTATTGTTTGTACATTCAAGGTCCTCAAAAAACTTCAAACAGAAGATTCTTTTGCATTTAATCAAGAAAACATATTTTCTTTTCCTCTTCCTTGAGAACTCTGCAGGAACTTACTGCTAGAAACAGAAAATGCCCCCCCAGATGAACATTTCTCATAATTTACAACCTGTTGTTTCAGGAATTTCTGCAGGATCTTGTGACATTCAGGTTTTCCACAGCAACAAGAAGAGCCACAGCCTCACCTTTCACCGGGGGCTCAGGAGAAGGCTCAGCCTTTTCACTCTCCTCTTGCTTCTCTTCCCTCGGCCTCTCCTTGCTGTCGCAGCTTTCTGGGTGCTCTTCATTCTCCACCTTCTCAGCACTCGCAGGCACCTTAACACGAAGCACCCACCTCGGATCAGCCCAGCCCTCCGTTCCCCAGGAAGTGCCCCAAGTTCCTGGGAAGACCAAGGGAGGCTTCCCGGAGGAGATGCTGAATGAAGTCCCCTCACCTGGCTGTCAGCCACCTTTCTGGGCTTCTGCTCCACTGGGTCCTTTTCCTCGTGAAACCCCAGCTGCGCTTCTGTTTTGTCTGTAGGAAGAGAAAAGCCAAGAAACTGTGGGGCAGGGCCCCCACGGGCTCAGCACCTGCAAGAGATCCTGGTGTCTTTGCCCACCTCCCTCCCAAGCCAGACCCCAGCCAGGACCCCCTGGCTACCTGCAAGGGCCCCTGGTCCTGTGTGCGTGTGTGCTGGGCTGGCTGGGACGGGTGTGTTGGGATCTGAAGACACAACCTCACTGGACCTCTTGCTCTCTGGGCCCTCAAGAACCAGATCTGGGGTGCTGTACTTTCCGTTGACGTGCTCGAATTCCTGGACCTGGGATGGACACACACCATCAGGTCAAACAGAGCTGGGGCATTCCCAGCTGGTGCTGCGGAGTCGGCGTGTCCAGGCTGCTCACTCCCAGAGTGACTGAGTGGCAGGACTGCTGAACCCACTCTGCTGGGTCCAGAACATTCCTGAAACGGACCATTTATCAGTTTAGTCACCCACCTTCTTCCTTACTAGTGACATGACCCCGATGCGAGTCAGCACGTGCTGGCGTGACAGCCCTTCGCGAGGAACGCCGTCCGCAAAGGTTTCGGCACCGTCTGCCCCAGGTTCACACAAGTGTCTCATGAAGAGAGAGACGTACGCTCTGCGAGGGAGGACAGACCTCAGTGCTGGCCCCTGCTCAGCCCAGCACCCTCGTGGTCCCCTGTCACCCATGGGCAAGGGAAGTCTCACACCCAGGAAGGGAACAAGAGATGCCCTTTCCATGAAACAGCTGCTGCCTCCCCAAAAAGAGCCCACGGTGAGGGGGTGCAGGCTCCCACCCTCACCTGCCTGCCAGGACTCCCTGTACCTGAACTCCTTCTCACTCTTCCCTCGTAGATCCCGGACCAGCCAGTGGGAGTTGAAGGCATCCTGGGGTGGCATTCCCCAGCGCATGATGGCGTTCAGGAACGCCTTGCGCTGCCGGGCGTTGAAGCCCAGAACCTGCGGGAAGCGGAGGTGTCACCGGGATCACGGCACAGCCTCGGCAGCACACGGCACCCAGAGCCTCGGGGCTGCGACAGACGTCGCCGGACCAGCGATTCAGCACAGAGGGCTGCAGCCCACAGCCCAGGGCAGCCCAGACACGATGGCATCAGCCGTGCTCTGAGGCTGAGGCTCACCTCGATGCTCCCCCCAACTCTTGCCAGCAAAGGAGGGAGAGGTTTGTCCCGGTCACTCTTCAGCTGTCTCCGGGATTGTCTTCGGCCACCTAGAGCCAAGCACCCACAGTGATGGACAGGCCAGGCGGTGAGGAAGGACACCTCACGTGCCCCAGGATTCCTGCACGCCCTCCTGACAGGAGCAGAACCCGCCAGAGCAGCTGCCCAGGTTGTGGGGTCCCTTCCAGCCACCCTGCCCCAGGCCAGGACACTCCTCTGACCTTCCCAGGCAAGGGGGGACCATGCCATGGTCCTGCAGAGGCCAAGGAAGAAGCCAGCTGCTTTCCCTGCCCTGGGAAGTTCCTTACCTGACAGTAAGCACGGACAAATCCCCCTGAACAAAGGCCCTGGGCACTCCAGTCCCTCCAACCCAGTTATTCCTGATGCTGTGCCAGAGGCTTCCCACAGATCAAACTCCCAGGAAGCATCAAATGCATCAACTCACTCTGGCCTTCTGGCCTCTCTTCAAAGTCTTCATCCTCATCCTCGGAGCCGATGGAGTACTCTGACTGGTTGTCAGAGAGCTCATCCTGCCACTCTGCAGAGCACAAGGAAGTCCAGGTTAGAAGACCCTGCCTGGGAAGGATGTGCTGGACAGGTCAGACCCTGCCCACGGGTGTGACAGGCATCCACTGCCAAGCAGTAGGACAGGGGGTCACAGCAACAGGAAATCACATTCTCAGGTTTTCCAAAATTAGCATTCTGATACACAGAAAAAAACCAATTTGAAACATTCTGTCCACAGACACATCTTTCCAGCAAAACCTGAGTTAACAGATTAAAAAAAAAAAAAAAACAAAACCAATCCTTGAAGAATTTCTGCCCTGGACAGATTAGGAATCTAGAAAGTGCAGAGCCAGGCAATCTGCCAGCCACAGGGAAATGCCAAGTGATGGCTCTGCCGGTCTGTCTGTCCCGTGAGCCCAGCCAGGAGCCGAGTGCCCACGGCCGTACCTTGGTCCTCCTGCGAGGTGTCATTGTAGTTGACCTGCTTGCGGATTCTCTTCCCTTTCCCCAGGTTCCTGGCCAGATCTTCCTGCTGCTGCTCATAGTGGTGCCGCAGCAACTTCTCCCAGTAATCAGGATCCACGTTCTCCTCTTGCTTGATGATCTCCCGTTCCACCTCTTCCTGCGGATCCAGAGACAAGGCACTTGAGCAGTCGCAGAGAGAGAACAGGGAGGGGGTCCTGCCCTGTGCCAAACGCTCACAGGGATGGGAGAGGGAGCGGAGGAACCACAGAGGGATGCACAAAGGGGTGATTGTAAGACATGATACTGGTCACGTTACCACACCGTCCTCTTCTCTCACAACATACTGGGCCACTTTAAAGGAGCTGAGATACTCGTTCATGTTCTGCAGCTCCGTGTCGTCAGTCGCATCCTGGTTTCGGTCCAAGAGCTTAGAGATGGCAGCATCATCGTAGTGGATCACACTGCTGTCATCCACATCCTTATTGTCACCTGGAGAGCAGAGCAAGGGGAATGGCAGAGCAGATCAGGGTGTTGGACAGCCTGCTCCTGAGGCAGGCAAGCTCAGGTCAGCTGTGGGGTTAGGGAGGGGGATGAGACACCCCAAAAAGGCGGCCTACACACCTGGTGGGGTGCCACCATGCTTTTTTTTCATGCTGGGAGTCACTGAACCCCCTTTGGTTGACAGTGTGTCAGAAAAAGGAGTGACAGCATCCGGCATTGTGATCCGCTGTCCCTGAGACACCATGCCTGTGGGCACAAGGACAGGAGAGTGAGTCCCAGCAGCTCAGAGGGGGCCCTGCCTCATGCAGAGTATCCCCACCTCACCTTCCACATCATCCTTGAAGAGCTCTTCCGTTCCAAACTTGAGAATGTCGTCCAGCTCTTGCTTCGTCATGGAACCTGACTTGGAGCCAAGCCCAGGGCGGACCACCAGGTGGGTGAGCATCATCTTCCTTTTGGCCACCTGGGTGATTCGCTCCTCGACAGAGGCTCTGGTCACGAAGCGGTAGATCATCACCTTCTTGTTCTGCCCGATGCGGTGAGCTCTGCTGAACGCCTGCGGGCAGAGGACGGAGCTGGCGAGGGCGGCACCGCGGCAGCCGGCCGAGAGGGCCAGGCTTCTCACCTTAACAGGCTGCACAACACGAGGGGGCACCCAGTCGAGAACAAGCATGAGGAGAAAGTGACAATCCCACAGGAAAGAGGGGACGAGGTGAGGCCAGAGGGCGTGGGAAGGGGGCTGCTGAGCAGAAACACACCCCACAAACACAGCAGGAAATATCAGCAGCTCTCGAGAGAAGAGACTGAAATCCCAGTGAGGTGTGCAAAGACAGGGCAGAGCCAGAGAGGTACTTACTACACAGGAAGGAAAAGGGAAAGTCAGAAACCTGGATGTCATTGTGAGGATTCCAGTCAGAATCATAAATAATGACAGTGTCAGCCGTAGCAAGGTTTATGCCCAGACCACCGGCGCGAGTGGAGAGGAGAAAGCAGAACTGCTGAGCCCCAGGAGCTGAGAATAACAAACCCAGAGGTGGGAACAGGTGAGACAGAAAGGAGAGCAGCTCACAGAGAAGAGCAGCACCACGCTGGAGGGACAGAACAGCGGGAACCGCCACTCAGAGACGATAAGCAAGAGGGAGGCAAGGAGTGAAAACGCATCACTCTCTGGGAACCAGGTACTGGGGAACAGAGCTCCAAAATGAAGGGGAAGCTCTGTCATCTGCCGAGGAGACCCTCTGAGTGGCCGTTGGCATGCTCGGGGTTCCCTGTAGGGATGACTCGTGGGTTTAACGGCGCGGTACAAGCAGCCACTGCTGTGCCTCGGGAAGCCAGACCTGCCGAGCGTGGCACAGCCAATGCACGGCACCAGCTCTGGGCGCGGGCAGCTGACCCACTGCCAGCCAGACCTTGCCATCCCCTCACCCGCTCCTCAGCAAGGCAGGAAGGCGAGTACCATTGAACCTGTCGATGGCCTCCTGGCGCAGGCCACCGGTGATGCCCCCGTCGATCCGCTCGTACTTGTAGCCTTCGTACTCCAGGAAATCCTCCAGCAAGTCCAGCATCTTTGTCATCTGCAGGGCAAGGTAACCCTGGCATGAGCGATTCTGCATGGCCAAACCACCCTGCCTCCCGTGGGGACCTGCCCTGCTGCGTCGCAGTCCCTGACCAGACCATGGCCAACGGCAGAGCATGGCCAAGAGGCAGCTGCCAGAGGAGCAACACTCGCATCTCTTCTTCTACAGGCAGCTCTGTTAGCAGGACGGAATTGTGTCTGACAGTCCTTCTCTGAAGGGGAGCACCGTGACTCTTGCCTCCTCTCTATCCCCAGCTAACAGAGCTCTTAAACATGATGGACACTCCCTTGGGATAGAGCTGGGAACAGCCCTTCCATCACAACTGCCATGGCTGCCTGGGGGAGAAGTTGTCACCAGCTCTTCCACCTACCTCTCTCTGTTCCCAACACAAAATTCCCATCAGGACAAAAATACATTCCTTTAAAAATGTATTTATTATTAATCCCTCCCTGCACTCACCTGTGAGAAGATCAGAACTCTGTGACCCCCATCCCGTAACTTCTTCAGCATCTTTTGGAGCAGCATCAGTTTTCCAGAAGATTTGACCAAAGAATTCCCATCATAGGATCCATTGGGCAGCACCGGGGCCTCCTGTGAAGGCAACCTGGTCAGCCCCGGTCAGGACAACCCACATTAACCACACGGAGAACTTCACTTGCATTTCCAAAACAAAATCCTCGTATGAAACCACGCACGTGGAAACCCACGGCATTAACCAAACCAAATGATCATGGAAGCAGCCCCCACCCCATACTCTGAGACGTGTCCCAGGGTGCAAAGGCAGGGAACATACCACAGCTGCCACAGGGAACAGGTATGGGTGATTGCAGCACTTCTTCAGGTCCATCATGATGTTGAGCAGTGAGACCTGGTTCCCACCACCTTTCGAATTCAGGGCTTCGAAGTTCCTCGTCAGGATGAATTTGTAGTACTTCCTGCAGGAAGGGGGATGGGACAGACACCACTTTACTTGGAGCAGGTGTGGAACTGGCACAAACAGTGCCAGCCGAGCCCTGCTGCCCCACAGTGCTGGCAAGAAGCAACGGGCCCTTCCCTGCAGGAGACGCTGCTGAAGCCGAGCAGGTCAGCCCAGCACAACCAGAGCTGGGGCAGCCCCAGCCAGCAGTGACGCTCCAGGCTGACCCAGGCACAGCAGCAGCACCAGCCGTGCCCCAGTGCTGAGAAGAGGAGAAGGGAGTTCAGCCTCAGTGCCGCCTCTGTGCCCCCAGAACCGGCAGAGCCACACTGCCAGCCTGCCATGTGTCAAATGCAGGACTGCACAGAGCCTGATTAAACCACGTGGAACACGCTTCCTGGTGTGCTGCAGAAACACTCCTACTGCAGCAGTCCCGAGGCCGGGGGATGTCTCTGACCCCCCAATCCCCACCAATGCCCTGCTGTGCCAGGGGAAGCCAGACACCCCAGGGGAGTGTGCTGGAATCACTCACTTCTGCATCTGGCTCAGCTCCACTCGCACAATCAGCTCCGTCTTGGCCGGCATATTCTTGAACACATCAGCCTTGAGCCGTCGCAGCATGTGGGGACCCAGCAGGTCATGGAGCTTTTTGATCTGGTCCTCCTTGGAGATGTCTGCAAACTCCTCCAGGAACCCCTCCAGGTTGCTGTAGAAGTAGCCAGACCCCCACAGCGCTGAGCAACAGGGGCACGCGAGAACAAAGGGATCTTCTGCTTCATGACTTAAAAACCAAAGCAGAGCTCTCGAGGCACATGATGAGATAATGCTCATGGGCCTGGACCCAAGCAGAGCTAAAGCCAGAGCGAGAAGCCACCGTGATAGCCCATGCAAGTGCAACTAACTTACTTAAATCTCTCAGGAGTCAGGAAATTGAGCAGGTGGAAGAGTTCTTCCAAGTTATTCTGGAGCGGAGTCCCTGTGAGGAGCAGCTTGTAATCGATCTTGTAGCTATTCAATACCCTAAAGAACTGGAAAAGAACCAAGGTTAGGTGACAAGGGCTGCTCGGGGCCAAGGTGTCATCTGGGCACTCTGCAGATTGCACATGGGGACTGAGCAGTGTCCCCTCTGTCAGGAACGCAGAGCAGAGGGCAGCTGCCATGTCCTGCTCCCAGCTAGTCCCAGGGAGCACAGGCAGCAATCCTCAGTGTCCCTGGGTCACATGCCCTGCCTCCTTCTGTGCCAGGGATTGTGTGAAGGTCCCAGAGGCTGGAGACTGTTTAACCTCAGGTGAAGGGGAGGGGAAGGAGAGGATCAATTCCCTTCCACGACAGCCCATCCAAGGACTTGTCAGGCAGCCAGGCTGCCACCTCTCCCACTGCTGAAGGACTTTTAATGCCAGAGGATTTTAAAGAGAGAAAAAAGAAAATCACTCACAAATGCCCATCACCTACTTTGGACTGGTTGTTCTTCAGCCTGTGTGCTTCATCCACCACCAGACAGGCCCACTCGATGGAGCCCAGCACTGCCTGGTCAATGGTGATCAGCTCATAAGAGGTGAGCAGGACATGGAACTTGATCTGAGCTTCCTTCTGGAGGAGCAGAGCAAGAGAAAAGCTGGGATAAGAGAGCAGGGAACGGGACACCTTTGCTGCTGCTGCACAGGACCCAAGGTGAGAGGGGCTGCACTGCCTGGCAGAGGAGCCCACAGAAGGGCCGAGGCACAAGTCGTGCCAAAAGAACACATAAACCCATGTGAACGTGAGCACCAAGTACAGGATCACAGAAACAGAAAACCTCTGGCAGGAATCTGTAAAGCTCAGGGACCTAGCCAGCTGCCCTCTCCAGGTCAAATTCTTCTTGCTGAAGGGTAAATCAACGGGGTAAGCGCAGACTCAGCTCCCACCTTCATCCGGAAGACCTTCTTCCCACTGCGGATGGCGTTGTCTTCAAAGGAAAACTCATTTTCCCGGATGACCGACCGGCTCTCTTTGTCTCCCGTGTAGGTCACAACGTAGAAGTCGGGTGCCCACATCTCAAACTCACGCTCCCAGTTGATGATGGTGGAGAGAGGGGCGCTGACCAGATATGGTCCTTTCGAGTGGCCCTGCTCGGGGAGACAGAGCCCAGGCTGTTCTCCCTGTACTGAGCAGCTCTCAGTCACCTCAGGGACTGCTGGGTGCTCCACTCACCTCCTTGTACAGGGAATACAAGAACACGATAGTCTGCACTGTCTTCCCCAGTCCCATCTCATCAGCCAGGATCGTATCTGTCCCTTGGGCCCAGGAGAATCTCAGCCAGTTCAGCCCTTCCAGCTGGTAAGGGTGCAGGGTGCCTCCCGTGGCATCGATGTACCACGGCTGCTTGTCAAACTTCATCGTAGGCTGAAAAGAGAGAGCCATGGCACAGAGCAGTGAGAATCAACTCCCCCTCCTTCCCCTGCAGCCAAGCACATCCCTCTTTAGCCCTGTGACATCCAGTAGCTCCAAAAGAGATGCAGACATGGTCCCTGGCACAGCCCAACCCCCAGGCTCCTCACAGTAAGCTACCCCGAACTTTCAGTGAAAACAAACAGATCCCTGAAGGAAATAGAGGAGCAAAATGTCACAGGATGGGGACCCAGACAGCCCACCTACCCTCTGAATTCCCATGCCACCACACTGTCCCCACCACTCTCACTCACATCCACAAGAGGTGTTTCTGGAGGCTTTTCCAGCTTCTCCTCCTTCAGCTTTTTCCCTTTCTTGTTCAGCTTCTTCAGAGGGCGAGTGTCCTCCCCCAGCATCAACTCCCTGTGACAGCTAGCACTCATCAGGGAGGGCAGGCAGGCAGACACTGCTCTCCCAGCCCCGAGCCAAAGGACAGAAACATCTCCCAAACTCCACTGCCCCTCCCTACAAGAGCTCTCCTGGCCCAATTAGCACAGGCACTCATGGGCCATTGATTTTCCCCTCCCAACAGTCCACGCAACAGTCTCCAGAAGGAAGAACAGCAAACTGTGGTTTTCCCCCAAAACAGACGGGCAGCAGCGCCACAGAGCTACCCTGAAGGGCAGTGAGACCATGAGTGTCACAGCAGTGCAGATGTGGGGGAAGGGGAGCACAGGCTGGAAAACTGCAGGCGGGTTCACCCAGCAGCCCTGAAACGGCACATCTGGAGCACCAGCCTTTGGCAGTGCTGGGCCACTGCTCTCTGAAGAGAGGTCACTGGGAGCAGTGCCAGCGTGTTCAAAAGAGAGGCCTCTCCGTGATGCCCCTTCGTCCCAAACGCCCACTCCGGCTGCCCCGGCTCCGATGGGCTCTCCCGCCCCTGGGCTCATACCTGTGGTTCCAGTAGAGGAGTTTGAGGCTGTCGTAGTAGGGAATGTCTATGTCGTCGATCTCCCAGGTGCACTGGTCGTACGGCAGGTCTTTCCACTTGATCAGGTAGTGGATGTCTCCCTTTTTATCAAAGCTGCAATACAGGGCACAGAAAGCTGATCAGCAAATGCCACTGGCCTCCAGGAGCAGCTCACCACGACCTGCTTCCAGAAAGCCAGATGCTTCATCCTCCGCTTTTACCTACAGACCACAACACCCAGGCAGAGGTAGAAAAACACAAAGTATTGACACTTCCAGCAGAAATGCCTATTCATCTGTGAGTGTGTCAAACCATTAAGCTTTAGACTGCTTTTCCATTTCACTGAACAACCTCATTTTCCTGTTTCATCAGGCCCAGATGGATATCAGTGCTTCCCCTCTCTCCTGCCGCATTCACTGCTCTAGGAAGTTCTGCTTACAGTAAAACCAGAATAAACACACTTTCAAGTCTGACTATGCGCCTACAGAGCCTTGCTTTGTTAGTGAACAAGGTAGTTTGCACAAAAATCACCTGGGCAGCTTTAGGACTTTCCAACTCCTCCCCTCAGCATTGTCCCCATCAGCACTGGAATTTACGGAATGATTAGGCTGCAACAGGGACCCAAACAGTACATCTGGGAAGAGCCTAAAAACACTGTGCATCCACATTTGGGAAAACTGACTATCTCTGTTTTTAATGTGCAGCGTAGCAGAAATGAAGACAAGGCAGCACGGATCCCTTCCCAGCCTTGGCTTTACCCTAGAAGCAAACCTCCAAGGTGACAGAGAGCTCAGCACAAGCCAGGAGCTGAAATTCCAACAGCCTGAGATGTTGGCCTTGCAGAAGGACAGCCCAGTTTTCCTCACAGGCTCCTCACCTGTGGTTCAGGATGCGGTGGATCATCATCCACTCGGGCTTGATGCCGTAGCGGTAGAACTGCTCCTCCATCCTGGCATACTGAGGGTCTTTGTTCTTCCGCTTCTCCCTCTGGCTGTCCTCGTCCCCAGAGCCGTAGTCGAAGGCCGGCGGCTCATCCATGTCGTTCTTCCGTTGGTAGTTGCGGTACATCACGGTGTGGTAGAGCTCCAGCTGCAGCAGGAGGGAACCACGCTCAGCCTGTGGGTGGTGGGGCAGGGGCTCTACGCCACCACCATCCCCGCGCAGGCTCACCTGCAGCTCCTTGACCCAGGAGCAGTGCCAGTAGGAGAGGCCCACCCATTTCACAAAGAACTCGCGCTCCGGGATCCCCTCCAGCGCCTTTGGCGGGGGCACAGCCAGCTCTGGGTCCGGGCTGGGCAGCACGGGTGGGAGCAGGGCAGCTGGTGGCTCCTTCCAGGCCCAGTGCAGGATGCGCTGGACTTTGCCCTTCAAGGGAGGGCACTGGAGATACAAACGGGTAAGAGCACAGAGTTTAAGGTGAGACCTTGTCAGGGGCCACAGGAAGCAAAAGGTGGGGACCTCGGGGGCAGAAGTGGCCCAGCAAGGCTAAGCAGACAGCAGCAGGCGCAGGGTGCCCAAGAAGTGTCCGTGACACATGGTGACAGGTCTTGCCACCAGGCAGAAAAGACCCCTTTACACAGACTACACATCAAACAGGGCTTGACATCCCACTGAAAACCTGGCTGGGAAGCTGCCAGCCACCAATTCCCACAGGGAAACCGCAGAGGCAGCAGAGCCATCCAACGCTGCCCTGGGCCCTCAGGCACACGCTCCTTAGGGAGGGGTTTGGGGCAGAGGGCAGGATGCCAGCCCCGGGGCAGGGCTGTGAGGATGTGAGGGGCAGCAACAGCCAGGAAAGCCACTGGCAGGCCAGGCAGGTGCAGGAGCAGGGATGGGGGAAGAAATGTGAATGCTGGTAACACTCACTGTACAGCGTGGGCAGAGCCATTCACCATTTGGTATCTCTGGCAGTGGCGGGTTTAGGCAGTGGAGATGGTAGGAGGATGGGCAGGTATCGCAGCACAGCAGCTCCCCTCCATCCTTGCAGACCCGGCAGAACTCCATGTGGTCATCCTCCTCCTCCTCGCCACCTTCCTCTTCTTCCTCCTCCTCCTCCTTTGGCTCCCACTGGATGCCCTCCTTCTCCTGGAGAAGCACAGCCAGTGTAACACCAAGGGTCTCCACCAGTTCCCCACCCTCCCACGGGCCCCTGACCCCACTCACACAGTGAGGGCAGCTCCACTTGCCCTCGGGGGCCTTCTCCAGCTCAGGGTCCAGGCAGACCAGGTGGTAGGCACGGGGGCAGGTGTCGCACAGGATGATCTCCCCGCCCTGCTGGCACACTTCACAGTAGTCCTGGTGGTCCGTCTCGTACCCGTCCCCTTCTTCGACTGCAAGCAATGGACAGGCGACAGTCAGCGGGGCAGCAGAGCAGCCAGCTCTCCTGGAGGGAACGGGACACTTGCTCCTCTACCATACAGTTAAGGAAATAAGGACAGCGTTTCACCTTGGACCCCTCCTGTTATGTCCCCCTACCTCTCTGTCCCTCAGCACCACAGTTCACCTTTGCACACAGCATCATCTCACCTCTGTCTCTCTTTCTCTCTCCACACTGTATCATCCTTTGGTTCCTTCAGGCTCTCAATGGAGAATGCCAGAACCTGGAGAGGTTGCAAGGGAGGCCAGTCAGAGAAACCTCCCCAGGCACCAGCACCACCAGCTGCAAACGCACCATGCAAGGGTGACACGGCCAAGGACAGGACTCCTCTCCTGGGGCTACTCTGCTCTTCCTGGGGGCTCACTGGCGCAGAGGCAGGAGCACTCTCAACTTGGCACGGATGGGAAAAGGAAGAGAGGAACGAGGCCTTACAAGTACCAGAATGGCTCATCTCAATTCCCAGCTCTGCCACAAACTCCAACCTTCCGCTCCTCCAGCACGCAGCAGAAGCTGCCTACCTCCAGCACAAAGGCCCTTGCAGGGCAACAAGCCAGGAGTGATGCCCTTCACACACAAGACGCGGGGCCAGCCAGCCAGCCTGTCCTCACTGACCGATGGGGAGCCTGGCCAGTGTCACACCCTAACTGACCCCCAGCCCAGAAGCCGTCCTGCCATTTCTCGGAAGCAAAAATCCACCAGCAAAGCTAAGAAGCCAAAGGATGCGCCTGGATCCAAAGCACCTCATCCCAAACAAGGACACGTGACAGAGGCAGCACACTCAGCACAGGGAGCTGCTCTCCAGGGCAGCTCAGGGAGGGAAGTGCCACGGTGCAGCATCCACCCACAGTCCTCCAGGAGGGAAGGGATGAAGGAACACACACACAAACATGATCCCGTGCTGGCAGATCCCAACAGATCCTTTCCACCCCGTTCACGTGCCTCCCTGTCCCTGCACTGCTACCACAGCTCTGCCGCTGCCTGACTGCACAGCTCACACAAACAACACATCCCTCAGCTTCCTGCGCTCTCACACACAGCCTACCCTGCTCCACCAGGAGCTGGTCACAAGCCACGGCTCTCCGGGGACTGCTCCTCAGTGAATCACTTCCCTGGAAGCCCCACAGATTCTGGAACTTTCTTGCAGGCACAAACCCACCAGCAGGGCCTGGACACCGAGAGAGCACCTCACGCTCCACACACAGACAGGCACAAGCATGTCCTCTCCCACCAAGCCAGCACCACAAACAGCCCAAAGCTGCACGGGCTAGTGAAGCACCATCTGAACAGGGAAATCCAAACAGAAAAGGAACAGAGTACAAAGGATGGCCTACTCCTCTTTTTCTTTTTCCTCTTCTTCCCTCTCTTCCCCAGGCCAGCCGAGCACTCAGAGCGCACAGAGGAGCTGTTGATGCTGGCGCTGTCAAAGTCAGATTCTTCTCGTTCCTCCTCTTCACTCTGCAGAGGAAAAAAGCAAAGCACACCCAGTCCAAGTGCCAGCATCCCAACAGTCATTCTGCTGCTTTGTTCTTCTGGACAGGGACTCCCTACTCCCACCCCGTGCATCCAAGGTCCCCTTTTTCCAGTGTCTGGCAGAACTTTGCTCCCTCTCTCTCTCAACACCTGTTTCAGCCGGGCCAGCCCTGCTGTGTCCATGCATACAGGCGTTCACACTTGGCATTCCCATAACAGGAAAGGAGTTACACAGGCCCATGAAGTCAAAATGTTGTAACACATCTGAACGCTTATTCTGGAGACCTAAGCACGCAAATCCCCAACCTGCACACTCCTAACTGGTGCTCAGGCTCCAGCTGCAGGAGCCAGATCAAGGTCCTTATGACTCTCCGGAAGGTGAATGCATGGATCTAGAGCACAGAGACGGGAGGAATTTTTTGTGATGTGTGACTGAAAATCTGCAGCAGCAAGAGGCTGTGTCGCAGCGCTCCTGCACTTCGGCCTCTGACACAGAGGCTTGCAAACAGGTTGTGTTATGAGAACCAGAGCTGGAGAGTGTGAGCTTCAACAGTGAGCTAATGAGGGTTGGATCAATATTATCAAGACCTACAAGACCCCCCCAGTCATTAGTTATTTAAGGGATTTATTCTTTAAAAACTGTTACTCCTTAAAACACGCCCAATATGGGTGTCCCAAGAGGAGCCCAGCGTGCTCCGGCTGGGCAGCTCCAGCGCCCCAGGGGACGTTATGGGACTGCAGCTGCCATGGGCAGGCTCTGCTAAAGCAGTTAAAGCATCCCAGAATTCTCTGTGACACACGGTCCAGGTGCAGTGCAAGCCCTGAAGAAGCCCGCTGCAAACGAAATCTGAAATGATGGCACCACCACCCGCACCACTGAAAGTAAACACGGCCACGTGATTTTAGCAGAAATTGTGGCCAGACACAGTTGTGCCAATCGGGGCCTGGCATCTCACAGAAGGGCATGAACGAGGCTGTGACACCCCCCACAAGGGCTTTCCCCAGCACTTCCCTTCCACCCCCTGGACCCAAAGCCCTTCACACTTACAGAGGAGCCCTTTTTCCTTTTGCTGGGGATTCCTCCAAAACGGAATTTCAAGCCTGACATCTTTTTCCCCTTCCCCTTTTTCTTCCCATCTTTGGAGCCCTTGATTTTCTTCCGCACACCCGGACCTGGAGAAATTGAAGACTTGCTTGGTACTCTACAAACACCTGTTGCCCAAACCACCCCCCAGCACAGTGGAACAGCAACTCCCCGAGATGAAACGTGGCTCCATTTCCTCCTACTGCCCAGCTTAATTATTTGCCACAAACTGCCAAACATCCAGCAAGCCCAGAGGCTGCCGGGCGATCTGCCATGGTTCGTGAACCACGTGCCTCTCAAGGACCTCTGCAAGGACAACGGGAGCTGAGGACGCTCCTCTGGCATCCCCTTTTCCTCCCCAGTTCACGCTTCTCCATCTCCGCCAGCCAGAGCAGCCCCCCAGCACAGCCCCTCGGGCAGCCCCCCACGGGTGGCACCCACCCTTCCCCTCCTTGGTCTTGGCCTTCCTGACGACGGGGGGCAGCGCAGAGTGCTGGGGGCTGGCGGTGAGAGCCGGGGCAACGGTGACGGTCTCCACGGCTGCAGCCACGGCTGCTGCAGCCGCCGCCGCCGAGCTGCCCTTGAAGGGGTTGTTGGCACTGAACTCTCGCCACTTGGCTCCAAGCACCGTCATCATCTTGGACATGGGGATCTTGGGGTTCTTCCTGGCAATCAGAGGCCTGCAGAGCAGAGAGGAGAGGGGGAACCCTGTGTTAAAAACAGCACTGGGTTGTGCATCTGCTCCTGCCGTCACGTGCTGGTGCTCCACCCCAAGAAACAGACCAGCAGTGCCTCCCAGCAGCAGCTCCACTGGGAAAGCAGTAGAAACCAAAGCTTCCTTAAACAGGTATATATATGTGCAAGGGGAACACACCAAAACCTCGCCAGAGACCACCCTTCACTGAAATACCTGCCGTTATCTGAACAGCTCATGGTACAAGCAGATATTCATTATTGTTACTGTATTTTTCTCACGAAGCTTTTCAAATAAGCACAACAAAACATGGGACTTTGGAGGGAGGGAGGGACAAACACTTCAGTTGTTTCCAGTCAATCCTGCAAATAAACAGAGTTCTGAGGACTGAGCTGAGGGGGAGAAGCAACAAGAAGCTGGCGATGCAGAATTGACTTCACAGCTTCATCCTCTGGCTGAGCGACACCCAAACCTCAATCACCACCAGAGGCTCGTCCAGGCCTATGGTTCCCTACCTGAGGAACTGGCTGAAAGCCTTGTAATTTGTCAGAGTATGATAATCCTCTTCTGAGAAAACGTAATCTACATCATCAAGGCCCCATTCCTCCATCAGCTGGGCTGAGCTCTTGGGCTCCTGGAGATTTAGAGAGACATCATTAATGCAAACAGCCACATCTCTGCAGATGAGCTTCACAAAGCTCGGTCTGTTGTGTGTTCCATATCCCCCTAGTCAGCAACATGCAGGGATTTGTTTCTGGGAATTACAAAACAGCAGACACAAATGCTTAAAAACTAATGCTTCACACAGTCTCAAGCAGCAGATTAACATGGCACCATCCAAATGCTCCCCACACCATGTAATAAAACACAAAGTCTTGGCAGGTTTCATAGCTTCAGCAAACTCAATTTCTCCCTACCCATAAGGTAAACAACAGGGAAATAGAACCTCTTCCCTCCCAGTCATTCACCTGCAACATCTTCCTTGCCAAATCCAGGGCAAGCTTTTCATGAAACCCCCAGTTCCTCTTCTCCAAGCCTGGCCTCAGGCTCTAGCACTAGCTCAGAGTAAAGGAGTCTCTTGTACCTTTAGGACTCCATCCTCATTGTCATCCTCCTCTACATCTTTCTTCTTCCGTTTTTGCTTTTTCTCCTTCTTGTCCTTCAGTTTTTTCTTCTTCTTTTTGTTGGGGGAATAGTCACTCCCTTCACTCTCAGATTTCTCCTCGATCTCCTCTTCATTGTCCGACATTTCATCATTGCTGCCCTAAAACGGAAAGGGACAGTGGAGAATGAGCAGGGCACCACCTCCCCATTCCCCTCTCACAAACCCTCCCTGCTACACAAAACTTCCCATCTCAAGTGGATGGATGTAGCCTGCTTTCCCAAGATCAGAAGAGAGCAGACTCTGATGGCTACACTATGCTGGGAGAGCCAGAGCAGGGACTGCTCAGGGGGGATTTTTGTTTCTTTCTGGGAGAGACCACCACGACCCACACACAACACTGACCGAACCCACATCACCATCCCAAGGACTGCCACTGCCTGCTGGGCAGAGCACTCAGATGTGTTCCTGGGCTGCCAGTGCACATGGCTGGGACACATCCACCCTCTCACTCATCAGCACCCCCAAATCCTTCTCGGCAGGGCTGCTCTCGATCTGCTGGTCCCCTGCCTGTACTGATAGTGGGGGTTCCCCAACCAAGGTGCAGCACCTGCACTTGGTCTTGTTGAAATTCACGAGGTTCCCATCGGCCCACTCCGCATGTCCAGGTCCCTCTGGATGCCATTCTGTCCCTCGGGAGCTCCGAGCAGCACCTGAGCTCGGTGGGAGTGACCGGGCCTGGTTAAGGCCATGGACAGTGCCCACCCCGCCAGCCATCCCCCATGCCAGGCCCCTCCGCCGCTCCTGCCTCCAGCCCGTCGTGCCCGGAGCCACCGCCCCTGTCCGGGGTGCGGATCCCCAGGGCTGCCGGGGCTCGGTGGCCATCGAGCCCAACTGGTCCCTCCCGGCTCGGAGCAGCCCGCGCCTCTGCTCCGGCGGGGTTAGGAACAGCTGGAATTGGGCACAGGATAATTGGTTTCCATGGGAACTGCTGCAGTACAGGTTGAATCCCTCTCTCCGCTCCCTTCCCTGCCAAGGGCCTTCGTCTGCCTGCGCTGAGGTTCCAGCCGCAGCCTGGGTGTTCCGCACGGATTTTCCCGGGGGTTGCAGCACTGATTCCCGCGTTGCCGTGAACGGCACGGGCTCCACTGCGGCTGCTGGAGGCAAACCCCGCGCCAGCAGTGCCGCTCCTGCCCCGTGCTCCGACAAAGCCCGGGGACTGCAAGGTGTCAGTCTCGGCACAGGCACCGGCCACACATCAAGGCTTGCATGTCACTACCACCATCCTCTGGCATAGGAAAGCCCCACTTGCCCCTAGAACTCCTGAGGAGGAGTTCAGGAAAAGGAAGACCCACCCAAGGGCCTCCATCTTTTATCTCCTCATCCCAAGGGCAGTGTGGGCACTGCCTGCTGCCAACCAACAGCTCCAACACCAGCTTCTCTCTCTTGGACTGATGAGGGGACAGAATCGCACAGGCAGGACCGAGGTTGGTTAGTGCTGCCCACACCAGGCATTAATTCAAAAACGTGAGAGCACAAAGTGCTCAGCCTGTTATCTCCTCCCCACCACCAGCTCAGCACAAGCCGCACATGCAGCTGCTGGGCTCAGGCAGGTCAGCAGCAACAGCAAAGGAGCAGAGGTGAAACACCATGGAGTCGTGGTTTATTTTCGTCCTGCCAGAAAACAGCACAGGTCAAAAAACATGCTTAATGACGGAAGAGGCAGAGAGGGCAGGCAGCCTGAGCCAGCTTTGCACGCTATCTGCAGAAAGAGAACCTCACCATGGCCACAACAGAAACAATCTTCCTTAGGGCCACAACTTCTGCAAGAGGCAGCATAGGATGGAATCACCCATCCTTAAATCGGCAGCTCCTCACACTCCTACCAGTACCAAAAGCGCTTCAATGCAGCACCTCGTCCAGCTGATCTGTTTTACAGCTCCCACAGGAAGCAGACAGGAGATCAGCATCACCTAGCCCTGCCTTAGTGAGGGCCAAACTGGAGGTGCACCCAGTTGTGCTGGATGAGCAACTTCTCCCCAGCCACGGCAGGAGAAGGAAGGGGCTGAGGAACCTCCTCTGCTCACCCATTCTTCCCAGCAGCCTGTCCACTTTTAGTCAGGGAAAGGGCCAGCGCACAAGATGCCTGCTCCTGTCCTCACATCCAGCGCTGCCTGGAGATGGGACAATGAGAGGCAGAGCCTGCGTTTCACAGAGCAGCAGCGAGCCTGGCTCCAGGACCAGTACCAGCCAGCCCTCCTTCAGGAGCCAGCAGCAGACCTCTGGCACAGCCTCAGGGCCTGACCCTTGAGGACATAACACTTCGCCTTTGTTTTCCTGCAGAAGGCCCGACAGCCTTTCCACGTGCCAAATCCTAGAAGCCCCTGTGCCCTCTCACTTGCAAACACCTGGAATGAGTGCAGCTGACACCAATATCCACAGAAACCTCCAAGTCCTACCCCAGTAACGCTCCCCAGAGACCACTTACAAGGCACACTGGTACCCTCGAGCAGCCAAGTTCAGAGAACGCTGCCATGTCCTGGCTCTGTGTCACCTCCCAGGGCCACAAGAGCATCTCCTCAGTGGGGGAACACCCCGATAATGAACTCCCCTTCCATCTAGAGAGACCTGAGAGGTGCTTGCCGGCAGCATCCTGAGCAGCTGCCTCTGCACCGCAGCCAAGGAGCTCCAGCTCGGTATGAGAACATGCAGCGTTACCTCCTTCTTCCTCCTCTTGATTTTGGCAGCCTTGCCGTCTTTCAGCTTCTTGGATTTCTTCTTTTTCTGTACCACAACTTGCTCTTCAGTAAAAAACTCATCCAGTCCTTCCAGCACCCCATCATCTTCTTCTGGGGACAGAAGGGACAACTCACGCAGATGGACTGCACAGGCACAGGACACCACACAGAGCAGAACATCTGAGCAGCTCCAGGCTGCGAGACATGGAGCTCTGTGGCCTCTCCTGCAGACCCTGACACCAGCAGCTGCCCTGCTGCCACCCCTCAAGGGGCCCTGGCACTTGTCCTGGCTCTTGCTGTGCCACTGCTCCTGCCGCTCACACCCAGCTCCCAAGATGTGGGTAGCGCACACTGCGCTCTCGGGGTACAGCCATGGGGACGCCCCATGTGCTGCCTGCTCCTACTCCTGCTGACCTGGGTCCACAGGAACAGGGGGACACTTGGCTTTTACCTTTCAAATCTCCAGGCAGAGCCCACAAAAACACAGCGAGCAGAAGAGAGGAAGGACTCATGTGAAAGATGGGAGCTGTGGCACCCTGGCACCCAGATTGTTCTGATGGGACTCCAAGCCTGGGGAGCACCACGGGCATTGGCTGAGCTGCATACGCCAGCTCAGGGACCCAGTCCCGGGCAGGGCTGTCAATCCCAGCACCTTCCTGTCATTATCTCTCCAAACCCAGCACATCCTAGTGTCTTGGCCAGTCTCTGCCAGCTTTAGGCCTGTGTCTTTATTATTTTCAATTTCTGGGCTTATACGATCACAGTGCTTTGGAGCCACAGGGACGATCACTCACTGGACTCTGGTGAGGCCCTGGCACAGGTTGCCCAGAGAAGCTGTGGCTGCCCCATCCCTGGAAGTGTCCAAGGCCAGGTTGGAC
>JAWMRA010000052.1:3757728-3775885 GCA_035584735.1 Pseudotriccus pelzelni | reverse complement strand
AATTCACCCCAAAACCACCCCCCGGGCCCGCGGCCGCCACCGAGCGCGGGGTATGAACAACTCTGCCGCTGTTTATTCCAGAAAAACAAAACTGTACAAAATGGCTGCTGGCGGCGGGGCTCAATCCTCCTCCTCTTCCTCCTCCTCGTCCTGGTTGATCTGGAAGTAGCGCAGCTCGTAGCTCTCCTTGCTGTTGGCCACCACACGCAGCCAGTCCCGCAGGTTGTTCTTCTTCAGGTACTTCTTGGTCAGGTACTTGAGGTACCTGCAGGAGATGCACGGCTGACTGTGGGTCCCCTGTGCCCTCGCGGCATTTTGGCAAACCAATCCCTGATCCCGTGGATTCCCACCTCCAGTGGGACTAACGTGTCCCACCGGGCACCTCCCAACAAAGCTCCTGCCAGGAAACACCACAACCAGGGGAACCGCACCACGATGCCACGACACGGATCCTGGGAGCTCATTCCCACCCTCGCCTGCCGAGGCTACGACCCCAGCCCTGTATCCCCACGTGGCGCAGGGAAATCTCCACTGGGATGGCCGGTACCTGTTGCTGGGATGTGCCGCGTCTGGCACCCGCACGGAGCAACGGCGCTGGAAGAAGTACAGGTGCCCACAGAGCAGGGCACCCCCCCGCACCCCCCACTCACCGGGCTCTGCGATTCCCACCCTTCTGACCCCCCTGAGCCGTCCCTGCCGCGGCGCAGCCCTGGACAGGCAGCCAGGAGGAGCAGGCAGAGGGGCTGGAGCCCCACAGGAGCAGGGGAACGATCCGGGAGTGGGAGGGCTTGGCTGCGAATGCCCCAGAACTCCACACTCAGCACCTCGTGGCTGCAAGTGCCTCCCCGCTGCCCAACACAAACAGCTGTCGCAGCAGGAATATCGACAACAACCCCCCTCAAAGACCACCTGGGAAGAGCAGCAACACAAGTGCCAGGCACAACTCCTGCCCCAGAACATCCCTCCCTGCTGGCCCCTCCTGCCCCCCAGAGCACCCCCACACTGCCTGACCGGCCCGGTGGGACCCGGGGCTGCCCCCCCTCACCTCTTGGAGAACGGCACCTCCGATGTGACGGTGATCTTGCTCTTGCTCCTCTCGATGGTCACCACGCCCCCGCCCAGGTTCCCCGCTTTGCCGTTCACCTTGATCCGCTCCTGCAGGAACTGCTCCTGCACAGGAATGTCGGTCACGTGAGTCGGGGCTGCAGCTCCCGCCGGACACAGCCCCCCGGCTGGCCTGTGCCTGGCCCTGCCAAGCTGGGGAAGGGACAGCAGTGCCCCCACATCCTGGGAGGGCAGGGCAGAGCCCTCAGCCCGGGAGGCTCCGAGCAGCTGATCCAGCCTTCTGCAGCTGATCCAGGCCCCAGCAGAGCCACTTCTGAGCGAGGTGCTCAGGCCTGAACACACTGGATCAGCAGTGCGGACATTACAGCTCTTCGAGAAGACGCCCAGGATACAGCATCAGCCTCCTCTCAGTACCCGCAGTCCCAGCCCGCTCAGACCCCCTCTGGAGTGTGGTTCCTGAGCTCCGAAATGCACCACCACTGGCCTGGCATTTCTGCCAGCTGTGATGGGAACTCGCCAGGAGTGACGGGCAACAAAATGGCCCATGGGCAGGGACAGCGCCCCTGCTTTAACCACTTAAGTGTCCCAACCCAGCACCACCCACCCCTCGGCTGTCGGGGAACCCCCAGGGGCACAGGGAAGGGCCAAACGGCTGCCGGGAACGGACCATCATCCCGGGAAGGCACCGCGGGTGCAGCGGGGCCGTCACAGAGCCCCGGAGGACCCGCACTCACGAAGTTGGCAGCGTCCATGATGCCATCCTCGACAGGGTGAGTGCAGTCCAGCGTGAACTTCAGCACCTGCTTCTTCTTCTTGCCACCTTTCGCCACGGGCTTCTTCTGCTGCATGGGGAAGAGAAAGTGAGACAGGGAAACGTGGAGAGAGAAACGGAGAGGGGGCAGGAGAGGGAAAGGAAGAGGGAGAGTCGTGGGGGACCGGCCCCGGGCGGCGGGAAGGGGCCGGGCCGAGCTCCATGCTGGGGGAGAGCGAAAGGCCCGGGCCCGGATGGAGGCCGGAGGCAGCGGAGTGCGGATGAGGCTGACCCGCCGCCGACCCCGTCCGATCCTCACGGGCGGCGCTCGGTGTGCGGGGTCGGGGAAGGCGCGGGGCCGGGCCCGGGCCCACGCGGAGGAGAGCGGGGCCGGGGCGGGTGGCGGGGCCGGGGCTGGCGGGGGCCGAGGGGAGTGACGGGGGCTGGGCGCGGGGCGCGGGGTGTCTCGGCGGCAGCGGGGGCGGTGCGGGCGGTGCCGGAGGGGCCCGGGCCGGTCCCGGCCCCGCGCGGACTCACCGCGGGCGCCATGTTGGCTCCGCGCGGGGCAGAAAGGGAGAACGCGCCGCGCGCCTGCGCACAACAGCGCTCGGGCCGGTCCAGCCGAGCGCCGAGAACATCGATCGCTTCCGGCCTCTCCCCCGCACGGCGCCCGCGAGCGGACAGTGCTGCCTGGCGGGGCAGGGCCCGCGGGAGGGGCGGGGCTGGAGGCGGGGCCGAGGCGAGGGGGCGGGGCTGAGAGGGCGGGGCCTGATGGCCAGCGGGGGCGGGGCCTGGGAAGGGGGAGGGGCCCGGGGGGCCGTGCGGGACACGAGGGGACCCCCCGCACCCCGGAGGGGCCGTGCTGGATAGGGGGGGACCCCCGCACCCCGGGGGGACCGTGTGGGACACGAGGGGACCCCCCGCACCCCGGAGGGGCCGTGCTGGACACGAGGGGACCCCCCGCACCCCGGAGGGGCCGTGCTGGACACGAGGGGACCCCCCGCACCCCGGGGGGACCGTGCTGGACAGGGGGGACAGCCCCGCACCCCGGAGGGGCCGTGCTGGACAGGGGGGACAGCCCCGCACCCCCGAGGGGCCGTGCTAGACGCGGGGTGACCCCCCGCACCCCGGGTGCCCCCTCACCTCCTGGGGGCCATCCCCAGCCCACGCGGATACCCGTGTCCCCGCAGCCTGGGGGGTTCCGTGTCCCCCCCCACACCCCCGGGGCCGTCCCTGTCGGGGCCCCGCGCGGGGCTATTTTCGGGCCGTGGCGTGGCTGCCGGCCGGCGGTGCCAGGGGGCCCCACGTCACGGGGCAGGCCGTGCCCGGCATCGCTCTCATTCCTGCCGCCGTACGGGGAGCAGCGGCACGGCTCGGCTCGGATCCCCCGGCCCGCAGACGGGGACAGGTAACACCTTCACCTGGCCAGGGCGCCCCGGGGACGGGGGCTCCAGCGTGTGGGGTACCTGGCTGCCCTCACTGCCGGGCTGCCATTGGAGGGGACATCCCAGGGCAGGGAATTCTCCCTCCGGGGAGACGCTCAGTCCTGGAGGATCCCCTACGCCCGTCCTGGGCGATGCTTCGCTGCAGGGGATGCTCCACCGCAGGGGACACCCCAGCCCAGGGGATGGTCCTGCTCTGGGGACACCCGCCCTGGGGGATGCACCGCTGTCGGGACCGTCACACCCAGCCCTGCAGCCCCGCCGTGCCGGGGGAAGGGGCGTGTTTGGGGCAGCCTCGTGCCATGCAGCTCATAACCTAAAAATAGGCGGCAGCTCCTGGGGCAGGACTCGTCCTTCCAGTGGCAGCCACAGTGCTCGTGCAAAGCGATGCCCCCTGGGCGCAGGGCTCTGCTGTCTGTCCCGCAGATGGCAGGCAGCATTTTCTCCCCGCTGGGGAGCTGCTCAGAGCTGGAGAAGGCCAACTGTCACCCGCTGGTGTGCCTGCTGTGCCACGAGCCCTACCAGCACCCCTGCCTGCTCGACTGCTACCACAACTTCTGCGCCAGCTGCCTGCGAGGCCGCGCCAGCGACGGCCGCCTGCACTGCCCGCTCTGCGGGTGAGGGATGGCTCCCTGTGCTCCCCAAAGCTGCCCCGCGGCCCCGGGTGAGCGTCTCCATCCCTGTGCCCCCACCCTTGTTCCCACAGGCACCCCTCGGTGGTGAGGGGAGGCACAGGACTGCCCCCCGTGGACCGGCTGCTGCAGTTCCTGGTGGACAGCTCGGCAGACGGCGAGGAGGACGTGCAGTGTGCCAACTGCGACCGGCACTGCGCCAAGGCAGTGAGGGCAGCGGCGTGGGCAGGCAGGGGGGACAGAGGACCCCTGCCAGGACCGTGCCCACCACCAGCTGTGTCCCCTCACGCAGGAGCTGGACACCATGTACTTCTGCAACACCTGTGGGCAGCCCCTGTGTACCCCGTGCCGTGAGGAGACCCACCATGCCAGGATGTTTGCCCGCCATGAGATCGTGTCCCTCTCCAAGCGCACCAAAGACATCCACAAGAAGTGCCGTGAGTGCCGTGCCAGGCTGCCCCGCACCGTGACGTGCAGCACTGTGCCATGCCAGGCTGGACCATGCCCCTGTCCCCTGCAGCACTGCACGAGGAGCCCTACATCATGTTCTCCACCGAGAAGAAGTCCATGCTCTGCATTAATTGCTTCAGGGACATGCAGGGGTGAGTGGCCTTTGCCCTGTGCCCACCCTGCGCCCCGTCCCACTACGTGCCCTGATGGCCGTGCCTGCAGGGAGAGCCGGGCACACTGCATCGACATCGAGACGGCGTACATGCAGGGCTGCCAGCGGCTGGACCAGGCGGTGATGGTGGGCAGGACCGGGGGGCGCGGGGGGCGCTGAGGGGAGCGGTGCCTCCCCCCACGCTGCAGCTGCCCCGCCGCCCCAGGCAGGCAGTGAAGGAGCTGCAGACCTCCACGCGCGAGGCCATCGTCCTGCTCAAGGCCATGATCGAGGAGGTGCGCAACAGCGCCAGCGAGGAGGAGGCAGCCATCAACTCCCTCTTTGGCCGCATGCAGGTGTGAGGCAGCACGTGGTGCCCTGTGCCCACGGGTGCCCGGCCTGTGGGCACGGCAGAGCTGAGGCCGCGGGAGGGGATGGGGGTAGCTGCAGGACCCATGGTGACTATGCTGTTTGCAGGAGCAGCTCTCTGAAAGGAAGAAGACGCTTCTGAAAGCTGTGCAGAGGTGAGGGACCACAGGCTGAGCCCTCCCCCGGGGGTGTCCCGCCTTCCCGGAGTGTGTTGGGGTGCCTGGGGGCCTGCATGGCTCCCAGGTGCCAGGGAGAGACTGTGCCATGCCCTGCTCTGCTGCAGCCAGCATGAGGAGAAGGAGAAAGCATTCAAGGAGCAGCTTGCACACCTTGCCTCCCTGCTGCCCACCCTGCAGGTAGGGCCCTCCATCGGGCAGGGGAGTCCTGACTCCCAGAGCTGGACAGTGACAGACCTGCTCACATCCACAGGTCCACCTGGTGACCTGCTCGGCCTTCCTGAGCTCTGCCAACAAAGCCGAGTTCCTGGACCTGGGCTATGTGAGTATTGCCAGTACTGTGGGGTGGCCAGAGCACCCTGTGGCAGTGCTGAGCTCATGGACAGGGTGCCAGGCACCCCTCACCGTGCCTCGCCACTGCTTTTCAGCAACTGATGGAGAGGCTGCAGAGGATTGTCAAGCTGCCACACCGCTTGCGGCCGGCCCAGACTAGCAAGGTAGAAGGGCCCTGCCATCCATTCCAGGCCGGGTCCCTGCCTGCAGTGCCAGCTGCAGGCTCTGCCCTGGCCCCAGCCCTGCTTACCCCATCTCACCCCCCAGATCAACAGCGAGTACCGGGCAGAGTTTGCCCGCTGCCTGGAGCCCCTCCTGATGCTCAGCCCCCGCCGCTCCGTGGTGGGCAGTGCCGGTGGCATCGGTCCTGGCATCGCTGGCACGAACATGTGAGGTGCTAGGATCATACCCAGGGCACACACGCCACTGTCTCCCCTGCCACATGCCATCTGCTCTGCGCCCTTGGCATCCCATGCCAAGCTGCTGCCCTTGAGCCTGTCACCTCAGCAGTGACACGGGGACAGCACAGGCACAGCTGCACTGATGAACAGGCAACAGGGCTTCAAGTGACACTTCTGGGAAGTGGGATGGGCAGCAGCAGAGCTGGCAGCTGAGGGCCTGGGTGAGCCTCACCCTGCTCCCCAGCCCGGCCCCTGCTGTGGTCCCTGGAGGGCTGTGTCCCCGCTCCACGGGTGCTGCACTGGGGCCAGCTCCTGCTCGCTGGCCCGCCCGCTGTGCCACAGCCTCTTTGTCCACCACTATTTTTATCAGAATTTCAGGGAAGTGCCCGGCTGTTTCTCACCCGGGATATATTTAGGCCTGTTGATGTCACAGCAGCACCGGCCCTACCAGGCCCTCCTGGCCAGAGAGGACAAACGGGCGCTGCTGCCCCATGGGGACCACTCCTCGCCCCCGGCCGGGCTCAGCGCTGCAGGGTGGCTGAGCTCCTGGGGGCTGCTGGCCCCAGCACAGGCAGGGGGAGCGCGGCACTGCACGGTAGGACCGATGGCGGTGGGCAGCACGGGGAGGCCACGGGATGGAGGGGACACAGGGGCAGTGACGCCTGCCAAGGGGCCAGGAGATGCTGGTGGTGAGGGAGCGAGCTGCATCCTGCCCTTTAGAAACGGGAGCATGCTGGCCTCGACTCCTGTCTTCTCCCTGCTGCAGCTGGTGCCAGAGCCACAGGGATGAGGAGAGCAGCCCACAGAAACCTGATTTTTGGGGCAGCATAAGGCACTTCTGATTAAGCCCATGCATTCGGGCGAGGGAAAGGACATAGGGGATTGGCACATCCCCACACTTAGCAGGGCTGAGGGGCAGTGGGGCTGAGCTGGAACTGAGCTGACGGTCTGGCCCCTGGCACCTCTCCCCTACCACTGCTTACTCGCAGCATGTCACGGTCACTTCTCTGTGCAGGCTCTCTGGTGGCCAATGCTCCAAGACCCTCATGGTGCCTGGCTGTCCCCCCTCAAGTGACAAAATGTCCACCAGCCCCATGGTGAGGAAGCCGACAATGCACCGATACATCAGCACCAAGGTGCTCCTGGCCGAGGGGCGCGAGACCCCCTTCGCCGAGCACTGCCGCAACTACGAGAACACCTACCGGGTAGGGAGCACAGGTGGGAGCGGGCTGGGGCAGGGCAGGGCAGGCCGGGTCAGTGCTGCTCATGTGGCCCTGCCCCGCGGCACTGCAGATGCTGCAGATGGAGATCCAGGGTCTGAAGGACCAGGTCCAGGAGCTGCACCGTGACCTCACCAAGCATCACTCACTCATCAAGTCAGAGATCATGAGTGAGATCCTGCAGAAGTCCCTGCAGATGGACGTGCAGATCGCAGCTCACTACTCTGCCGTGGAGATGATGCGCAGCGTCTTTGAGGAGGTACGGCTGGCATGTCCGGGCAGAGCAGGGCCCCTTCATGCCACACACTGCCCAGCTCCCTCTCCTCCTTCCAGGTCTGGGAGGAGACTTACCAGCGGGTGGCAAACGAGCAGGAGATCTATGAAGGTACCGGTGACCCCCCTCCCTACGCCCCATGTGCCAGTGCTGGGGAGCGGCCATTCCCCAGCCCACTTCTCTCACCCCCAGCCCAGCTCCATGACTTGCTGCAGCTGAGGCAGGAGAACAGCTGCCTGAGCACCATCACCAAGCAGATCGTGCCCTACGTCCGCTCCATCGCCAAGGTGAAGGAGCGGCTGGAGCCCAGGTGAGGGGCGCGGGGGCTTTCAGGGCCAGCAGGGGACGCGGCTGTGGCTCACACCCGTCCTGCTGCAGGCTGCAGGAGCCCCGGGAGCCCAAGGAGGTACAGGCCCAGATGCTGCTCAAGATCTGCGATAACAGTGAAGCGGTGCCAAGGTAGGTGACAGCAAGCGCCTGAGTACCAAATTCCCCGTGCCCGTTCCCAGACAATGACACTGCCAAGGTGCCTTCCCTTCCCAGGGATGCCTCCCCCAGTGGCAAGGAGGGGGCTCCAGCCAGCCCCAGGGAGGGGTGCGCACCTGGTGCCACCCTCGGAGACCCCTCCCCGAAAAGCAAAGACTGCTGCAGGGGCCAACAGAAGAGCGGGGCCGACAGCACTGCCCAGAAAGAGCCAGCACCGTAGAGCCCACCACTGGGCACACGGCAGAGCCACTGGGTAGAGCTGTGCCCAGGCTGCTGACCAGCTCCTCTCACCCTGTGCCATGAGCCCGGGCAGGAAACAGGCCAGGCACCCGCGCATCCAAAAGCCTCGGGGGAACCTAGTTCTGAAAAACTAATTGTCTTTGTGCTCTCCCTCATGTGTGTTGGAGTGAAATAAAAGGGCGCAGGTGTTTGTGTCCGCGTGGTTCTGCGGCGCTAGCAGAAGGGATCTGCTGGCTTGGGGTGTCCAACTGCTCCTGAAACCACAACTTGCAAACTGGGGTGGGGGGGAGTAGATACTAAACCCTGGTGCAGGGCAGAGGCAGAAACACACACAGTCATGCCTCAGCGCCACAATGGAGTGTTCCGAAAACCCATCAGGAATTACAAAGTAAGGATTCCAGTTTCCATGCCGCCAGCACCTCAAGAGACCTTCAAATAATTACCAGACAGAAGTTGACAATGTTTTCTCTTTTCTTTATAAAAAAAGAAAACCCAAGCCCAAACCCGAGCCATTCCCACCGGTGCCCCTTCCTGAGCCATACCGCAGCGCCTTCCCCACAGACCACCACAAGCCCCAGGCGTGAACTAACAAGCAACTCATTTCCATTCCAGCAAGGAAGAATAATGTAGAACTCAAGAAAACAGTGAACCTCTTTGGTATATAACAACAGAATAAGTTATGCCACATAGCTCAGTGGGAACCATTTCAGAATGGTCACATTTAAAAGAGCATTAGGTAGCCCAACCCTTCTGGTTGGAGATTTCCCGAGGAGCATCTCCTACTTGCCCTGACATCCTGGCTTTTGCCCAAAAGAGCAGGTGAGGATCTCGGGTGCTAAAGCCCTTAGCAAGCCTGGCAGCTGTGGTTCTTTCTCAACCCAAAATCCTGGGATCTCTGCAGGACAGAGGTGGCCTGGCAGGATAGGAAGCAGCGTGATTTGGAAGCGGGAAGAGGGAACAGAGGTGGCAGCGGGAGGCAGCGGCTGCAGCGATGACTCTGCATCCACAGCAGCAGCTGAGGGAGAAGGAGCAGGCTCAGAGGTGCTTGGATCTCTCCCTGTGGACATGGAGGCCTAGAGAGAGCCGAGTGGTGCCACACTGCCAACACTCTGAGGGCAGGCAGAGCTGGAGGCTGCTCCCATGGCCACCCCAGTGTCAGCTCAAGGAGTCGGGCCTGAGGAGATTAAAGCTGCAGCACTGGGCTCACGAGGTCAGAAAGCTTTAAAATCGAATTATGCAACGGGAACAATCTGCTGCCCAACACCTCCTCTGCCCGGGGCCCAGAGGGCAGTGCTGCTCTCCAGCAGAATTGGTCCGGAGGTGTCCCAGGACAATTCCGCTGCCGCAGGCAGGACGATTCATTCTCTTTAGGGTCGCTACAGGCTAAATTATCTGGAAGATCCCTGAATGTGCAATGAAGGGCTGATCTTGAGGAGGAGGAACGAGCTTCTGATCTGCAAAAGTCCCGGCAGGCTGCCCCGTGCCACAGCCCTCCACCAGCTCCTTCTGGGTGGCTGGGAAATACCAACAGGCACATCCCGACACCAATGCCACGCAGGCACCTGGTACAGCAGGAGCCGGGCATTTGCTCAGCCAGTCTGGTTTTTACCTGCATTACAGTTCCAATTTGACTCCTTTAATAAAAGGGAGACCCGATGGCACCTTCCTTTTGTACTCCAGGTACTCTTCTCCAAAGAAGTGAATGAGTGTGATCTCCTCCTCCTCGATCCGCTCCCTGAAGAAGCGCCAGGACGCCAGTGCGTAGCCCACCACACAGATGGGATTGCAGAGCAACACCTGGAACAGAGGCCATTAATGAGTGTCCCCTTGAGAGTCCGAGGCTGGCCTGTCCCCATGGCTCATCCTTCTCCTGTAACATCACCATGGGCTCTAAATGCTTTCCAAAGGAAAGCTCCCAACAACCCTTGTGACACTTTATAAATACTGATTTGTCCCCAGAATGAAGGCAGCGGCGTGCAGGCAGCAGACAGCTCCTGCTGCCCTGGCTCTCAAGAGCTCCGTGTGCCACCCTTAGAGTCCCCCTGCGGAGAAACAACCCAATGCCAACTCCCTGCCAGCCACGAGAACACGTGGCTACGGCAGCACTGAGCTACAGCTCAACCACAGCTGGCCAGAGCTGACCCTCTGGCTGGGGCCCCAGGGAAAAACTCAGAGCAAACTCCCTTGCCCTCCAGGCTAGGACTGGTGTTTGGCAGAAGCCAGGTTGAGTCTGACTGCTCACAGAAGGCATTTTGGCAACAGGGATACAGTAAACTCTGGACACTAGCTTTAAACCAGCAGCAGATCGTGTCCCAGGCCTCCAAGGGGGTTATGGCTCAAACCCCAGCCCCACCACCCCTGCTTACTGCACTGAGCAAATTAAGGTAATGGGATCTTCCCAAAGATTGCATGAGGCAGGGCACTCAGGGACTCCTGGTTCCCAGTGTGCCTGTGGAAGGCAGCAGAATCAGTGCCCAGGCAGCCCGTTCTGTGGAACAACGTCTGCACCCATCACAGCGTGGCCAGCATTGAGAGCAAAGACCTGGGTCACGACACGAAGGTATGTGTACCATGTTAGATGCGGTACCTGTGTTCCAATGCTCCAGTAAAACCACCCCACGTAGGACGGGTGCCGGAACCACCCGTACACCCCACTCGTCACGAGGGTGTGGGTGTCGGATTTCTCGTTCTGCACGATGTGATTGAAGTTGGAGCCGGCTGTGAGCATGGCCGCCTTCCTCAGGCAGTCCCCAACGATCACCATCAGCAGCCCCACGGTGCTCAGCCAGGTGATCTGCTTCAGCTCTGTGTGGACAGGGAACAGCACAGTGGGTTTGCACAGCTCTTGTGGGGGGGCTGCTCAGTGGGTGGGCTTTGCCCCCCACCCTGAAGCACAACGTGTGGCAGCAGCGGCCACCCAGCAAAGAGATAAAACCAGCACCCCCAGCCTGGCGTCAGCGCAGCGTCAGCACGGATTACCCAGCGGGGCCTGGATTTAGGGGCTGAGCAAAGCCAGCACAAAGCACAGACAAGGGCATGCTGGGGCTGTTATGAAACAAGAAAGGGCAACAGCTTCCCTCTTCCCAAGCAGAAGAACCCAACCAGTTTGCCCCAGACTGGGCAAACAGCAACAGTTTTCACCAGTTTGATTTTATTCCCAGACAAAAGACCAGAATCAATGCCCAGATGCACCCAAAGTGTTATTCTTGTATCAGCAAGGCAGGAAAGGGCTGAAGACACCCTGGCATCTCAGGGTAAAGGGGAGATCCCCAGTGCCCCCCAGGACCCAACCCGGGAAGCTTGGAGCAAAGGGGGATTAAGGTCACAGCAAAGCTGCTCCAGGACTGGCATGGGACAGCAAGCCAGGGGTCACCTACACTTTGCTACGGGGACAGGTGGGACACAGGCAAGCCACGTGCAGCCGGGTAGAGCCAGGGAAGGACAGGGTGGCTGACCTGGGAAGAGGAGCTTCTCCAGCGTGAACTCCACCCAGGAGGACAGGGCAGCCAGATTGTACTCGAAGCTGTGGTTGAGCAGGAAGGAGTCCAGAGAGAGGCTGCGTGGGTTGTTGATGGCTGTCACCAGGTACTCCGAGTAGTGGAAGAGGGAGAGGGAGCACATGTACCTGCGGCGGGGAGGGAGGGAGGGAGGACAGGTTTGGCAGGGCCGGGCAGCGCGTCTGCCCGGCCCGGCCCGGGTGGCCCGGCCCTTACCATCCAAAGTGGCGCCAGGCGGAGCGGCCGGCGCTCAGCAGCACCCCGCAGCCGAAGGCAAAGCCCAGGAAACAGGCCCGGACGGCGATCTGCAAGCACAGGAAGGGGAGAACGCGCTGCCGTCGCCGCTCCCCGAGCCCGGCGGCTCCCGACCGTCGGCCCCCCGGCACCGGGACCGGCCGCTCTGCTGCCGCCCCCCGCCCCGCTCCCCCGGGCCGCCCCCGAACCTTGTAGAGCGGCCGCGGGTACAGCAGCAGCAGCGCCGCGTTCACGCCGGCCACGTGCAGGGCGAGTGCCAGGCGGCCGCGGAGGCCGGGGGCGGCCAGCAGGGCGGGGGACGAGCCGAGCAGCAGCGGCAACGCCGCCACCGAGGCGCCGAGCAGGAAGGAGGCGAGGCTGGCGCGGCCCTCCCGGCCCAGCCGGCCCCGCCGCGCCGCCATCATGGCGGCCCCGCCCCGCCCGCGTCGCCCGGGAAACCGCCGCGCCGCTCTCGCGAGAGCTCCGCCCCACGCAGCGGCGCGCCCCGCAGCGGCGCCGCTCTCGCGAGAGCTGCGCGGTGGGCGCGGACACGGGTGGGAGCCGTGCGGTCCCACCGGCCCCGGCCCCGGCACAGCGCGGGGTTGGCACTGCCGGGGATGGCGCTGCCGGACACTGCCGGGGATGGCGGCCGCCACCGCCCTGGGCAGCCCCTTCCACTGCCCGAACAGGGACAGCATCGTTTGGTACCTGATCTGTGCACCTCCCTGTCTCAGCTTAAGGCCGCGTCCTCCAGGCACGACAGAGCAGACCGGCCCCCGCATCACTACAGCCTCCTGTCTGGTAGTCTGTTGATATCCCACACCGAGACACCCATCCCGGCAGGAACTGCACAGTCCCGCTGACAGAGCCACACTTCCTTAAAACCCAGGACGGGAAGCGCACGGCACCACCTGGGGACCGTGGGTGGATCCTGGGGAGGCAGGACTGGGGAAAAGCGCAATTGTTTGAAATAAAGGAGTCAGCCTTTTATTCCAGTCAATGAAACGGACTTTATTAATGCCACAGGATTCCTTAAATAACTTAGATGTGCACAGAGAACTACCTGGAGATGCCACAGACATTCAGTGCGGTCCCGGCGCCGCACCTGCAAAAGCTTTGGTGTGCATGGTAGGACAAACCAGCGAGTTGAACACGGCAGCACAAGGACACGCAGCCCACGCGCCCCCCGAGCCGCCGCACGCCTCCATCCCGCTCCGGTACGGGGAGTCAAACAGCGACAACAGCTCCGGAAGCAGATGGCGAGCGCCTGGGAAGGCTCCTGGGGGCTCTCAGTGCCACCCGAAGCACGAGGTGTGCGGCGCTGAGGCCACCGGCAGCGAAGCAGCAGTGCCAGCGGCGGCAGGGGCGAGCAGAGGCGCGGACCAGACACAACACAAACGGGAACAACCTGGATGTTTGGCAGGCGCTGGCAGCGAGGGTGGAGGGCAGGTCACTGCTGGGCAGCCTGCTGCATCTGCGCCTGCCGCTTGGCTTTGGTCTGCAGGTACCTGCCCTTCCCTTCCTCGAAGCGCCGCTTCTCGTCCTCCGTCTCTGTCTGCAGCCGCAGAGAGAAAGCGAAGCCCCAGTGTCAGTGCTGCGAGTGCTCATGGGAGGGAAACGTGCCACCCCCCAATGGAAAGGAGGGGAAAGCTGCCCTCCCTGAAACATACGCCACGACAGCCAGTATGCTCCTGCACAGAGCATGAGACCTGCGCCACATCAAATATTAACCAACAAACATCTCCAGAAGACAGCAACGTGTCAAAGCCCTGCCAGGATCAGGGGAGCTAAAAATAGGCAGGAGGGTGGGAACAGGGACATCATGGGGAGCAGGGACAGAGAACGTGGGGGCCTCCGTCACTGCTCACAGTCTCCTGCTCCAGGGCCTGCACACAGCCTGTCCTCAACCATGAGAAAGGAGAAAACCCCCAACCTCCACATCGGCAACGTTCAAAAGAAATAAAAAACAAGGAAACAAACAAAAAGAAACCCTGCAGCCTGCCCTGGAAAGTCTCCTTTGTACTCATATTTTTCTGCTGAATAATTCAAGGGAAAGGGATTTGTTGTAAAAAAAGCCTGCTGGACTCTGCCCTGGGAGAAGCAGAAGAGGCGCTGGCTCCACTGGCTCCAGCTTGGGGGCAGAACTCTTACCAGCAGCTGTGGGACAGGCAGGGGCTTCCCCTCCTTGCTCAGGGACACATAGGTGAAGAAGGCGCTGACGGCACGGTACCGCTCCCGAGGCTCATCCACAAACGGGTCGGCATCCACAAAGACTTCAATTTCCATGGATTTATTGCTTGTGAAGGTCATGCGCCCCGAGATGGTGATGACGCAACCTGCGAAGCAGAGAGGGGCCAGTGAGGAGAGCAAGAGGTCCTGCACGTTTTATGCTTAAGCTGTGTCTTAAGCAGAGCTTCTTCTCACAGGACAAATCTAACAGGGACTAAATTTCTCTGCCAGTGTATCCTGAGCATACACACACACAAGGGAGCCAGGACATGGCACCATGGGTGCCTGCCGCTACCCTTGGTACCTTTTTTGATCTTCTCATGGAAGTTGATGGCATCCACCGAGGCAGTGACGATGTTGGTCTTACAGTGGCGGGCAGCCACAATCCCAGCAACCTCATCCATGAGCTTCATGGTGACACCTGGGAGAGGAAGCAGAGGGTCCTGTCTCAGGAAGCTGGTGGGATTCAGGAA
This sequence comes from Pseudotriccus pelzelni, assembly GCA_035584735.1. Taxonomy (NCBI): domain Eukaryota; kingdom Metazoa; phylum Chordata; class Aves; order Passeriformes; family Tyrannidae; genus Pseudotriccus; species Pseudotriccus pelzelni. The sequence goes on along the minus strand of JAWMRA010000052.1, from coordinate 3,761,462 downwards.
AAACCACACATAGGTCAGTAAGGCCTTTGCATGGCCAAAGCTGTGCTGAGGAGTCAGACCAGAGACTGAGTCCCAGCTTCAGGAAAACCCAGTACCAGCACAAGGACTCCAGTCAACACCAGGGCAACATCCTCACAGATCTGGCCTTAAGCTGCTGGAAGCAGCTCTGAGCCATGTTGGTTTTGTTTTTAAGCACATGATTAGATGTGTGTTGTCCCACCCCTGGGCAAACTCACCCCTCCCCTGGCTCACACTGCACACGCCAGCCAAGAGGAAATGACTCCAGCTAATTGCACTCATTGTACACTGGGTGTTTGTACTCCGGGATTTGTGATCTCATAGACTACGACAGAACTGTAGGATTTACAGTTTGACCATGTCAGTTTTGGGAGCATAGAAACAGACAAGGCTTTTGTCTCTGCTCTGGGGAAAAGCCACCCAGAGCTGTGCAGGGCAGTGCTCACTCACCTCCGTGCACGAAGCCCAGCAGCGTGCAGTCTGATGGGCCCACCAGGTGGATCAGGCTGGACTGGCTGTAGCCGACGGTGTGCGGCTCTGGTTAGAGAGTAAAGTGGGGTCAGAGCTGCTCGGCTGGCACCTGTACACCACCGTACACCCCTGCCTTAAGTCGTCCAAAGGAAGAAAACACGGGGCTGGCTTGTGCAAAGCTGAACTATGCTCAAACCAGAGGTTTAACTGGGCTGAAGCAGTCCCTGACTGCTGCCTCCCTCTAATCCCCACCCAGCCATTTTATTCTGGCTCAGCTCATTTGTTTCTTTTCAAGAGCATGAAAGCAAATAGGAGTGAATTGGGGCACATGGCTGTACTCCTCCCTCCTCAGATGAACCTCCCCAGCCCTGCTGCACAGAGCCTCCGCTTTCCCCTCAGCGGAAAGACCTTGGCCCCCATGCTCCCAGCCCCGGCACATGCTGGTAATCCCTGTCCCACCACCACCTTAAGGCAACAGAAGTCACACCCTCTGACTGCCAGCAGAGGAAACTTTCCAACTCTGCATTTTCCAACTAATGGGAGATGCTGAAGGAGCTTAAAGCAGGGAAAACCAGACAAGCCCCTGACCGCTTAGGGTGAGCACCCACACAGCAGGACAACACCGAGCCTTACCTTTTGTCTGCCTGTCTGTGAGCAGGGAGGACAGAGGGGAAAAAAGCATTTGAGCAACTTTCATCCCCCATCATCCCCTCAACATTCCCTGTGTGCCACGTCTCTGCCTCTGCCCAAGGACCATGGCGGGGCCTGGAGGCCACCCTTGCCCAACACTTGCATTTACCCCATGCTGTGCAAAACCAGCTCCAGCTACCCAGGAGTGCACAGGGGATACAAGGAGTGGTGCAAAACCAGAGTTTTTGAAGAGAGCATCCTACCTGCCAGCCCCCATGAGGCATCACAGCTGTACACCCAGCTCTCCCTTCGCTCACACACTGCGGGCTCCAAGATCCCATCCCCATCCCTGATGCAGCATTTCAGAACACACACAGAGAGCTACAGGGCCCTGGGAACGGCTGGACTTGCCTCAGGGATCATTTGGCCTCCCCATACTGCTGGGCCATTTGCACTGACCACACATGGCCCGAGTTACCTGGGTTGATGATGGGGAAGATCACGTCGCCGTTTCTCTGCTTAGTTTCCAGCCGATCCAGCTTTTGTTCCTCATAACGCTTCTTCCCCTCGTCCTCCTGCTCCTTTCTCATGTACTGGAAAGGAAGGCTGGTAAGAACAGGGTGGCAATGCCACCAGCACTGTCAAGAGCGCCGACAGGGCAGGGTTAGCACCATTCCCCAGAGAGGCTGAGTTTCAGTTCTGCGGGACCAAAGTGAGCTGTCCTACCTGGATGGGGGGAACCTCAAGGACCTTATTCACGTTCTTCAGGGACAGAGGCACATACCACAACGTCGCCTTGTTTGTCAACTTCTTTGCCCCTGGAGGAGAAGGGAGCAGAGGGTGACAGTGCCAAGGCCAGCAGTGGTGTGTCTGCTGCTGACCTCAGGCTGGCCACACAGCAGCGATGCCCTTCTGGCTTCTGATGGCCTTTGGCTCACAGCAGATGTGACAATGCACTTTTGGAAAGGCATCCCGGCAAGCGGAGCTAGTTGCCACAGCAACAGCAGGAAAAGGGCCTTTTTCAGGCCAAATGGGCAGCGAATCAGGCAGGAGGAGCTACCAGCAGGTATTGCCATTCTTCACTAAAAAACATCAATGGAGCCATAACCCTCAGGGAGCCTGCTCGGCCTCCCTTCCGAGTGCCAGCTCTCCCCACACCCTCAGCACTCTCAATAAAGAGGTAAGACCTCCCATCTTCCCAATGCTGCCAGTGATGGAGTGAAGGATGGGATCACCACTGTGAGCTCTTGACTTATCATCATTATTCCTGGAGTTTTGGGACACAGACGCAGGCAGCCACCCACCTGTTAAAATGTTTTCAGACATGACGTTGACCTGGACCTCCACGGAGTGCCGGGAGGTGTAGGTGATCTCGGCACTGACATTGGCCACCTCACCGATGCACATTGGCGAGAGAAAGTCAGTCCGCTCCACCCGTGCCAGTGCGGCCACACAGGGCTCCTGGGGACAGTCAGACAGCTGGGATAGTGACCACGGCCACGCCACAGGGGACCGCAGCCAGTGGCTCCCTGGGGCCAGCTCTGCTGGAAGTGGCTCCAGCACTTCAACCTCCACTTTATCAGCCACTGGCTGCGCTTCCTTCCCCATCTGTAACCAACACCCTGACCCGCCCTTCGAGAGAGTTGAAACATTAACAGCAGGGGGAAAACGTTTCTGCTCGTAAACCACAATTTCAGTGGGATGCTTTCAGCTCCCGGGGGAGGGCGGGGGCTGGCAGCAGTGAGCTACCAGCAGCGTGCACGCAGGAGTAAGCACTCCCAGCGCAGGACCCCTGCTGCCAGGACGACTCCTGATACGCAGCAGGATGTCGAGAGTCACTGCCCGAGCCCGGCGGGCGTTCTGGGTCCTACTTACGCCGGCCTGGGAGTTGCAGTGGCGGGTGCTGATGATAGCTCCCGCCTCCTCAATCATCTTCAGGATGGTTCCCCCGTGGACATTCCCAGCGATGTTGGCATCGTCCGGGCGCATAATCCTGCCGGGGTACGGACATGGATCGCAACGCCGGCCCGATCCCGGTGCGGCTGCCCGGAGGGGATCCCATCGCCCACTGGTTGAGCTGCCGGGCCGTGGCTGCCCGCACGCGGCTCCCTGCGAGCGGGCGATGGAAACCGCTCCGAATTACCGGGGGGAGCGGGAGGAGGCAGCACTCCTCTGCCGGGGCCGCGCCCCGCCGGGCCCCGCTGCGGCACAGGCCGGGCCGGGCAGGTGCCGGCGTCCTCTCGGCAGCGGCGGCGGCTTCTGCCAGCGCCGAGTGACGGCCTGGCGAGGGCACCGGGGCATGGCGGGGCAGCTGCCTCAGGGCGGCCGCGCCCGGGAGCCGCGGGGGCACGGGCGGGAGAAGCGCGGCTGCCCTGCTCGCTCACACCCCCAGCAGCACGGAGCACGGGCGCGGCGCTGGCAGCGTGACCAGCGCGGGCAGCACCGCCGGCGGCACCCCAGTCGCAGGTCGGCGCCCGCCCCCTCGCCCAGCCCTCCCCGGGCCCCCGGCCGCGGAGGGGCCCTACCTGGACACCTGGATGGCGGCCGGGCCCGGGCCCGCGGCCCCCGGCTCCGACATGGCGGCACCGGCGCCCCGCCCGCAGCAGCGCTGCGGC
>JAWMRA010000052.1:3721782-3757692 GCA_035584735.1 Pseudotriccus pelzelni | reverse complement strand
GCTGCGGCACCGCCGCGCCCGGCCCCGCCCACCGCCGCGCCCGGCCCCGCCCACCGCCGCGCCTCATTGGCAGGCAGCGCCGGGCCACGCCTCCCCCGCGCGCAGAGGGGCGGGGCCGTGGAGCCCCGCGGTCGGGGGTCCCTCCGCCGCCCCGCGTTGTCCCGCCCGCGCCGGGGCTCGACGGGGCCGTTCTCTTCCCGTCGGCACGGGCAGCACTCCCCGCCGCCATCGGGGCCTCTCTCCGTTTGGGACAGAGCTGCGCGGGGCGCCCAGGGCTTTTGAGGCGTGTGGTGACGAGAGCCCCGAGTAGGCAGGGACAGCTCTCAGTGGAGAGCAGGCAGGGGCCGGAGGAGTCCGGGGCCCGGGCCGTGGGGTCCCGGGGATGTCCAGAGCCCCGGCACTCACGACCTCGTCGATCGGCGGCACGATGAGAGGCCTGAGCATCCTCTCGTTGATGCGGGCGCAGCGGCTCGTCTCCATGCGGGGCCGGAGCCTCTGCCGGAAGACGGGGCGGCCCGGGTTGCGGGGTGTGCCCTGCTCGGTGGAGGCGGGCGGGGCGCGGCGCCCGGTGGGCACGTGCTGCTCCGGCGCTCGGTACCAGCTTTATGAGCCGCCGGCTGGGCAGGGCGGGAGGACCGGGCAGTCAGGGCGGGGGACAGACAGGGAGGGAGGCGGGCAGGCCGGTCTTGCCGCTGTCCTCAGTGCTGATCGACCGGCGCCGTCTCTGTCCGCGGTCCTGACTTTGGGGGGGTCCCCGCCTGCCCGCCCACACCGTCTACTGCCCGCCCCCGTGCCCGCGGTAGAGGCCGCCGCTGCCCGCTCTGCCCAGGGTCCCGCCATCGGTTCCCGCTATGCCGCTCCCCGCGGCAGACAGAGGCGGGGCAGCCGCCCGTCCAGCGCCCCCTGCTCTGCCCGTGCTGCCGTCGGGGTTGCAGGAGGAGCCCATCATCGCCGCGCCTTTCGCGTAGGAGGGCGGCGACACCTGTGGGGCGCTCCGAAAGCCGCGGACGGCGCGCCGGCAGTCGGGCACGGTCCGCTCTTGGGATACTCCCGGTCCAGCTCTGGCGCCGTCCCGGTCCCGGTCCCAGCCGCCGTCAGGCAAAGCGTGGCTGCCCCGGCCGGGGCTGCGGGAAGCGTTGCGGGGGTCCCGCGCAGCGGGCAGCGAGCAGCCGCCGCGCCGTCGGGCGGGGCGGGCGGAGGGGCGGCCCCGGGGGCGGGAGAGGAGGAGCCGACGGGGCCGGGGGGCGGCGGGGCGGGAGAGCCACGCAGTGCCAAGCGGCGGCCGGGGCCGCCGGGGCCGGGGCCGCCGCCAGGGCCACCGGGGCCGGGGCCAGGATGGCGCTGGAGCGGGCGCTGCAGGCGGCGCGACAGGGAGACGTGGAGGCTCTGCGGGGGCTGCGGGCGGCCGGGTTGCTGCGGCCGGGGCTGCGGGACGCCCTGGGCGCCTCCCCCGCGCACCACGCCGCCCGCGCCGGCCGCCTCGCCTGCCTCCGGTACCTGTCGGCCGAGGCCGCGCTCCGCGGGGACGCGCGGGCGCGCAACGGGGCCACGCCGGCCCACGACGCCGCCGCCACCGGCAACCTCGCCTGTCTCCAGTGGCTGCTCACGCAGGGGGGCTGCGGCGTGCAGGTGCGAGCGGGGTCGCGGGGGACGGCGGGGGGCGGTCGGTGGCGCGGTCGGCCGGGGACACGTTCCGAGGTTCCGCGTGGGTAGCGGCGGCCGCGGGGAGACGGCCACGCGTGGTGTCCCCAGCTCTGCACTGGCCCGGCCCCGTCGTGCATGGCCGGCGGCATCCGACGGACCCGGAGAGCTCCCGGCATCCCGGGCGTGCTCAGCCCCGAGGGCAGCGCAGATTCCCCGGGGCTGCCGCCCCCTCCCGGGGTTACACAATGGCGACTCGGGGCGGTAAGCGGCTTGCCCCGGGGCCGACCGAGAGCTAACGACATGTGACGGCCGGAGGAAGAGCGGGCGGCCGCAGGGCTGGGAGCGGGGATTAAACGAGAAGGACGGGGTCAGCGCGCATCGGCGACCTCCTGGCCATGGGCCAGCTCTGCCCGCGCCCCACCGAGCGTGGAGGGCGGACAGGACGGCGGCACAGCGGGGCTCGGCGGCGACTTGCCTGCGGGCAGGGGCTCTGCCGCCGGCAGAACAAGGAGGGCTTTGTGCAGCACTCGCTGTGTGCAGATGCAGGCCCTGATGGAGGGCAGACACGCTGGTCCCATGGTCCCCCTAATGCCCTGTGCCCCCACTCTGGCCCTACTGGATCCTGGACAGCCCACCCTTCCGAGAACAGCTCCTGGGTGGGGGATGCCCCACAACTGCCTGCTGTCCCCAGCCCCACATACACTCCCTCGCTGGAGGTGCTTGGGTCCCTGGTGCCCACAGCCATCCTGCTTCCTCCTGCAGGACACAGACAACTCTGGTGCCACCATCCTACACCTGGCAGCCCGCTTTGGTCACCATGAGGTGATCGATTGGCTCCTCCGCTTCGGAGGCAGTGACCCCATGGCAGCCACCAACACAGGAGCACTGCCCGTCCACTACGCCGCGGCCAAAGGGGATTTCCCTTCCCTGCGACTCCTCTTGGGACACTGCCCCAGGTAATGGCTCCCATTGCTGCTAGTGAGAAGGAGGAGGCTTGGCACTCACCTTCAGGAGAGAGGCCAGTGGAAGAGTGGGGTACCCACGGCTGCCCCATCCCTCCCTCCAGCCGCTGGGCAGGGTGCCAGCACTGGGGATGAATGCAGCAGCCACCCACATCCTCCAGCTCCAAGGGCAACGTGGCCGAGTTATCAGGCCAGGCAGCCAGCTGCACCTTCTTTATGGCCCAGAAAGAAAGGGCGAGGAGGAGAGCGGCGAGTGGTGGCAGAAATATTGCCACCGGCCACTGAGTCGGCTTCTGGGCTCCTGGTGCAGGGCGATAACACAGCCGCCTTTGTCTGCCTGCTGTTATGTAAATGGATTAGGCTGCCCTCCAAGGAGAGGCTGCTTCCGTGCAGGAGACAACCTTTCCGCATGCCCAGGGCCGTGGGCATTGCTGCAGCCTCCCTCAGACGGCTCCCTTACAGCAGCGTCTCTGCTTTGCCTCCTGAGCGGTACCTGGAGCCAAGCTGGTCCTCCAGGCTATGTGGCACAGCAGCCCATTGGGCCCGTGGTGCCAGGCCTTGCTACTGGGCTGCAGCAGGTGATTAGGTGGCCCCTAATCCGATTTCCTGCAGTGGGCAGAGGCCTCTAGAAATAACCCAGAGACCTGGCCAAAGTGGAGCCGGGGGGATGCGCTGTTGTTCCATGCTGTCCCTGGCAGGCTCCAGGGCTGCAGGTGAAAGGGGTTGCACAGCTTCCCCACATCCAGGAAGCTCCAGAGGCAGTAGCGTTTAACGAGAGCTCAGCACTCTTCTGTCCCTGGATACCCCAGATCTCCTCATCCTTTCCAGGCAGGGCCACAGAGCCCATTGAGGAATCCCTGCATCTCATGGCACTCACTGGCCAGAGCTGCCCCAGTTGAAGCCCTTTATCCCCTTGCCCCAGGTGTGCCAGCTTAGCCCTGAGCACCTCTGGGATTAACTCTCGCAGCCCCAGCCCAGTCCCAACCCAGTCAATGCTCCCGCTCGGTGCCCGCTGTGTCAGCCCCCGGTGCGGTGCTGGCGTTGGCTTTCACACTTCTTGTCAGGGTTCCTTCACTGCTGTCACCGCCTTCCCCCTGAATTATTTAGGGCTGGCCCTGCTCCCTGTGCCTGCCCAGAGGCTCCATTACAGCTGTGAAATCCAATCCCCAGTACCGCTGCAGGATGCTGGCGCTCCCAGCCCACCTTCACACCAGCCCAGAGGGTCCCTGGCAGCCGGTCGCCCAGCGTGGGGTCTCAGCCATCTGGCAAAGCAGTTTACTGGTGCTGCCCAATTGGCTTAACCCCTTACCAATTAGTGGGAAGTGGCAATCAGGGACTGACTGTGTGCCTGGGCTCCCACTGTCCCCTGCACCCCAGACTGCCACCACCCCAGCCTCATCCCCAGCCCCTGCTTGGGGAAAACCCAGTGCTGTGCCAGTCCGGCACTACTGAACTGTGGCATGGCACAGCATGGCATGGCATGGCACAGCACAGCAGGAAAGTAGCACTAGCCACAGCCTGTCTCACAGTTACAGGGATCAATTATTAAGGGCCTGCGATCGTTGTGATAACAGACCAGAGTATTTATTGCTCTTCCTTTTTTAAATATTCAACAGTTTTTTCATGGAGCACTTAATAAAACAGCTTCCTGTGGGGTGGGGAGGCAGGATGTGGGATGTGGGATGTAGATGTAGAATAAGGGGTGATGGGATGCAGGATGTGGGGTGAAGGATGTGGGATACAGGACTCGGGCTGTGCAATTTGGGCTGCACAATTTGGGACAGAGACTGCCGAGGCAGTGGGGTTGCCAGGGGGCAGCAGGGCTGGGCAGCATCGTGGTGCAGGTTGGCCTTTCCCCACCAGCTCCACAGCCAGTGCTGCCTAAGCTGCTTACTTTAAAATACGACTAAATTGCAGTGTCCAAAAACAGCCGGAGGAAGGAGCTTAGCCTAAGCAGGCTGATTAACTTAGTGACCTCCCGCTGCAGCTGCAGCCGCCGCCACAGCATGGGGACCCATGGGGAACTGCGGGGCGGACAGCTCTCAGCCCAAGCACTGCCCTGCCTGCTCCCGGCTGTGTCTCCTGTACCCTCCGTGTCCCTTGTGTCCCGCGTGTTCCCATGTCCCTGCATCCTGCGCCCCCTGTCCCAGCACTGCCAATGTCAGTGGCCGCAGGTGACGGGCGCTGTGCCCCGCTTGCAGCACGCTGAGTGCCCAGACCAAGACGGGGGCTACCCCGCTGTACCTCGCCTGCCAGGAAGGCCACCTGGAGATCATCCAGTACCTGGTGCAGGATTGCGGGGCTGACCCCCATGCGCGCGCCCACGACGGCATGACCCCATTGCACGCCGCCGCCCAGATGGGCCACAACACTGTCATCGTGTGGCTGGTAAGCACTGCCGGGGCGCGGCACGGTGGCACGTTGCAGTGGCACGGCATGGGGGTCACCGCACAAGCACTCAGTCCGCCTGCCCACGCAGATGAGCTTCACGACAGTGAGTCTGTCGGAGCGGGACGCTGAGGGGGCCACAGCCATGCACTTTGCTGCCAGCCGTGGCCATGCCAAGGTACTGAGCTGGCTGCTGCTGCACGGAGGGGAGATCACTACGGACGGCTGGGGTGGCACGCCGCTGCACGACGCCGCTGAGAATGGCGAGCTGGAGGTGGGTGCCGGTGGCCAGTGGGATGTCAGGGCAAGGCGGGGGCTTCCCTCCAGCCCTATCATGCCGCCCCACTCTCCCCAGTGCTGCCAGATCCTGGTGGTGAACGGTGCCGACCTCAGCATCCGTGACCAGGATGGCTACACGGCGGCCGACCTCGCCGACTACAACGGCCACAGCCACTGCGCCCAGTACCTGCGCACTGTGGAGAACATGGTATGGCAACACCCGGGGTTGAGCGTGTGGGAAGAGCACAGGGAGCACGCAGGACACTGCCGCCCCCGCCCTGCTGCCTGACCCCATGGCTGTGCCAGCAGAGCGTGGAGCACCGCGTGTTGTCGCGAGACCCCTCAGCAGATGGGGAGTGCCGGCAGCCCGACTCGGGCATGTCATCGCCCAATACCACGGCATCGGCGCCCCAGGCGCGCTTCGAGGTGGGCTCCCCTGCCAGCACCCTCTCCAACTACGACTCCTGCCACTCCAGCCAGTCAAGCACCGGGGAGAAGAGGGTCGGCCCCCCTGGGGCCCCTGCCGCCCGTGAGTGCGGGGCCGGAGGGCGCGGGGCGGGGGGCATGGGGCCAGCCCCCCCTAACCCCCTGCCCTGTGCAGGGGTGCCTGAGCTGGCGCTGGCGGACATGCAGGCGTACATGGACATGCTGGACCCTGAGACGCGGCCGCGGGGCCGGGACCCGGCAGGCGAGGGCCCCCCGCCTCCGCCACCCCCTGCCTTCCCCCCACCACCTCCTCCACCTCCCACCACCCGGCCACCCCCACCACCCCCTGGCTACCCTGCACCCTCGCCCCCCACCGCCCCCCACACTGCTGACATCTATGTGCGGGCCAAGAACAACCTGCGGCACGTGGAGAGCCAGGCGCTGCGCCGAGAGGTACGGCCCCATGCACGGTGTCCCTTGCACCATGTCCCACGCACAGCTCAGGGGTCGTGGACGTGCCGTATGGGGGGGACATGCCACCAGGCACCCATCCTCTCTGAGGAGCTGTTGCCTGGTCTGAGAGGGGACAGTCTCAGCTAAAGGCTACATGCCTGCAACACTTGCACACACACACTGGGGGGCTGGGGTGCAACCAGCAGCAAGGAAGCCAGCGATGCTTTGGTTGCTCCGTGGCACTGGGCAGCCCCATTCGACCACTGCGCTGGCTGGAGCACCTGGCAGCACCACGCCATGGCAGCCACACCCATGCAGCCCTGGCAGTGCCATCAACACCACACCGAGCTGGGCGTGGGCAGCAGCGCAGGCAGTAACCTGAGCGGCCAGCTCCAGTGTCACCCGCGCCACAGGTGTCGGGTGGCACAGCCAGTGCTGCCAGGAGCTGAGAGGGCTCAGCCAGGCGTGCACAGGTAAGAGGGGTGCAGCCCCCCGTGGTGGGCTGGGGGTCATAGGGATGCAGTAGGTTTGGGGTTGCCCTGACCCCCTACCATGGCTCTCGCCACCCCACTGGGGATGGGATCGCGATGCACGGCCATGGCCCCATGGCCAGGGCACTGGCAAAGCCCAGCAGCACAGGGAATGGGGCACATGGGGTGGGGGGCTCGGTGGAGCGGTGTGTGCCACGTGCGTGGGGGACCTGGGATTTCACAGTGCTTGTGCACAGCCCTGGCTCCTTAGCACTTACCAGGGTAACGGACTGTCCTGGGGAGGTGCAGGTGTGTGCCAGAGCAGTGCCAGAGCAGTGCGGGTGCCCCATGCAATGGGGCTGGATGGCATGGACCCTTGCGACAGACTGGGGCTGGGGCTGGGGCTGCCGGAGTGGGAGCTGGGCTTGGCACAGCGCCCATGGCAGCCGGAGCAGGAAACACCAAGCTGGCACTTGTTGACTTAGCTGGGGCTGGCAGTGGCAGCAAGCACCTGGGCTCACAGTGAAAATGCCATGGGTGGAGGTGGCTCACGGGGAAATGCAAATAGTAGGGCCCCTGGCAAGGGGAGCAAGGCCGAGCTGCAGTGGCACCCCAAACCCAGGAAACAGGCACAGCTCCCTGCAGTGCTGACACTCGGGAGCAGCACGACCTGCAAAAGCCTCTGTGGAATGCACTGGGGTGAGCCGAGGCTGCAGTGCCTGAGAGCCCTGTTCAGAGGGAAGTTTGGAACTGGGCCCCAGCCCCGCGCGGGATAAGCTCCCGGTAATCCGCGGGGCTGAGGATCGGCACTCCTGTTCCCAGGGGGTTATCCCAGGGGAGGCTCAGCCAGGATTCTGGGCACAGGCTAAGGGGTCACAGTGCCAGGCACTGATGCCACACACTGTCACCCTGGCATGCAACCCCAGTACAGCCGTGTGCTGAGCAGACCCTGGGCACACACCTGCCATCCCCACCAGCCCTGCATCTGCCCCACAGCCACTGCTGGCACAGCCCTGCTCCATCATGACTCTGCCCCGTGGTCACAGTGGTACTGAGGTGTGCTCCCCGTTGCAGCTGGCATCGCGCGACACCAGTCCCGAGGGTCTGCGCAGAGCTGACTCCAGCAGGCGGTCGAGGAATTTCGGCAAACAGCCAAGCACCGGTGACTACTACAAGCACCTGGGACACGTCACGGCTGAGCAGCCCAGCCCCCGTCGAATGGCGCACAGCGAAGAGGTGAGCCTCGCGCCACGAGCCTGTGCACGGCTCACTGGCACCAGCACCGGGCAACGCCTGCCTGTGCTTTCCCCCAGGCATCACCCATCTCAGCGGACACCATGCGCAATGGGGAGAGCAAGCCCAGTGCCGAGCTGCCACCCCCACCGCCACCCCCACCACTGCCCGACACCGCCTGCCCGACGCCCCCACCGCCACCCCTGCAGGGTGAGACCCCTGCCGGCCCCCGCCGCTCCTCCTCCTCCACGGGAAGTAAGTGGCGAGGTCATAAGTGAGCATGGGGAGTGATCTCGGGCACTGTCCCATTGGCTGCACTGTGGCACCGGCCACCTTGGCATGTCTCCTCCTGTGGCACTCTGTCCGTGCGGCTCCTGATGGCCTTTCTGTCCTTCTCTCCTCCGGTGTCGGCGCGGGGGCCCTCACGCCCGCTCGCCCCTTCCTGCTCTCACTGCTGGCCGCTTCTCTTCTCTCTTGTCTCGCGGTGGCCAAATCCTTCCTCTGCCACGTGCCCTGCGCCGCCTCTCTGCTTCTCTCCCTAGGAGGAAAGGCGCTCAGGCAGATGAAGAGTAAGTACCGCGCTCCCGCGCTCCTCCCTGCTCAGGGGGTGCCCCGGCGCGGGGCACAGCCAGAGGGGCCTGTCCCGGCAGAGTCCCGTGCTGCAGCCACAGGACATTGACGGCTGTCGGGGCCAGTGACTGACCGCAGCCCTCCTGCTGCCAAGCCCTCGCTGCGCGTCGGTGGCCGCTGGTGCCACGCGGGAGGCCGAGCGCTGGTGCGGGGCTGCCGAAGCCGCCAGGCAGGGCTGGCACGGCTGGGCAGGCAGCCGGGGCCCCACGGCCCCCGCGGCCCCGCACACAGAGGGCCTTTGTCTGCGCTCAGCCGGCCAGCGTGACCCCTCCACGTGAGCGCACCGGCCGCTCCCCCGCTGCTGACCACAGCCGGCGGGCTTGGCCATCGCTCGGCACCCGCTTTATTAGCGCCGGCTCCTGGGGCTGGGGGGTTTCAGCCGGCACTGGATGGCAGCGTGCGCACCCCGCTGGGCCCTCAGCACCCGCAGCCTTCTGGCCCCAGCGTGGTGCAGCCGAGCGGGGCAAGCTGCGGGCTCCAGCGGCGGGGAAGGGGCTTTGCCTTGGCACGGCACCATGGGCTGCTAGGGACCCACGCATGGCTGGCACAGACGGTGGGTGCTCGCAGGGCGGGTGGCACGAGCAGCGGCATGAGCGTCCCCAGGGTGCTGGTGCCGCGCAGCCCTTCGGACTCCGGGCTGGCAGCGGGGATGTCTTGGGCTGTCAGTGCATCACTTCTGGGGGCTGCAGGGGAGTGTAGGGGCTGTCCTGCAGTGCCAGGGCTGCCACTGGCAGTGGAGTCACCCCTCCAGAGGCAGGTCACTGCTGTCATACACAGCACAGTGCGGCAGGGGCAGGGGGTGGCACTTGGGGCTGGGGCTGCTGGAGCTGGGTGTTGGGGTGCTGGGATGCTGCTCCAGCAGGGTGCCATGGACCCAGTAAGCTGGTGTTGGAGTGCTAGTCTTACGGATCTGGGGAGCTGGGGTGACAGGCTGTTGAGTGCTGCGGGGTTGCTCCAGTGGGGTCCCATGGACCCAGGAGTTGGATGACATGGAGTTATTCCTATTGACTCGGTGATCTGGGTGTTGAGATGCTGTTCAATGAGGTCCCAGGGGCTCCTGGATGGTGGGGGTGTAGACACCCCTCTGCCCCTGTGCCCTGGAAACAGATGGGGGATTCAGGGGGACAGTAGCTGCTGCTGGCAGGGCACTTACAGCTCATTCTGCCTCCTGTTAGGCACCAAGTCCTTCAACATGATGTCCCCCACCGGTGACAACTCAGAGCTGCTGGCCGAGATCAAGGCTGGGAAGAGCCTCAAGCCAACTCCACAGAGTAAAGGCTTCACCACTGTCTTCTCCGGCAGTGGCCAGGCAGGGGCCAACGTAGGTGGTAATGGGGGCCTGGGGAGCCAGTGGCACTGTGCCGCACAGCATGGCGAGTGCCCACAACCCTCCCTCCCTCCTTCCACAGGCAGAGTCGCCAGTGTCCTCCCCGTCACCCACCAGGACGCCCACCCCACCAGCCACCCCCGAGGCTGCCGGGCCACCACGTTGCCTGGCAGGGGGCTCGCCAGAGCCGGTGCTAAATGGGAGCTCACCAGTGCCAGCAGCAGGTGCTGGGGCAGCGGTGGAGGTGGAGGCGCTGGTGCCGAGCCAGGACGAGCAGGGCCGGCCCATTCCCGAGTGGAAGCGGCAGGTGATGGTGCGCAAGCTGCAGCTCCGCATGCAGGAGGAAGAGGAGCAGCGGCGCAAGGTAGGGGGGTCCCACGTGCTGCGGCGGCGAGTGCGGCGTGGGCATGGCCCAAGCAGCTCAGGATCTGGTGAAATGGTGTGTGTGGCTTCGCCTCCAGCTTCCAGCTGGTCTGGGGGGGGACCACCCCACCTGCATGCAGGGGCATTACACCTGGGGATGCCACACATGGTGGCGGTGGCACAAAGTGCACGTGGCACAGCCTCAAGAGCCCCTTTGCCCTCTTTCCCGACGCAGCCCGGGAGCCAATCACCGCCGCTGTGCCGGCCCGGGCCACCTGCCCGTGGGGGCACGCCAGGACCTGCCGGGCAGCTGACGTGGGAGGAGGACATGCGGCACCTGGAGAGGCAGCTGGGGAGCCTGCGGGTGATGCACGAGGTGCAGCCAAGGCAGCCGCTGCTGGGGCGGCCAGAGGAGGAGCTGCCACCATTGGTGCCACTGTCCGCCGCCCCAGCGCCCCGGCGTTTTGCCCTCGCCCGTGAGGACGTGCCTGCCCGCAGCAGCCAGTTCCCCACACTGCCGAGGAGCACGGCCGTGCCACTGGCCACTCTGAGGGGCCAGGAGGGCCCCAGGGCAGGGGGGGCAGTGGGCAGCCCCGGCGCCCAGCACGATGCTCGGCGTGAGATCCTGGGCTGCGGCGTCTCTGTCCGCAGCCTCAAGGCCAACTACGAGGGGCCGGGGGGGCCCCCCCCACCCCTCCCCAGGGTCACCAAGCGCAAGTGGGCGCAGCCGCCTGGCAGCACCCGCCAGCCCATCCTGGAGGAGGAGTATGGAGATGGGGCACTGCGGCGGAGCAGACCGGCGCCGCCAGAGCCGAGCGGCCCACGTGAACACACCAAGGGGTGCAAGGAGCGTGCTGTCTTTCTCTTCCTGGAGCACTGGAAGAAGCGGGCACTCGCAGCAGTGCCTGGGGAGGAGCGGCCACGGCGGCCAGGGAGGCGGCGGCCGGCGGCAGGACGGCTGCTGGCCCGCTGGAGGAGTGTCGCCCGCCGAGTGCCAGGGCGTCAGATCCGGCGGCTGAGCCGCACCACGGTGCTGTACTGGCCCCAACACTTCCTGCCCCACGTCGGTGGCTCACCCATGCCCCACGACAGCCTCCCACTCGACCTCTTCATGCTGGGCTACTTCCAGCTGCTGGAGATGCCACTCAGCCCTGAGGAGCGGCGGTTCCGTCACCTTCTCTGCTATGAGATGTTTGACCGCCTGAGCAGCCACAGCTGGCACCACGTCCGCTGTTTCCACCGCACCGTGCTGGAGCAGGTCGAGGCTGGCCACCGCCACTGGCTTGATGGCTTTGAGGACCTTGTGCAGGAGTTTTTTGGGGATAACCCTGTGGCAGTGGCAGAGAGCCTGCCAGAACCCTCTGCCATGGCCCCGGAAGGGCAGGTGGCAGCAGTGCCGGTGCTGGTGCCAGAGCTGGGCGAGTTCACCGAGGAGGACGTGTGCCGCTTCATCGACCGCAGCTTCTCCTTTTGGAAGGAGAAGGAGGCAGAGATGTCTGACACCTGAGCCCAGCAGGATGCTGTGGGCTGTACCAGCGGTGTGGCATGGCGGGGAGGAACAGGCCCAGGGGGCAGCTGTGAGCAGCAGGACCTGGTGGCCGGGTGTGCTCGGCTGCCTCTGTGGCTCTGGCAGTGCCGTGGTGCAGCTCGGCTTGGCAGAGGGCTGGGTGTTGTTCTGCATGGCCCCGGGCTGAGGTTGCAGTGTGCCGCTTGCCGTGGCTGTGTGTTGTGTGGGAGACTCAGCAGCGGGGCTGCGCTCCCCTCTGGCGTGGCATTTGTGGTGCTGGGGCAGCGTGGGCCCCTGCGTGTCGTGCAATAAAGCTGTGGTGTGCTGCAAAGGCTGGCCACGCCACACGCTCCTTCCTCCTCCCCGCGCCGGTGGAGGGCGGGCAGCGAGGGGTGCGTCGGCGAGCTGTGCGCTGGCGAACCCCACCAGCACCATGCCAGGAGTACGGCTCAGCCCAGCTGCCAGAAGGATGTGATGTCCCGCACCAGGATGATGCTGTGGCCCCATGGTACCAGCAGCGAGGGTGGGCTCCCGGCAGTGCCGGTAACACAGCTGTCTATTGCAGGAGAAGGAGGAGGAGGCGCGTCTGGCCAGCATGCCGGCCTGGAGGAGGGACATCCTGCGTAAGAAGCTAGAGGAAGAGAGGTGAGCTGGGGCTGGGGGATGTTGCATCCACTGGTCACTCCTGCAGCTCTGCTAACACCGCTCTTCCCTTTGCTTTCACAGGGAGCAGAAACGGTGAGTGCCACAAGCCCCTTCCCTAGGCAGGCGGGCACGGTGGCTCCGGCAGCTCTGGTGACCGCGGCGCCCCGTGCCCTCCACTACTGAGCAGAAAAGAGCAGGAGAAGCTGAAGCGGGAGGAGGAGGAGAAGGAGAAGGAGCAGTCAGAAAAGCTAAGGACTCTCGGGTACGATGAGACAAAGCTGGCGCCCTGGCAGCGACAGATCATCCTCAAGAAGGGGGACATAGCCAAGCACTAGCCACGCCACGCCTGGCTCTTCGCGGCGGGAGGAGGCCGGCAGGTCCCCCGACGGACCATGACATGCCTCGGCACCCTCCTCCCGCCATGGATGGCCACATACCCCAACCCAGAGGAGCCCCCACCACCTCCCCAGGCATCTGTAGTCTCCATCCCATTGTCGCCAGCCCACCACCACCCCGTGCTGCCCTTTGCGAAGTGAGCTGTCGTGGGGTAGGGCACGCGGCTCCTTGTGCGCTGCCCGGCTCGGCCACTGCGGCTGGGCTCGCCACGCTGCCCAGCTCCCCGCGCTCCCCACTGGCACCGCTCGCTGTTGCAGCACGCTCACCCCCACTCCTGCCCCTCCAGAGCCGCTCGAGGCTGGCTCCTGGCTCATCTCCGCTCAGACCACCTGCCTTTCCAGCAATTAAAACTATAAATCTCGCCAGCAGTGCCCCTCGCCTTCCTGGGGCTGCCCACACCACCCCTGTCCCAGCGCCATGCTCACCCACCGTGCTGCCCCTCTCACCCACAGCACCACAGTCATCCCCATCACCCACACTTACCCGCATCTTTGCCAGCACCCACATCGCCCGTCACCTGCGGTAGCCACACCACCAGTGGTGGCCCTGGGGCCAGCAGTGCCTCAGTGTCTGGCCAGTGCAGCCCTGCGAGGGAGGGCGGAGGCCAGCGGATGGAAAACACGCCACTTTATTGGGGTGAGGACAGGCACGCCCGGCAGCGGGCAGCCTTGAGAACTGTCCCATGGGTTTGCGGTGGGCTCGGTGCCCGCTCGTCCCGCGAGTGGCCAGGCAGCCGACCTGCCTGGGTGTGGGGTCCCTCCCGGCCCTGGGAGCAGGGGGACATAAATAGAGGGGACCAGTGGGTAGGAAGGGGACATAAAAGTGACATAAAATGTCTACACGGCATAAGTAACAATACTTAGGGGTATGGCACAGCCGAAGCACCCAGTGAGATGTGAAGGTGCCAGGACCTCCCTGTGCCAGGGTGGTGGTGCTGGGGGCTAGGGCCCTGCTGACAGGCTCTGGCGCAGCGCCTCGGCACAGCCAGCCAGCTCCATGCGCTCCAGTGCGGCAAAGACGCGGTCCAGCGTGGCGCTGGTCTGCTGGCACCAGCGCTTCAGCATCTCGTACTGCTGGTCACGGATGTGGACCACCTCCAGCTCCACCAGCTCAATCTCTGCCTCCCGCAGCTCCAGCATCCGCATGAACTCCTTCCAACGCCGTACTGGCACTGCGTCGATGACAGCGTAGAGCTGGCTGCCCTGCAGCAGGGCACTGCGGGGCTCCGGTGGGGCAGAGGGCTCCCCCTCATCGCTGGGCTGCTCACGTAGCAGGGCCTGGTGCTTGGGGCTCTGCCTCACCGTGACGGCGGCACGGTCTGTCCCCTGTGGGGAGCGTGGCTGGGTCCAGCACAGGCTGTCCCACCCTCGGACACGAAACTGGCACCACGGTGTGGCCACAGCCCCAGCCATGGAGGTGGCTGCCTGTGCCATGGGGAGGGGACCATGTGCCAGCGCGTCGTGCCGGAGCCTCTTCCTCTTGTGGTAGATGGCAAGGGCACCCAGGAAGAGGGGCCCGGTGAGTCCCAGAAGGATGTACTCCAGACCCGAGTCTGCAAGGAGGAGCAGGAGTGTTCCTGTCAACTGTCTGGCACGACGACCCCACACAACTGCCCCCAGCCCCATCACCCCCGTACCCTGGCCACTGCTGCTGCTGCCACACACTTGCTGGCACTCTTTGCTGCATGAGTCCAGGGTGTTCCTGCAAGGAGAGGAGAGCCATGGGCACCATGCTGTGCCATGCCGCAGGCCCCACACCTGCCCCCAGATGGGACACAGTGAGGGTCAGTGCTTACACGTGGCACGGCCGGCACTCGTCTCCCTCGGTGTAGAAGTCAGGCTTGCAGCTGCTGTCACAGAGCGTGTCCTGCGTCTCTGAGCCTGGAGAGAGGGTGGGCATGAGGGAGGGTGGCACAGCCAGAGGTGGCACAGCCAGCAGGTTGTGCCGCAGGGCAACAGGCAGCACTCACAGGGCCGCTGGATGAGGCGCCCAGTGCAGGGCTGGCACTTCTGACATAAGAACTCGCTGCAGCTGTTGTCGAGGCAGACACGGAAGTGTCCAGGCTCGCAGCCACAGGCGACATTGCTGGTGGCCGAGCAGTTGCTCAGAATGCTCTGGAAAGCTGCAGAAAGCAGACAGTGAGCGGCACAGCACCGCGCTGCACAGCACGGCATGGTGTGACCCCAGCTCACCTTGTCGGTCACACTCGTAGCAAGCCTGGCACTTGGTGAAGGTGTTGGGCTGGGAGCGGAAGGTGCCAATGGGACAAGGTTTGCAGACACTGTTGTTGTTGTGGTTTGTGCAAGGCTCGTGCAGATACGTCCCTGCAGGGACAGTGGAGTGACAGGAAGCATAGCCTCGTGGGGCAACACACCTTCTGTTGCCCACAGAGTGCCATGCCATGCCACGCCACACAGGACAGGCAGAGCTCACCTGCAGGACATGGGAGACAGCACTGGTGTGTACTCTCGATCCAGTTCATGCCAGCAGGGCAGGGGTGCCTGGTGGCATGTCTCCGCAGGCGGGTGAGTGACTGCACCAGGACCCGCTGTCCTCGCAGCACGGCGTGGTTCTGCCACCCCGGGGGCCGTGATTCGCTGGCTGCCAGCCCCAGCACTGCCAGGATCACCTGTGGGCAGAGAGAGAGCAAGGCTGCGGGCAGCCAGGGTGCCCCAGGAGCTGTGGACCCATGGGGGATGGCCCTCACACCATGCTCCACTCTCAGCCACATATGACGGGCTACTGGAGCCAGAGCCAGAGCCAGGCCCAGTGCCATGTGGACACCAGTGCCTGTTCAGGGCAGAATGGCTGGATTGGTGGCCCTGTGCCCCTCAGCTTGGCGGATGTGCAGCCCCAGGGCGGGGAATGCCCCACGGCAGCCCCTGTGCCCTGCCTTTCCCACCCTACATGAGCAAGCCACTTCCTGCTGGCCCTGTGGGGGCCACTGTGCCACAACCTGTGCCCCAAGGTCTGCTGTCAGGTGCCCCTGTGTGCCCTGCAAAGGGTGCTTCCAAGCTGGCTGGGGAGTGGTGCGGGGAAGCTCGACCACCGGTGACGACAGGATCCCTGTCCATCCCCAGGGATGGGGACCAGTGAGTCGGGCACACTGCTGGTAGTGCCACGGATTGGCGGTCCAGGGAGATGTCGGCAGCCAGGCGCGGGAGGGTTAACTCCGCCAGCTTTAACTTTCCTGGGGTTTATCTCCCTCGCAGAGGAGGTGATTTCCTCCCCGAGAGGAAGCTGTGCCTGGCTCACGCTCTCTCCGATGCTATCACGCCTTGTGTGTGCGTCCCAAAGTAGGTCACAGCTCCCCCGCGGGGTGCCAGGTGCTACACGCAGGGCAGCCCCACTGCCCAGACGGCCCCGATGGGGGCGGCGAGGAGGTGCCCACGCCGACACACCGTCCGCGGGCAGCGCCGGGAGGGCCGTGGCGCTGGCAGCGTGGGCAGGGAACCAGGGGATTCCTCGCTGGGGGCTGGATTTCCCAGCCGTGATGGCCCCGATTACGGCAGCTGAATCATTTTCTACTAAACCCGCCGCCACCGGCGGACTGGAAACCGCGCTGGGCCGCCCCGCACGCAGAGCGCTGGCGGCAGAGCGGGGCGGCTGCCGCACCCCCGGCTGCCAGCGGCACGTCTGAGTCAGCGCCGAGGCACGGCCCTGCCTGCGCTCCCTGCCTGCGCTCCCTGCCTGCGCTCACTGCCTGCAGCCGCCCCTGCCCAGCGCGGGGAGCAGCTGCCCGGTGGGCAGGGGAGCGGTGGGCGCAGAGCAGCGGTGGGGGCACGCCTATGGCCGGCTGCGGGGTGGGCACAGCCACCGCTTCCCACCGCCAACGCCACTCCTGCCCTCAGCCCGGCCTGTGCCCCCGGCGCCCGAGTGCCAGGACAGCCGCCCTCCAGCCCCGAGGGCAGCCCCGCCGCCGGCAGCGTGACCCGCACCCGCAGGCTGTCGGCGCAGCCAGTTCCCGTGGCACTGCCCTACCTGCGGCCCCGTGACTGAGCCCACGCTCCCCACGACCGCAGTCGTGCCTGCGCCTGCCATCTTTGCGGCTACGCCGTGCCCTGTGGCCCGCGTAGCCGTGCCACACCATGGGCGCTTCGGTGCAGCAGAGACCAGTCCCAGATGTTAGGCAGAAGGGCAAGCGTTTTTGGCACGTTTGGCACTGGAGTTACTCCACCTTCCTTCCTCCCTCCCTCCTCCAGACCCATTTCAGCCATAGCTCTGGGGCACCCCACAACTTGTGTCAGGGCTCCACGGGACCCGCACGCCGGCACACTCACCCAAGCCACCCCAGGGCAGCAACACTTCATCCTTGTGGCCGATGTGGCTGGTTCATGCCAGGGCAGTGAGGGGACCGGGGTGGCAGGTGCAGTTAGGTGTCAGGGCAGCTCAGTGCCCAGGCAGGGTGCCCCGGCACCCCATGGCCACTGCCAGCAGCACGCGACGCGTGGTGAGTGAGCGCCAGCCCTCCCCACACAGGCTTTTACACCCAACCGCAGCAGGAGGAAATGCTTTTTTGGAAATGAGTCCAGGGGATATGAAACCGCATGACAGGAGCGCCACCCTCCCTCACCCGCTGGCACAAACCCAGGGTGGCTGGGTTTGGTGGAGGGGATGCATGGTGTGCAGGGAGCAGCACTGACCCTCACTCCAGGGCTCCATCCCCATCCTGAGCCATGGAACGGGAGGCTGAAACTGTCCCCCAGTCCCCTCTTCGCCTGCCCCTGTGGGGCTTCCTCAGCTCTGCCTCACCCACCCCAGTGCTGCCCAGCCCTGGGTGCTGCCATGGCTGAAGGAGAGGCGAGGCGGGCGCGAGCGTGCACCAGCTGGGTTTATTGCTCAGCTGGGACGTGGAGTGCAGCCTGGCATGAGGGGGCTCACACCAAAACTCTCACACTCTGGCCTTGGGCACTGCCACCTACTGCCACCACACAGGGCAAACCCACCCCAGCCCCACATTGTCCCCTCCTGCCACCAGCCCCAGCCTCCTCTCTGCACCGCCCGCAGAACTACGCCACTGGCACAGCATCCCTCTCAGCATCTTCCCCACTCACCACTGCCAACATTGTCATCCCCTCGTTGCCCACAGGAGCTGCCCCACAGCCCCCCGCAGCCCCCCACGGCCCCAGGGCCCTCTGCCCCACAACTCTCGTCTCTGTGGACAGGGGTCCAGCACAAGCCACGTGCCATGTCCAGCCCCGCACTGGAGCCCCTCCCCAGAGCACGTCCTTGCCAAGGGGACTGGTCTGCATCCGCATCCATGTCCCCACCAGCGTGGCATCCCAGTGCTCGCTCTGCCCAGCCCTGCCGTTACGCTATGGTTAGAAGCAGGAGCAGCTCCTTGGTGCGTCTGCGTGTCTGTCCTTTCCATGCCAGCGGCTCTCAGACCTCCCTGCAAGGCACAGAGTGGGGAGAGATGCCCTCAGTGCTGTGACCCGGCCCCTGGGGAGCCCCCAGGAGGGCCAGGGCACCCCTCGGGAACAGGCAGCGTGTGCTTACGAGGCCGTCAGCGTGGAATTGAGCATCAGCGTGGCCTGGATCCGGTACAGCTGCGCCAGCGTCAGCTTGCGGTGCTGTGCCGACTGCGGGTCTGAGAGGGTCCGGTGGGCAGGAGGTGGAGGGTCACGCCTGAGCTCCCCTGGGAGGGAGGCCAGGCTCTCCACTGGCTCCTCAGGCTCCGAGAGCTCAGACGTGGAGCTGCCGCTGCTGCCGGGGGCAGCTGGGGGCACAGGGGCTTGGCTGGTCTGGGGGGAGCCAGCAGAGAGGTCAGAGAGGCTGCGGCTCTGGCTTAAGGGGCCTGGGGAAGTGGGAGACAGGAGCTGCGGCAGGCTGGCCTCTGACTTGGACTTTAGCACCCTGGCCGGGCAGGGCAGGAGCTGCACTGGGGTCCGGCGGCGCAGCCGGGGTGAGGGGGGCCGAGGAGCTGGGGGGGCCAGGGAGGGCGCCCGCCCCTCCTCAGCCACCCCATCTGGCTGCTGGCTGAAGTCCCGCAGGGAGGCAGGTGAGAGCGTGCCGTAGGCACTGTCGATGGAAGACGAGCGGCAGCCGCCAGCCGGGGAGGCCATGCCATGGGGCAGGGGCACAGGCAGGGCACCTGCAGGCAGCTCCTGAGTGGGGGTCTCAGTGGAGGTGTCGGCAGAGGTGCCAGTGCTGATGGAGGTGCTGGTGCCAACGGAGGAGCTGTCTGAGGTCGATCTGAAGGGTCCTGAGTCCCAGTCTGGGGAGGAGAGCTCATCACCGTCGTCTGCTGCCACCACGGCGAGCGTCTCAGTGGAACCGTCAGAGGGGCTGCAGGAGCAGAAGGGTGAGGAGGAGGCTGTGCCAGGCCAGGGGTGTGCAGGGCCCCCCTCCCGTTCCCTACCACTGCTGTGAGTCTGGGCTGGCACTGCTGTGGCGCAGGATGGTAGGTGAACTGGCAGCTGAGGTGCCGCTCCCGCCGTCCTCCTCCTCCTCTTCCATGCACCGGCGCTGCCGCAGCTGCTGCAGCAGGTTCTGGGAAGGGGAAGGCATCAGTGAGGACCAGGCTGTGCACAGGGCGCCTGCAGGTCCCCTGCCCAGCCCCGTGCCCCTCACCTGGGCATTGCGCACCGCCTCGACCCAGCTGCGGCACAAAGACTGCCCGCTGGCCTGGAAGGTGTAGGCAGCCACGGCGCTCCCCAGCTCGTTCAGGTAGATGAGGAGGAAGGAGCCTGTGGGCAGAGGCTGTCAGTCATCTCAGGGACCCCCTCTGCAGACTTCCTTGCCCCTAGCGCTGCCCACCTGGGTCCCTGAGCTCTCGGCAGACGACCTTGTCCACCAGCAAAGGCTGCCGGACCACCTTGGTGCGCTCAGCCTTCTTGAGGGGCTTGGTGATGAGGAAGAGGTCGGTGAAGAGGAAACAGTAGACGTCCATCTGGGAGTGAGAGTGGGGCCGTGGTTGCTGGTTGGCACAGTGGGTGAGGGCAGGTGGGCAGGGGCCGCAGCCGAGGCCCCGCCGTCCCCTGCAGTCCTCACCTTGCTGTCTTTACCTTCCCGCATGCGCAGGCTGCCCTCAAGGAGGAGCTGCCGGGTGTCCTCTGGGGAGGTGCCGGGGATGGGGGCTGTCAGGTCCAGCCGCAGGAATTCCTTCAGCAGCTGCCGGGAGCCACCAGCATCAGCATGGGGTACATGGGATAACACGGCATAGGGTGGCATGGCATGACATTGCAGAGGATGGCAGCTCCACCAAGCCCAGCCTACCTTGTCCACCTCATCTGTGCTGCCCTCCACCACCTCATAGGTGTCGATGCGGCTGAGGATCGTGGCCAGGCGCTGCCGCTCCTGCCGCTGGCGCATCCGCGAGTTGACGTCGTTAATGAAGCGCTCCACAGAGCCAATCTGTGGAGGGTTGGCAGTGGGTTTGAGGGGCTGGGGGGACCAACCCTATTGCTCCCCACCCCCGTACACTTACCATGGTGGTAATGGCATCACGGGCGCGTGGGTCATCTGTCTTCTTCAGCACAGACTTGAGGAGCAGTGGGTACTTGGTGAGGCGCTGGTGGGGCTTCACCAGCATGTCGCTCAGCTTCAGGCGGCTGCACTGCTCGTGCTTTTCGGCCCACTGTGGTATGCAGGTGTCAGTGCCAGCACTGTCCCGGTCCCAGCCCCGGTACCCATTCTCCCCTTACCGTCACGTAGGTGCGGAAGAGCTCGCTGTCCCGCAGCAGTGCCCGCATGTACTCCATGCATCCCTCCTCCTCCATGCAGTACCGCACATAGGGCTTGAAGAGGGACCCGAACTGGGAGGCGCAGAGGGGTCACCATGGGCCACAGCACGGCACAGCCTTCCACAGTGGCATGGGGTCCCCACTCACCATCTTGAAGCCATTGAGGAAGTCAATGGGGTCAAGCAGTGCCCTGGTCCGTCGTGCCTTGGCCAGCACCGGGGCCATGACGCTGCGCCACAGCTCGCAGTGCAGCCGGATGATCTCCCCAATGTTGCTGAAGAGCCGCTCGACATCCACCTGTGGGGGTGAGGTGGACAGTGCTGGGGGACTGCACCTGCACCTTGCAGCATGGCCAGGCTGAGGAGCCATCCCCAACACCCCTGGCCCCCACAGCCCTCTCTGCTCACCTCACAGAGCAGCCCTGATTCCTGCAGGTTCAGCAGGCAGCAGAGGAAGAGCTGTGGGGAGAGAGCGGGGAGCAGGTGGGCTGCAGCCGTGGCCCCTGGCCCCAGCACGGCGCAGCGTCCACCAGCACTCACATCGGTAATGACTTTGAGCTTGCGGATGTAGGCGGCCTCGGTGTGCAGCAGCTCCCAGATGGCTTCCTGCTGGTGGCACTGCCGGCGTGACAGGGCCTGCCAGGCTGAGCGTCAGCACCATGCCAGGGGCTGAGCAGAGCCCCCATGGCCTCCCAGCCCCCAGCTCTACCTCTGCGCCCTGGATGATCTGCTGCCAGCTGTCCTCCAGTGCCAGCCCAGCCTCATCCCCGTCCTCCTCCCAGGAGTCGCGATCAAAGCGGAGCTGGGGGGGCAGCTTGGGCAGCCCAAAGGTGCCGTAGGCGTGCAGCCTGTTGGTCAGCTGCTCCAGCTTCTCAGTCTCCTGAAGCAGGGGGCAGAGCAGCTGGGCAGAGGCCAGTGGGTATGTGCCACAGACCTCTTTGCCCTGCCTGAGGAACTAGGGGCCTCGAGCCCCAGGGGACCCATCCCAGCTGCCCGGCATAGCTGCAGGCAGCTCCCGTGCCCCCTTGCCGTGCCTGCGTCCAACCTACCCGCCCGAAGGAGCCCGTGCTGGTTCCAGAGCCGAAGAAGCCACTGAAGCGGCTGGCAGCGCGGTTCTTCCACGTGTCGGTGCCATTGCTGGGCAGAGAGCTGCCGATGTGCAGGGCCAGCTCAGGACCGGGAATGCTGGTGTCCCCCAGGAATTCTGTCATGTTCTTCCTCCGCCGGCCAAGAGCCTGCAGCAGGGACAGTCAGTGCTCCCAGGGTCAGCGCTCAGCCGCCTGGCCATGGCACTGGGATGGGGACAGTGGCATGGCACAGCGTGACACTCCAGCAGGGCTGACCTCGAGCACCGTAAGACAGACGCCCAGATGGCAGCCCCGGGCAGCGTGTCCTCCGGCCATGCTCCCCTGCCCGCACTGACCTGCCTACCTGCATCCCGGGGGTGCAGGGCCCCGGGGGTGCAGGACCCCGGGTGCTGCCTGGCCGAGCCCAGCTGGCCATGGGCAAGTGGCCCCAGCAGCGCGGGGGCTCACGGCATCCCGAGGGGAGCAGACCCGGCCAAGCCGCCTGTCCAGCCGTGCTCCCGGTTCGGACGGTGGAGCCGGGGCAGGGCAGGCTGTGGCCGGGCTCCTCCGAAACAAAAGGAGGTGGGGCCAGAGCTGAAAACCTAATTTCCCTCGTCGCAGATAAGCTACCAGAGCTGAACAATTCACCGGCGGAGATCAAAGCCCCCCAGCCGGTCGCAAGAGCTGGGTCATAGCCAAGTGTCTCCCTCCACCCTGGGCACTGCTGCACCGGCTGCTCCCCTCGTGCCCCCGGGCTGTGCCGGAACGTGGCCGCTGCCATCTCCTTACCGTGGCACAACGGGCAGCAGGACCGGGGCTCCCTGCCTGCCACCGCGCCCTGGGAAGTGGCACGGTGCTGCCACCACCGCCAGCACAGCCCCACGCCCTGCCACGTCCCCGGACCCAGGTGAGAAAAGCCACCACAGGCACTGTCCCCCTTACTCACTGTGCTGCCACGTCCCCAGGTGCCCCGGCCGCCGCCAGCCCCATCGCCCTGGTGCAGCTCAGTACCCTCCTGGCTCCAGGAAGGTGGTCGGGGCTGAGACCCCTGCAGGGGTGGCTGTTTGCCCACTGACGCCCCTGCCCTGCCAGGGCTGTGCCGGTCCCGCAGCCAGGCATCATAGTGCTGGACACGGGTGGCCACCAGCCCCGGCCACACAGCCAGCTTGCCACCCTCAGAGCCTGCTGGCACAGAGCACTGTGTCTTCTTGACCAGCCCCTGCAGAGCTGCTTCCCACGGGCCCGACACTCTGCTCCCACAGGAGCTGTGCCCAGCCCGGCCCCATGCCTTATCTGGGGACAGGGTCCATGGGGCAGGACTGAGCTGCACTCAGCAGCTGCCAGGCACTGTGAAGAGGAGGGCCAGCGGCCAAGGGTGAGTTCTGGGGCCAGGGTGAGTCCCAGGGCCAGGGTGGCACCAAGTGGCAGCCACTGCTGGGGCCCCCAGGGCTCCTGTTTGCCTTAGCTTTGGTGGCATCCTGCACCTGGCACAACCACAGGGCTGGCACCACTGCTTGAGCTGCTACACTACTGTGGCACAGCCAGCACAGCACAGTCAGGAGACAAAGTGGCTCTTGGGGACTCCAGCAGGAGTCCCACACCCCATGAGGCCATCAAGAAGACATCATATTGCTGCCCCACGACCCATCTTCCCAGAAAGAATGGCTACAGGAGGATCACACACCTTACCATCCCCTCCCCAGTTCCTCCTTCCCAGAGCTGCCACTGGCACTCACCAGGCTGTCGGTGCCTTCTCGGCATCCTGGCAGTGGCTCCAGGACTGGCCCGAGGAGTGCAGCAGTGCTGGCAGGGTGCAGGATGGGCAGGCTGGCCGACCTGGCATCCCGCACTGCCTGCTCCACCTTCAACTCATCCCCGGGCTTGGCTGTGGGAGCATCAGGTTGTCAGTGCCCCCTGGGAGCCCCGAGGCAGCTGAGCCTTCTGCCGGGCCCCCGCCGCACCTTTCACCCTCAGGTAGTGCCCCCCAAAGCGGAACGCCTCGAACTGCAGGGACAGTGGTGTGTGGGACTGGTCCAGGTAGATGTCCACCTTGCCCAGCTCAATTGCCTTCCTCTCGAACACTGGCAGCAGCACCTCCCTGCAGGACACAAGCCCCACGTCTGTCTCTGCATCTGTCCCCACACTGCCCCTGTACCTGTCCCCAGCAAACTCACCCCAGTGACTTCTTCTTCACAGCCGGCACAATCTCTGCCTCGATGTCGACACCAAGGTCGAACTTCAGGGTGAAGCACTCCTTGCTGGGGTCCTGTGAGGAGGCAGCAGCCGCTCACCCAGGGGTCTCTCCCTCCCACCCCACCGGGGCCATGCTGCTGCCCTGCCAAGTGCCCCGGGGAGAGGGGCTGGTGCCTTACATCTGTGTGCCTGCGCCAAGCCTTCTTTTTGGGTAGCTTCAGCGCCGAGCTCCTGCGTTCTCTGCGAGCACAGGGAGGGTAGAGTTACGGGGATGCTGCGGGCTGGGGCCACACAGGGGACGTGCAAGGCCAGGGGCTCACCCTCTGGTCTCTGCTGAACCTTCCTCTTCCTCCTCCACATCGGAGGCAGGGCTGGTGCGTGGGGGGCACGAGCGTGTCGACATGTTGCGGGCCAGGATGGAACCTGCAAACAGACATCAGGCTGGGCTGTGACATCTCCCCAACCCCGTGCCGGCTCCCGCTGCATCCCACTCCCACCTGCCCGTTGCACAAGCCCCAAGAGCGTTCCGTCAGTCCCGGCCCTGCGCTGCCCCGCTGCCGTGGAGCTGCTGCTCAGCCCCGCTCACCTTGTGGGGGCAGGTCGAAGCGGATGTGGCCATCGAAGTGCATGGCGCCATGGAGGCGGCCGTCGCAGACCTCACACAGGCTGAGGGGGCCGCTGCGGCTCAGCTGCCGGCACTCCACGTGGTGGCATTCCTGTGGGGACACGCGTTTTGTCGGGCAGCACCTGCCTGGGGCCACCAGCTATGACGTTGGCAGCAGGGATGGGCAGCACCACGAGCGGCTGGGTCCCCTCTCCCATCCCCAACTGCCGCTGGCACACTGCTCACAGGGAATGCCGAGGCCAGAGCAGGCACAAGGAAAGCAGCATGAGCAGGACACGGCCATGAGACAGTGGGTTCTGCAGGACATGGTGATGACACCAGGGCCTTTGCACCACAGAACCCCTTCCTTGCTCCACTGCTACGAGCAGAGACCCTGAGACAGCTGCACATGCCGAGGCTTGAACAGGGAGCTTGGGGACAGACACCTGTGTCCGTGGCACCCACACCTCACCAGTGGCCTGGGAGACCGCCCTGGCACCCCACAGCCCCTTTGTGCTGATGAGAGCCGTGTCCCCGCAGCAGGACGGAGGAAGCGAATGTCTGCGGCCGAACAATGCTCGAAGCCGGCGCGTTTCCTCCGATTGTGTGCGGCCGCGGCCGTGGCCCCAGCCCCACCGGGCATTCACAGCGGGTTATTTTTAAACCCCTGGCTGGGCCCCCAGCACAGTGCATGGCCTATGACCTCCAGCCAGCGCCCATCTCACTGGGGGCTCCAGCTGGCTCTGCTCCGGGGGATTGTGGTGCCACCAGCCGCTGCCAGCAAGCTGTGCTGCACCACTGACACATCCCCATCCCGTGTGGGACCCCCATCGCCATTCTGCATGTAGAGGGTTCCAAGGGGCTGCTGGGAGGAGCCAGCCCTGCCCGGGCTTGCCTGTAGTGTACTGTGCTGTGGCGGGGAGGAAGCACCCGTGCAGCTCCAGCCGCCCCCACTTCCTGCCCTCCTTCCTCCCAGTGTTGCTGAGGTCAGAGCTGACGTGCTCCCACCACCCGCGTGCTCTCCAAGGGGCCATCGGCCCCTCTGCACCAGCCACTGCCATGGCACCCACCAGTGTCCTATCCCAGGCCACAAGACAGCCCCAGGAAACCCTGTGCCCCCAAACCCTCCTCCTCTCCCGCCATGTGCCTCACACCACTGTGGCCATCATGACCCCTGCATGCGAGAGCGTGGCCACAGCTGGTGCTCACTCAGTGGTTCACAGGCTCCCCTTTGATCCTTGGCAGCCGCTCCACAGGTACGCGACGCTCCTCGTCCACCCTGTGCCAGCAGCGCATCCCTGGGCTCAGCCCCCCAGGAGGGGCCGGGCAGGATGGCCGAGCCTCTTTGCCCACTCCAGGGATCAGCTCCTGATCCAAGCCCTGCCACAGTCCCAGCACACGACAGCTTCGCTGCCCCCCCAACAAGCACCTCACAAAGAGAGAGGGATCAAGACCCAGCACCCTGCCACAGCAGAACAAGCCCGCAGACTGACCAGGCCACCCACCAAACCCCCACTACCTGCCAAGCACCGTCAGGGGTCTCTGGTGACAGCAGCAGGGTGGCCTCAGTGGATTGATCCCAGCAGTCCCAGCTGCACCACTGGGCAACCACATCCCAGTGCTACGTGTGCCCCAGCAGCACTGGCCCTGCCACCCCGGCATGCAAACAGAGCACCACGGCACACCCCTGGCACACCCAGGCAGTCCTGCCTGCTACACCAGAGACACCGCCTGCAGCCCCACACAGAAACTCCTGGGACTCACCGGGAGCCAGGGTGTGGGTCCGGCCCAGCCACTGGGAGAGAATGGACCCTAAATCCATCCTAGATTCACATTAGTGAGCAGGGGAGCAGATGGGCTGGAGCGTATTAACTACAACCACGGCAGCTTGGAAAAACAGGCAAATCGCCACCTTGCTGTTACGGACCACGACACCAGCAAGGAATTCACACCCAGCATGGGCTGGGGCACACAGCACGCCAGGGGCTGCTGACCAGGGCAGGGGCCTTTCAGGGAGCGGCAGGTTGGGCAGAGCCATCCACTGCCCCTTCTCACCCACGAGACCGACACCAGGAGGCAGCTGCCGGCGCTGCCCCAACCCTGCAGAACCCACCTTGGCTGCCCTCCTCTCACCAGCGCAGTTGGGATTCTGGCAGTGCAGCACTGTCTCCTCTGCTGGGCACGGTTCGTCTGTGGAAAGAGTGGGATCAGTGCCTGGGTGCCATGAGAGCCAGGGCCCCCCATGGCCCAGGGCCATGCTGAGACCCTCACAAACACAAACCCCAGGTTTAAGAGCTTGGCAAAGCACAAAGGCTCAGCTGAAGCTGGGCTTGCCCACCCCTGCCCGTCCCACAGCCCATCCAGAAGAATGAAGCCCCATGCCCAAGAGCCAGCGCTGCATCCCCGTTGTGGGAAGGCACTGTGTGCTCCACAGAGGCAGAATCCAGCACCTCTTGCCCGGCACCCCAAGGCACAGGACACGGACCTGCCCCAGCTCCCCTGGGGCTGGCACAGCCTGGGGCTGCAGCAGGAACACTAAATCTGCCGCTGTCAGTCCCCAACGGGGCTTAGTAGCCACTTTAAGCTTTGACAGTTAAATCGGCCTTAAGGACAAATCCTATTTTGAAGGCTTTTGTTATGTGTCGCATCTAATCATTTAAAAATAACGGGCTGCTTGCGGCAGATGAGCAGTACAGACACCCTCTGGCAGGGCAGCCCCACTGCGGGCAGGGATGCACGGCCGGGAAGCTGCCGGCTGGGGAGGGAGCTGATGCCGGGGATGTGGAGAGGCGAGGTGGCACGGCTGTACCAGGTGGCACGGCTGTACCAGCCCAGCAGCACAGGGGCTTCCCCGTCATGCCATTCCCCTCTCCCGCATCCTTCCTGCCAACAAAAACAGCATCCGTGCCGGCCTGAGTGGGGCCATGGCCAAGGCCAAGGTTAGACTCAGTCTGCGGGATAAAATGCCTTTCGAGGCAGCACCCAAAAAGCTGCTGCTTCTGCCTGGAGAGGGAGAAGCAACTCGGATGGGTGCTGGTTGCTCCAGCTCCCATCTGGGAGTGATCCCGGGGCTGCCGTGGCACCACGGGCGCTGCTGGACCGGGAGCCGGGACCGGGAGCCGGGACCGGGAGCCGGGACCGGGAGCCGGGACCGGGAGCCGGGACCGGGAGCCGGGCCGGGAGCAGGGACCGGGAGCAGGGACCGGGAGCCGGGCCGGGAGCAGGGACCGGGAGCAGGGACCGGGCGCTGCCCCCGCGGCGGTAGCACAATGAGGGCTCTGTCTGCGGGGCCGCCCCGCAGCGCTCCCGGGCTCGGCCGGCCCCCGCCCCCCGCCGCCGCCGTTTCACTTGACCTATCGGGAATAATAACGGAAGCAAATAAGAAACTCTTTCATGCGCCCAAAGGAAAGTTTTCCAAACTCACCAAAACCCTAGAGGCCGCCCGGGGCGGCCGGCGGTGCCAGCAGGGACCAGCCCCGCGCCGGAGCCCCGGCACGGCCAAAGCCGCGTGGCCGCTCCCAAAGGCTGACCCTGCCCGCGGGTCACACACGCACCAGGGTGTCGGGCAAGCGGGCTGGGAGCTCCTCGCAGGGCCCCCCCAGTTTCTGGCAGAGGCAGGAGGGTGTTCGGGTCCCCACCAGCCACTTCGGGGACCGAAGGAGGGATCCTGTCCCCATCAGCTCCTGTCCCCCCTCCCCCCGGTCACCTCCTCCGCCGCTGTGCTATCACGCCCGGCGCTCCCGGTGACGGAAAACGAGTCTGAAACCGGATCGTCCTCGCAGCCGAGCGCACGGCGGCAGCCGGCTGCTTCAAACCGGGGGGAGCGCTGCCGGTGGCACGGGGCAGTTTGCTGAGCGCTCCCCAGCTGCACCTGCAGCATTCCCACTGCATCCCTGTGGCACCCCTGCTCCAGCAAGAGCTTCTCCCAGCCCCTCACCCTCGTTGCCACAGTTGGAGGCTTTCGCCGACCGCAGCAGCCCCCAGCCCTGGCTGCTCAAAGCCCCATAGCCACCTACCCCCAAGCTCCTCGCTGATGTCCAGGCCAGAGCTCCAGGAAAACCGCTCCACTGCCTCGTACTCCAGCCCCGCCAGCCCGGCTGGCAAAGCCTCCAGCTCGTAGGCTCCCCTCTTCTTCCAGTATAGAAACATCCTGGGGTCACGGCCGGAGGGCCCCCCAGAGCCGTGCCCGCCCCAATGGGGCCACCAGTGGGACTAACCGGGGGAGATCGGCTCTGGCTTTAAGAGTGGGTCCCGGTCTCTGGACAAGCGGCGCATTGATGCCAGCGGCGGGAGCTGCAGGGCGGCCGAGGGTGCTGCTGGAGGCTGCCCAGCGCCCGCGCGGGGGGCGCACAAAGGGCCTTTCTTCAGCCTCCCACAGACATTGCACAAATTTCACTTTCCGCCGTCTATGGAAGACATTCGGCCACGGAGACAAGACGTGCTTGTGATGGAAAGAATTGGCATGAAGAGGGGGGCTGTTCGGAGGCTCTGCCATCCAGACGACTTTTGAGGGGGCAGGAATGCACTGCCCTGAGCCCTGCTTGCATCCCCGTATCCACGGGCTCGCAGGGGCCCCCAGCCTGCACAGGGAAAGCCAGGGGTCTTCAGGGGGATTTTCCTCCCGCTAAGTCCAAGCAAACAAGAAAGCACCAGCTAGGGCTTAAAACCCCCAAAGGCTGGCAGCTTTGCCCTACGCCACGTAAAATTTCCTAAAACAGGGAAAAAGCACAGCACCATGCAGGATGATCAGCCGGGCCAAGACAATCCCAGCCACCCAGCTCATCACAGAATCTCCTCCTGGAGGCACCACGTGCTTCTCAGAGTTTTGTTGCCTCTGGTCACCCTTTGCCAGAAATTTCAACAGAAATTGCTGCTGCAAACGTAATAGATGCCAACTTATTGCAAAATTAATCCTACATTATTTAGTGCATCCTTGATATTTGAAGTGCTGTCACCGATTTCCCACTGATCACAACCGAGTGTCCCCAACTCACTGATGGGACGCTTTGCTGAGGATTGTGCTGACCTGCCCATTGTCCCTGACCAGCCCATTGTCTTTCTCCCCCCTCAGGGAGCACCACAAGCTGATGAGGTTTCCCTTTCCCAAAGCTACAGCAACCACCTCTGGGCCCTGGCAGGCACAGGCAATCTGAACACCCTGGAAATGCCCCGAAACAGACACTTGCAGCTTGGCACGTGGGGGTTACTCACTTATCCCCCAGCTCCAGGGAATGGAGCCAGTGTGGGATCCATCGCTCGCAGCCAGGTAAGGTGGATGTTGGAGGCTGGTGACAGCACTAAGGGTGATGCTCAGCTCTGGGGGGGTTTCAGCACTGGGCATTTCTCACATGCCCTTGGCCTATCTCACCTTTCCTGAAGCTTTTTCCACCCACTTCCCTGGGACTTGAACTCCCCTCTCACCCACCTGGGATGTTCTCCCTGGCTGCACCACAGCCCCTTTATTTACTTTAGCCACTGTTCAGGCCACAATGCCGGCCAAGTCCTTCCTTTGCTGCCAGACCCAGCCAGATGGGGATAATTAGGCCTGGATCAAGTTTAACTCTATAAAAGGCAGCAACACTGCACAGTCCCTCACAGCTCCGTCCCCTCCCTGCCACTCATCCCAGTTTATTTGTTTACAGCTGTTTCTGCAGTTCTAGGAAATCTCTTCACAAACCAGAGAAAAGCAGTTTTGCAGATTACTCACATCCACAGCAGCCACCAGGCAAAAAGCTCCAGTCCCAAGTGACATACCACATCCCTCCTTCCTCTGCAGGAGACCTGGTCTGTGGGATCTGAACGGGCAGTGGGCTCGGGGGGCTGCACATACCAGAGCCAGATTGTTCCCTGGTCTAGCCTGGGGCAGAACCACACCTCACGCGCAGAAGTGAGTTAGAAGCCATTACTTTTGCAGCCATGGATCCAAGAAATGCCCGACGTGCTTCAGAAGCCATTTTCCCAAACACATCCTCAACTCAACCTGGGATGCTTACCTCTTCGTGACTCCTACCACCCCTTAGCTTCCCTCAGGAGCAAATTGCTGATTGACAAACAGTTGGGAAGAAAAAAAAAAAATAAAGTTTTTCTTGTGTCCCAGTGGGGTAGAGCACGTGGGGTCAGGCAAGGCAGCATGTCCTGGTGTTCCATGTGACGAGTTCCTCCCCAACCCCATCCCGTTTCAACCTCGATCTGGAGAACAGTCTGTTAGAGTTGGGGACACATCGGAGCCAGCCCAAGCTGATCCCAGACCACGCTCAGGGCACTGAGCTCACACCACAGCCCTGGGATAACCGGGCCAGGCCAGGAGGAAGCAGCGTCCCAGCACAGAGCCAGGGTGGCCTGTGATGGTGCACCTCTTCACCACCCTGGGGAACAGGGATTCCACAGTGTGCTCCTTCCTTCATCCCTCCCCGACCAGCAGCACAACCAGAGCCGCAGGCCAGGCACAGGGCCAGAACCCCAGCACGAGCCCTTTCACCAAACCACAGAACCGGGAGGTTCTACTCAGGCCCTGCGGATCACTGACACCCAGAGTTCCCTGAGGGCTGGACAGGCAATGAGAACAACTCCTGACCCAAGGCAGAAAGCACGTGCGACAGCAGCTGCCTCCACCTGTGCCAGCCACGGCCAGGGTAAAAATCCAACCCAACCCACTCCTTTCCACAGATATTTATTACAAAACGCTAAAATACAAACCGAACGTACAAAACGTTATTAAAGCCAGACCTGCTGTGGCATCTACCTGCCCAGGGTCTGCAGCACCCAGGGCTCCTGTGACCACAGCAGGCTCTCGACCCAGTCCACACAAACAAAACTTGGTCCAAGGGTCCCAAGGATTCAGGTGTAATCGCACTCGAAGGTGAACTCCTTTCTCTTGAAATGCTTCTTTTTCCTCAGCTTCCCAGCGCCCAGGATGCTGTAGTTGTAATCAGACGTGACATATGGGATCTCTCCCTCAATTCCTTGCTGAATAACAGAAAAATAAAATCAGAAACAACTTTAGGAACCCGTAGCTTCAGCAGAGGGGGAAGCACTTCCCTCCCCAGGCTGACAGAGCTGATGGTGTTACAGACTCAGTGATCACCAAACCCCGCTCTGGCATCTAAAACACGAGTGGAACGTTCTGTTCTCCGTAGGTTTCTGTGCTTAAGGACAATCTCCTAAAGTGATAACCATCTGCTGATGCCCAGGCATCTCCCAGCATGCATCCCCCTCAGGACTAAGAAACTGGAAAACCTGCCAGCCAGCCAAAGCTCAGACAGCTTCCACCCCTCCCACAGGCTCCTACCTGGCCCACAAGCACGCAGTTAGGGATAGTAATGTTCCCAAGGAGGAGACAATTCACTAGTCTCAGGTTCTCCGGAGGCACTGGTGTTAAGATGTGGTAAAGCTTCTTCTCCATATCAACCCCTCGAACAATTCCTGAACAAAAGAACGCGTGCAGAGCTCAGTCATCAGGTGACCCTGCTCATCGGCACATCCCTACACTCGAGAACCAAACTCCAAATTCAAACTGGAACGTTAAACCAAGCTGTAGAAGGAAACTTAGGCAGCTTCAGGAATTTTGCATGAGCCACACAGAATCTGCTTCTGCAAACGGGAACCCAGAAACTGAGTTCAGCTGGGGAGTTCTGAGAAGCTCCGAGCGGGGCTGCGCAGTGACATTCCTCACTGTTACCGCACAGTAACCGAAGCCAAAAGACTTGGAGCAGAGCTTCCAACAACAAGAGAACACACCACTGCTCCTGTGTCTCATCCCACTTCTGCAGCTGTTTTTGGGAGAGCAAGCAATTCTGTCACTCTGCAACCCATCTGCCTAAACACAGCAGATGAGAGCACAGCTCCAGCACGCTCACCGAAGCCCAGGCAGTTGCAGACCGGTGTCTGTGTCAGCAGGACCGGCCCGTCGGTCTGGCACCTGATTTCATCTGGAATGCAGCAGAGCCCAACCCAGCTGGCGTTCACTGCGTACATGATGTTGGTGGGAGCAACATCCGTGTGAATAACCCTGAGTGCGACAGCACTGAAAGGCACCTGGAGGGGTGACAAGAGGGAAGAAAAGACTGCCACTGGTTCTGCATCAACTGAGTTCAAATTCAGAGGTAAGACCCTGAGTACACAGACCCTGCGTGCTCCCACCCCACACCCAGGGGCAGGCACGCACAGGAACTTCTGCACAGACAGAACACACATTACACGCGTGCCATCTGCACACACAACACATACAGAACACACATGCCACCCGCGCACACGTGCCACACCAGCACCTTGACAGAAGCTTCACTTCTAGACACCCTGAATAGAGTTATCTGTTTGCAGATTACAGTGTTTATTCCTCTTGGACAAACATCTGCAGTAGGAGCAGAAGTGCCCAGCACTGCAAACAGGCTTTCTGCACCATCCCTAAGCCTTCCCATGAGGCTCCTTTACCTGATACGGCACCAGGCTGTGCAGCGGGACCACCGCCCCGATGTCCGGGTACTGCAGGTGCCCCAGGTATCCCAGGATGGACATGTCACGCAGGATGCCGCTGTGCACTCGCCTGTAAGAACAGTCCTAAGTCACAGACAACGTGTGGTTTTGTTCGGCCCACAAACTCCACACAGCACTCAATGTTCTACTTACGCTTCACCTGCCATTCCTGCCCGAGGGAACTCCGGATGGACGTACAGCAACTTGTACTGTGGAACTGACGCATCCTCCCCTTCAGAGCACTTCCAGCTCTCGGCAGCACTCACATCCAGCTGCTTGCACTTAGGCTGCTGCTTGCCCTTGGTGTGCAGCCCCGCACGGAGGTGGATGTGCTCGGGGGTGAGCGGGGCCATTGCCTTCCAGTCGCACACGTCCATCTGAACAACGTGGCTGGGCGACAGCAGACGGATGATATCGATGAGCAGCAGCAGCCCTTCGCCTTAAAGAGCACAGAGAACACACAATTGCTGCTGCTACTTCAACAGGTCACACACCAGCACTAGCTCAGGGCAGGCATGCTGCAGGTTCTGGTTCTGTGTGGTGCTGCACCACCACCATCACCACCTCCTTCCCACCCCTCTTCGAGAGAAGGACTGATCCCATTTACCTTTCACCCAGCCCATGGTGTTGATGATTAGAGGCACTTCCTTCTTGTAGCAGCTGAACACATACTTCATGACGTCAAGGTACCTCTCCGTGTCTTGCTCACAGCTGGTCTGGCCATAATACACCATCTTATGGGGCGTCTGCTGGTGAGTGAAGGGGGGACCTGGCAAAAAGAGCACTGAACCTCTAGTGCCTTCATCAAGTCAAACCAAAATACTCCCATTTCTGTTGCAGTCCCACGCCACCCCTCCTGAAATAACCTGTCCTCTCCCCACCTGCTAACAGTCTTCCTTGCACAGCCTGCAGTTAGGGAGAAACTGGTCTGTTATTTGCAAGGCTCTGAGAGAGTTCTGTTTGTTTTGGGTTAGCCTGGGGTTTGTTTCCTTGCTTGAAATCACTGATTACACCCTTACAAATCTTTAAACAATAATCTATGACAAACTGAAGAGTAAACCAGTCTGACTACGTCCTTTTAGACAGTGACCCCAATCCAAAAGACCACAACCACCAGCAGTTTCCTGGGCAATGGTTTTTTCACGCTCATCACAACAGCCCTGAATCTGTGTGGATCCACTTTGAACTTCTCAAAGAGTTTCACCTGTGAATACAGATTTTCCCAAAGAGACATTTCAAACCTGAAAGGCTGAACATCCCCTTCGACATGCCTCAGCCTGCTCTACCACCTGTAAACAACATCATCTCTCCTTAAAAGAGGCAAAAGCAGCAGAAGAATGGCTCCATGTTACTTAGGGAACTTAGATGTCCCCACAAGAAAACTGGAACAGCCCTTGGTTTATTCTCTGCAGGAACCTCTGACATCTGTGGCAGCAGCTTCCCTTCGAGCAGCCTCTGCCCAGAACACCCTGTTCGTTTCGGAAACGGAACAGGTCTCTGGTAACCGCAGGAGCAGTGGAACACATACCCAGCACGGGCTCCGTGACGCTGCTCAGGGACACGCAGCCGGGCGGTGTGAATTCTGGCTGGCCTATGTCACATTCCATGTACTCGACTGCAGGAAGGCTGCAGGAAGAGAACCCATGTACGTGTCTACCGCTTTGTGTTCAAAAGCTATCCACCTTCCAGGCCTGATGGCTCTTCTGAGAGTCCTCTCAGACATATTTTTCCTTTTCCTAAATCCCATGCGGCTCTTAAAAGCTTGCAGAAGACGGAAAGACTCACCGGTTCAGTAAGAGGTTAATTAGGTATCTGTTGAATGTCGATTTTCCAGTGTTTTTTGGGCCACATACCAGCACCACAGGGATACCTTCATCTTCCGCTGGAAAGACAAGCAGGGTGTGAACCAGACAAATGCTGGCATCACTCTGACCCACCCAGGTGATGCCGAGCTTGAGCATCCTGCTCTTCAGAGAAAAACACAACCCTAGATCAGAGCGTGCCGGGCAGGGCACGCTCTCTAATTTTAACTCACAAAAAGCTTCTTTTCTTCAGGCTACCAAGGCCCCAGCCCGGCTAAGTGCCTCACTCACCACAGCAGGCCTGGATCAGTTCCTCCAGTGCCAGGTACATGCTCTCCGACACCAGCAGCCCGCGCTCGGCGCTGCACTTCACGATGCCCACGGACGCCAGGACCGCATCCTCCGGCGTGAAGCTGGACTCCTCCTTTTTCTAGGCGACAGGGCGAGCGCTCAGCGCGGGTGCGCCGGGACACAGCGGCCCCGGCCCCGCACGGGCGGTGCGGGACACCGCTCCGGCCGCGGGGGTCTCACCTGGGGCTCGAAGAGCCGCGACAGGGGCGGGTGGCTCAGCAGGAACCGCGTCACCGGCGTGTCCAGGTGCTCCAGCAGCACCACGGCGCAGTCGGACGAGAACCGCGCCATCACCTTCACCCGTGCCTCTGCAACGGGCGAGCGCCGCCATCACCCCGAGCCCTCCGCCCGCCCGCCCCGCAACGCCCCGCAACGCCCCGCGCACAAAATGGCCGCTTCCCCGCACCGCGCCGCCCGCAAAATGGCGCCCGCCCGCCCGGCCGGCCCCGCACTCCACTCCCGGCCCCGCACTCACGGCGGCGGACGCGGTGCGCGCGCATGGCGGTGCGGGCGGCCGCGCGCAGCTGGCGGAGGGCGGCGAGCGGGTGCGCGCCGGGCAGCGCCTCCAGGCTGAGCGCGCAGTGCGTGGCCGGCGAGAACACCGGCAGGCCCGGGTGGTGCGAGGCCACGGCGAAGCCCAGCAGGCGGACGGCGCCGTACAGGCAGCGCAGGCGGCACTTGCCGGTGAAGGTCAGCGCCTGCGGGGACGGAACGGGCGGTCAGGCGGTGCGGGGCGCGGCGGGGCCGGCGCGGCGCGGCGCGGGCGCTGCTCACCTGTCGCGGCGCCAGCAGCAGCACGGCCGTGCCCTCCGCCGCCTCCACGGCCGCCAGCCCCGGCTCGGCCGGCGGCACCATCCCGGCGCGGGCGAAGGAGGCGGCGAACTCCCGCCACGTCGTCTCCGTCCGGGCCCCGCGGGCCGCGTTGCGGGCCGGGGCCCGGCGCGGGCGGCTGCGCCGCGCAGGCATGGCCGCTGAGCCTCCTCCGCCTCCCGGGGCCGCCCCTCGGCCGGCCCC
>JAWMRA010000052.1:3705594-3721682 GCA_035584735.1 Pseudotriccus pelzelni | reverse complement strand
CTTTGCCTGTGCGCGGCCGCCGCCGCCGCGGCCCTCACCCTGCGCGGCGATCACCGCCTGGCCGGGCTGTTTGGGCTGCACGCCGCCGAGCCCCGCGCCGCCGCCCGCCCGCCGCTGCTGCGGGGCTGCGACGAGTGAGTGCCCGCGCCGCCCGCTGCCCCGGCCGCCCTCCGGCCTCCCTGACAACCGCTCTCGGCTCCGCAGCGCTGCTGTCTTCAAGAGCCACGGCTACTGCCTGTCCCAGGCCCTGCGCTTCACCGTAGAGGAGATCAACAACTCCAGCACGCTGCTCCCGAACGTCACCCTGGGCTACGACATCCACGACACCTGCTCTGAGCCTGCCAACCTCCACGCCACTCTGCGTGCCCTCGCCCGCAAAGGCGGGCGGGATGTCCAGCTGCTCCCTGCCTTTCAACAGTATGAGCCCCGGGCCGTTGCCGTCATCGGCCCCGACAGCACCCAGCTGGCCCTCACCACAGCCGCCATCCTCGGCATCTTCCTCGTACCAGAGGTAAGCACAGCTCCTGCAGCTGATGAAGAATAGGGATCCTGAGCAGTGAGGGTTTGAGAGAGGGTACATTCAGAGCTGAGGAGGCTGGTAGAGCTGGAAATGCAGCCTCTCTGTGTGGGCTGGCCAGGGTCCCTTCCCAGGCCCTGTCCGGGAGCAGGCAGGAATCAGTTTTTTCCTGCCACAGCACACTTGGTGCCGGCTCCACTGCCTGCCCAGCTCTGAGTCTCCCCAGGACAGGCTGCCCATGCCGTTAGCTCTCAGGGATGCTGCTGCCTGGGGCAGTGCATCCCCCTTTCTCCTGGCTCACTTTGCAGATCAGCTACGAAGCCTCTGTGGAGACGCTGAGCCTGAAGCGGCTGTACCCGTCGTTCCTGCGCACCATCCCCAGTGACAGGCAGCAGGTGAAGGCTATTTTCCTGCTGCTGCAGCACTTTGGCTGGACCTGGGTGGTGCTGCTGGGCAGTGACAACACCTATGGTAGGGCTGGCCTCGATGCCCTGCACAAGTTGCTGACCGCAAGCAACGTGTGCGTGGCCTACCGAGGCACCATTCCCACCAACTCGGACGCCAGCAACCCCGAGCTCCACAACCTGGTACGGATCCTCACAGACGTCAGGGTCAACGTCACCATCGTCTTCTCTAACAGCCAAAGCGCCCGCCCGTTCTTTGAGGTGGTGGTCCAGAGGAACATCACAGGCATGGTGTGGGTGGGCTCCGAAGACTGGTCATTGTCTCAAACCGTCTGGCAGGTGCCTGGCATCCAGACCATTGGCACGGTGATTGGGATGACAGTTGAAAAGCCAGAGTCTGTGATGCTGGAACGCTTTGAAAGTTGGAAGATGGTGGAGGAAGGTGCTGCGGCCAAGTGTGCTGGCACTGCAGAGGCAGGCAGGGAATCGGGGAGCAGCGCGTGGCTGGACTGCACCCAGCACTACACCGGCTGCCGCTCGCTGACTGCTGCCCCCAACGTGCACGACGCTCAAGCCTCCTTCAATGTGTACTCAGCCGTGTACGCCGTGGCCCATGGCCTCCACAGCCTGCTGGGCTGTGCCTCAGGGGCTTGCAGCAAAGGCACCGTCTATCCCTGGCAGGTAAGAGCAACATGAGGAAGGATCTTCCTTGTGGAAGAGGACCCGTGAGGATCCTTTCCCACTGGGAAGGATTTTCCCCTTGTGCTCAGGCCTCATAGAGACCTGGAAGGGACTTC
The DNA here is from genome assembly GCA_035584735.1 of Pseudotriccus pelzelni. Classification (NCBI taxonomy): domain Eukaryota; kingdom Metazoa; phylum Chordata; class Aves; order Passeriformes; family Tyrannidae; genus Pseudotriccus; species Pseudotriccus pelzelni. The sequence goes on along the minus strand of JAWMRA010000052.1, from coordinate 3,719,964 downwards.
CTGCAAATGACGGGGATCTGGAGAGCAGAGGTAGCACAGAGGAGGGATCCTCCAGCACATCTCTCTCCCAATGGCAGGAGCCTCAGTATTGAAAGGGCTCCTCTCTTACTCTTTTGTTTTATAGCTCCTGCAAAAGATCAAGCAGGTAAACTTCACCCTGTACAAGAGCCAAGTCTCTTTTGATGCCAGCGGGGATATTCGTAAAGGCTACGACATCGTCACGTGGAACTGGAGTGGCTCAAGCTGGGTTTCTGATGTGATAGGAACCTTCCATGTCAACCCTGACAGGCTGAACATCGACCCAGGCAAAGTCCTGTGGCACACAGAAGATGGCCAGGTACTGTTCTGCACCCAGGTCTTATTTATTCCTCGCTACCGAGCTGGCTGTGTCCCAGTGACAGCAATTATGGGGCGTTTCCTCAGAGCAGGGCAAACCTGAGGGTGGACAGAGGTGATGTGGGGGGTGCCAGAGTGATGCTGGGCCCAAGCTGTGCTGCTGCCCACCCTGCTCACAGGCTGACCCTGTCTGCACTCCCGGCAGGCCCCCACCTCGGTGTGCTCCAAGGCGTGTCAGCCGGGAGAGAGGCGGCTGCAGCAGAGCCGCCACCGGTGCTGCTTCAGCTGTGTGGCCTGTCCGTTGGGAACCTTCCTGAACAGATCAGGTCAGTACACCCTGGGGGCTGCTCCCACCCCTTCCTTGCCCGCTCGCATCCTGCCTCCTGCTCCCTTCTCCCCATTCCCAGCCTCTTCCCTCCTGTGGTCAGTAAAGCCTGAGCTGACCTGATGGCGGTGGTTTGGCTCCCATTTGCTCACTGATGAGTATGCAAAGCCTGTATCCTGCACTTTCCAGGGAGTGCTGCCCACAGGTGAGCCCACCTGGGCAAAGAGAGCCCTTTCTCCTGTGGCCAGGGGACAGGAATGTCCCACCCAGCAGCTGTTCCCTGCACCGCATCCTCTGCCAGGAAAATTTGATGCAGTGGTTGCCTTTGTGCCCCAGATGGCACTTGGGGCTTCCGCCCTTGACCGGCACTTAGTCACCAGCAGCTGGCATATGGAAATGTGCCCTGCCTGGGACAGACAGCAGCAGCCTCCTGCCTCACAGTAACTAGCCACACTGACAACCCCCTTCCTGGCAGCCGGTTCCTTGGCACCCTCAGCCCGCTCTTGGGCTACGGGGAAGGGAAGGGCAGCTCCAGGAACAGTGGGAGCAAGGTCCTGTCCCATTCAAGGGGGCTGCTGCAGACCCTTCTCAGGTTATTGGTGGATGTGTGAGCCCCCTCACCCACAGCCCTGAGCCTAATCCAGCTGAGGTCCTGTGGGCCCCACACCTCAGCCCAAGCCACGGACTTTGGAAAAGTTCATGAGTGAAACTCTGCGTGTGGGGGGTCTTTGGGGAAAAGAGCCCCCTCTGCTCTGCAAGGTCTGTGAGTGCCTGTGGGAATGAGCAGAACACGAGAGCTGGGCAGAGCCTGGGAGGCTGCAGGCCGGGCACTGCACTGTGGCAGAGCTCTTACCGGGTCCGAGGTATGCAAGGTGCCCGTGTCCTCTGCAGACCCCTACGGCTGCCAGGCCTGCCGGCTGGACGAGTGGGCCCCGGCAGGGAGCGAGACCTGTTTCAACCGTACTGTCGAGTTCCTGTCCTGGTCCGAGCCCCTCTCCTGGGTGCTGCTGACCCTGGCTGTGCTCCTCATGCTGCTCATGGTGGCACTGGCCGGTCTCTTTGCCCTCAATGCCTCCACGCCCGTGGTCAAGTCTGCGGGCGGGAAGATGTGCTTCCTCATGCTGGGATCCCTGGCCTGCACCTGCAGCAGCCTCTTCTGCTACTTCGGGGAGCCCACGCGGCTGGCGTGCCTGCTGCGGCTGCCGCTCTTCGCCATCAGCTTCACCGTGTTCCTCTCGTGCGTGGCGACCCGCTCCTTCCAGATCCTCTGCATCTTCAAGCTGAACGCTCGCTGCCCGGCGCTCTACGAGGCCTGGCTGCGGCGCCAGGGCCCGGTGCTGTTTGTGGCCGCCAGCACGGCGGCGCAGGCCATGCTGTGCTTGGCCGCCGAGGCCACCGGCCCCTCGGTGCCGCTCCGGGACTACGGCGCGCAGCCCGACCGGGTGGTGCTGGAGTGCGCCCCGAGCGCCGCGGCCGGCGCCGCCATCGCCTACACGGCGCTGCTCAGTGCGGGCTGCTTCGCTCTCAGCTACGCGGGCACCGACCTGCCCGCCGGCTACAACGAGGCCAAGAGCCTGACGGTGAGCCTGCTGCTGCACCTGGGCTGCTCGGCCGCTGTGTTCTGCTCGCAGGGCGCGCTGCGCGGCCGGGTCGAGGCGGCGGCGAAGGTGCTCGGGGCGCTGGGCACGCTCGGGGCGCTGCTGGTCGGGTACTTCGGGCCGCGGGCCTTCGTCATCCTGCTGCGGCCGCAGCACAACACGGCCGAGCACTTCCAGATGGCCATACAGGCCTACACGCGCCGCCGGGCCGCCGCATGAGCCCGGGGCTCGACCCGCAACACCCCCAGCCCCGCACCCCCGGCCGCAGCCCCCCACGGCACACCCCCCCGCGCACACACACACACACACGCACCCCTCACAGCCGGCGCGGGGTGACGCCACGTCCGGCGGTGGCGGTGCGGGCCCCGGGCGCGGTCATGGCGGCGGCGGCGGCGCACAGCGTGCGGGTGCTGCGGGAGCTGAACCGGCAGCGCGCAGCCGGGCAGTTCTGCGACGCGACGCTCGGCGTGGGCGGCCGCGAGTTCCGCGCGCACTGGCCGGTGCTCGCCAGCTGCTCCCGCTTCTTCCGCGCCCGCGGCCCCGGCGGGCCGGTGGCGCTGCCCGAGGGCCTCGCCGACACCTTCCAGCTGCTGCTCGACTTCTTCTACACCGGCCGCCTGGCGCTCACGGCGCACAACCGCGCCCGCCTGCTGGCGGCCGCCGAGCAGCTCGGCGTGCCCGACGCCGTGGCGCTGTGCCGCGCCTTCCGCCCGCGGCTCCGCCGCTCCGCCGCCGCCGCCCGCCCGGAGCCCGCGGTGGCCTCGCCGCCCGGCGGGCAGGCGGTGCGTGAGGGGTGCGGGAGGGGGGCGGCGGGGCCGAGTCCCGGCGGCGGGGGCGGCGCGGTGACGCCGCTGTTCCCTCGCAGGGCTCCTCCCCGGCCCCGGCGGAGGCGGCGGGCGGCGGCGGCGGGCGGGGGGACGGCGGCGCCGAGCCCCTCTCCGAGAAAAAGGCGCTGCGGAGCAAAAAGAGCCCCCCCGCCCCGGGAAAGGCGCCGGGGGGCAGAAAAGGTACAGCGGTGCCGGTCGAGTGTCCCACATGTCATAAAACCTTCCTCAGCAAATATTACCTTAAAGTGCACAACAGGTAAACGCTCCGACTTCTCCTTCCCCTTGCGCGCTCGGGAGGATGCGGTGCCCCCTTCCCGGGGGATGGAGAGCGGCCCCGCTTTTGCCGGCTGGTCCCAGTGCCATTCCCCGGGATGGAAAGGAGGATTTCCTCTGCCCCTGGGGGTACTCTGACCTCTGGGGGGATTATACGTTTCTGAAATGTTTGAGAGCTGCAGTGACTGTCCTGGGCCGCGGCTCAGGAAGGCGGCAGTGGGGGGGCTGTGCTGGCTGCAGGTCAGCAGTGGCAAATCGTCCTTGTGGGCTTTCAGATCAGCCCGGCTTGGGGTGGATTTCAGGGGCTGTGGGGAACAGGTAGCCGGGCTCTGTGAGGATCTCCGGACTGGATCTCTGAAAGAAGGGCAGGGCCCTTCCATGAGGTCTTGAGTTTTGCTTCACTCCTGTGTGTGGGCAAACCTTGGCCCTGCAGAATCAAGATTCCACGGAGCACAGTGGGCACTGACAGCCTGACCATGCTTTAAGGGGCCCCAAAAGTGGTGTAAAAGCTGCCAGAACAGTGACTGTGAATAGTGGCCCGGGAGGGACATGGGCAAAAATCTGCCTCACCTTTTGCTGTGCATCTGCTGTTGACAGGCAGTGATGAGGTTCTCCATTTGTATCCCCCCAGGAAACATACTGGAGAGAAGCCTTTTGAGTGTTCCAAGTGTGGGAAATGTTACTTTAGAAAAGAGAATCTCCTGGAACATGAAGCCAGGAACTGCATGAACCGATCAGAACAGGTACTCCCAGGAGCTATCCCACTGGGCTGGAGCGTGGCTGCCATCCATCAGGAAGGGAACTGGAGCCTTTTCCAAGCGCCAGGCTGTGCCTAGCTCTGAACAGACACCCATCAGCACTGCATGGCACATATTTCATAGCTGGGGCCCCTGTGGTTGGGACCCCCATGGCCAGGACCAGGACGGCAGCAGCTTGTGCCCAGTGTGCCACACAACCTTCATTCATGTGTTCCAGCACGCCAGGACACTCTGTACCGTACAAGATGCGGGTCCTGTGGGTGCAGGCTGAACGCTGTGCCTGGGTGGCAGTGCCGTGTGCCTGGCAGGGGCTGAGCCGTGGGCTCCGGGCTGGGCTGCGGGTCCTGCAGAAGCTGACGCCGCCCTGTCTCTCGCAGGTGTTCACGTGCTCAGCGTGCCCAGAGGTGTTCAAGCGGCGGATGGAGCTGCGGCTGCACATGGTGTCACACACGGGCGAAATGCCATACAAGGTGAGCAGCACCGGCATCTGGCGTCCCTACGGATGCTGCTGGTCACTGGCACAGAGTGGGGGTGAGCATTTGCCTTCTGGGGAAGCCTGGCCCAGCCCATCAGGGAGCTGAGCCCCCCAGCTTCCTTCCACAGTCTGTGACAGCCCACTAAGTGTCATTCCCTGTCTCTGAGCTGGAATGTGCTCCAGGGAGACACCACAGCCACCTGCTTCCTGCAGCTGTACAAGGAATCTGTTCTGCTCCCCCACTGGTCCTGCTTGCTCTGAAACCACTCTTTGGGGGCAACCGATCTCCGTCTCCTTTCTCGCAGTGCTCCTCGTGCTCACAGCAGTTCATGCAGAAGAAGGATCTGCAGAGCCACATGATAAAGCTGCACGGCGCACCCAAGCCCCACGCGGTAGGGACCAGGATATTGGGGAGGGTGTGATCCTGCACACGCGCCTGACATAGGGAATAGTGCCCATGGCCCGTCTGGCTCTGTTAGTGAGATGGGGACACAGAACTGCTGGAAACAGGCTTTTTTATGTACAGGAGCAGCTGACAGAGCCAAGCACTGACCAGCATTTTGCCTCTTTTGGGCTGTCCCATCTCCCTGGGTTTCTCTGAGCCAGGGTGCTGCTGTGGCTGCTGTGGGAAGGGCCCTGGAGCAGCTAGAGGTGTTGGGCACAAGTGGGTCTGGTGTGGGTGTACCCTAATCCCCCTCTCCTGTGGCCTTGCAGTGCTCAACCTGCTCCAAGTGCTTTCTGTCCCGGACAGAGCTGCGCCTGCACGAGGCCTTCAAACACCGCGGAGAGAAGCTGTTTGTGTGTGAGGAGTGTGGGCACAGGGCCTCGAGCCGCAATGGCCTGCAGATGCACATCAAGGCCAAGCACAGGTACGATGTGACCCGTGTCCTCCCTTATGTCACCCTGGCTCTTCTAGCTGTGCTCCCTCCCCTGTAGGACTGGGGGTGGCTGAAGGGAGTGCTCCCTTCCCGGAGGTGCTAGGCTGAGACTCGAGGGGCTGAAGCCGGTGGAGGGAGAGGTGATGGTGACTTTTCCCTGCCCACAGAAACGAGCGGCCCTATGTGTGTGAGTTCTGCCACCACGCCTTCACACAGAAAGCCAACCTCAACATGCACCTGCGCACACACACTGGCGAGAAGCCTTTCCAGTGCCACCTTTGCGGCAAGACCTTCCGGACACAAGGTACCCTTGGGTGCTGCTGGGGCAGGTGATGCCAAGCGCCACGCTCTGGCATCCAGGACCTGCAGAAAGCAGCTTCCCCAGGAGCAAAGCCATGCTCTTGTGAGGGCAGAGTGACACCAAGTCACCTGCAGTGCCCTGATGGCACAGAAGGGGAACGTGCTGGTGTTTCCCATGACCCTTACCTGGAGCTTATGCTGCACTTGCCTTTCTGGCCCAGTCGCTAGGATGGGAGCACGTGGCATGCCACTGACTGGCTGCTCTCCCCTTCTCTCCCCCCGGTAATGGCAGCGAGCCTGGACAAGCACAACCGGACACACACCGGCGAGCGGCCATTCAGCTGTGAGTTTTGCGAGCAGCGTTTCACGGAGAAGGGGCCGCTGCTGAGACACATCGCCAGCCGGCACCAGGAGGGGCGGCCCCACTTCTGCCACATCTGCGGGAAGACGTTCAAAGGTAACGCCGGGGCTCTGGCTTTCGCCGGGCTCCGCAGGAGCTGCCTCCTTCCCACGGGCAGCTTGGCATCACTGTGAGCACGTACAGTATGGAGCTGCTGCCCACGGGCTCTCACTTCCCTTCCCAGCAGTGGAACAGCTGCGCGTCCACATCCGCCGGCACAAGGGCGTGAGGAAGTTTGAGTGCACCGAGTGTGGCTACAAGTTCACACGGCAGGTGAGGCCTTCCCCAGCTCTAGGGCCTCTGGGCTGTGCCAGGAGCCGGCCCTCACCGGGCCCCTCTGCGTGTCCCTTCTTTCACAGGCTCACTTGAGGCGCCACATGGAGATCCACGACCGTGTGGAGAACTACAACCCACGGCAGCGGAAGCTGAGGAACTTGATCATCGAGGATGAGAAGGAGGTGATGGTGGTGCTGCACCCGCCCCCAGAGCTGGAGGTGGGCTCGGCTGAGGTGATTGTGGAGTCACTGGCCCATGGGCCACTGCCCGAGGAGGTTCCTGCGCAGAGACTATGCTCTAACGAGAACTTCTCCACGGCGGACGTGATTGAGCAATCTCTGATTATAACGACGACGATTCCCGAAGACTGTGAGACATAGTGCAGCCACCCTGCCACTGAAACACAATAAAGTGTTGGGCTGAGCCAATCTCTGCCACACTTGTTCTTTTGAGTTGTGCATCTGCCCCATCCCCTTCTTCCCTGCCAGTCTCTGCCCCCAGACTATATGGAAGTCACCATGATGATGTGATTGACTGTCAAATGAAGAAACAGTGCAAAACAGCCACTCCAGTCAGTGGCCATGCAGGGGGACTGGACTGACCTGCTTGTGTCATACTGTGAATCACTTTCGGACGCCAGAGGAGCCCCTTTCCTCCAGCCCTCTTACTCTGCTCCTGATTAAAGATTAAAGCTCAACCTCCCCCAGAGAGAGCAGCTCTGCCCTTTCCTTTAACGCTGTTTTCTCCGTTAAACTTGTGCCTTATTTCTCCTTTATTTTGTCAGTTGCTCTTTCTTTCCCCCATTAGGGTGGGCCAGGACCTGTGTCTGCTCAGCATTGAGATAAATGGAGCTGCAAGTTCATTTGAAACACACTTCAGCAGCCACCCAGTGCCTGAGTTCCTGTGCTCAGGGGTAGGGACTTCTGTCCCAAATAACATGATCCAGGGTTGCTGGGGGAGTTATAACCATTTCCTGAGTGGTGCCAGCGTGGGAGAGGTCCCTGTGTGTACCCTCACCCCCAGAGTCTCAGCTGTGCTCTCCCCCCTTTCCCTGTCTTACTAAGGAGGCAGAGAGGCGCTGTTTGAAGCGTACCCAGAATGAGACAGTCCCACTAAAATTTCACTCCAGGCCCTCTCCCTTCACAGACGATAGAACCGTGTAACAGGTTTTATTTAACTTGACAGCTGCAAGTAAATTTAAAAACAAACTATGAGAATAAAAATACAATCTGCAAATGTAAAATGCCTTTGTTTCAAAGGATGGAGTTCAACTGCACTGGAGGATTCAACACAATGAATTCTACAAAAAATAAATACGTATCTGTAGCTGCTCAGCGGGTGGGGTTGGGGGTCCCAGCAGCGAGCACGGCCGCGTGCACTATTTATAGCTCAGCAGAAATGCCTGGGGCTGCAGCGCCGTCTGGCTCTCCACAGGCACGGCACAGCACGGACAGGCTGCTCCCAGAAAAGCAGCAGCTGCCCTGAACTGCAGGCCCCAGCGTCCCCCCCGCCAGGCTCTGCCCGCAGGGGCCCACGGGCTGCACCCCGGCGCGGTGGTCTCAAGGCACTGTCAGTGTTCCAGACTGAAGAGCAGCGCGGGTTCCCCGTGGCTGAGGAGCGCAGCCATCGAGTATGGGGGCCTTCCATCTCTGAATTCTGTTTGTAAATACAAACTTTTTCTCTCTTGGTTAAAAATAAAAGACCAAAAAAGCAATTGCATCCAGCCACACCTGAGCTGCTGTCACACTTCAAGGTTCTCCTGAAGATGTGACACTCACTCTTGGGGAGCTGTGCCACAGGTTCAGCCTCTGCTTGTTCCAGAAACATTCCACAAATAAACCACACAGCTGCTCTTCAGCAAAGGTAGATAAACAGCCCACTTGGCCAGGGCACTTGGGCAAGTAAAAAGGCAAATCTTACACAGGCCAAAAAATAAGCAAACCCCAAACAAAAAAACCCTAAAATAACTACCTTTCAATCCCAACACGTGCACAGAAAGCCTGCCTCCCTCTGAGGCACAGAATAGAGGGGGGGTCCAGACTACTGTCTTACTAGACAGACCCCTCCCAAGAAAGAAACTGAAGGAAGCAGTTTGGTGGCGAACGAAGTATGATGGGGTGAAGGAGCTCCCAGTGAAAGGTGTCTGGTCACAAGCTGTAAGTGGTGGTGCTGTGGCGCGGGTCAGTGCGATCGTTTTCCCCAGGGATCAGCTCTTGGGTCCCCGTGGGCAGCAAAGGGCTGAGGGAGGCAGCGGAGGCCTCGCTGCCTGCGGTCACACAGCAGCACATCCAACAGCCAGAGTTCTCGTTCCCTCTGTGATCTGTACGGTTTTGTTTCCAAGCACTGGTTTGCCTCAGCCTTCTCCCAAAGCAGCCGAGGTTCTGGATGAGGGACATGAGGGACTTGTGTCAAGCCGCTTCCTCTGCTAAGGCAGCTCATTGAGGTTCTGGTTGTGAAGGTTTTGGTTCTGCCTGCTCAAGCTGATGGTGTTGTCCAGCGTGATGCTGTCATCCTCCTGTGGGGTTTCTGGCATGAACTGTCGGAATATGCTGACGCTGCCGTGCCAGAAGATGGGCTCAGGGAGCCGGCCCACCACGCTCCACATTCGTGTCTCCGGGTCGTAGGCTTCCAGGACATCCGAGAGTTCAAACGTGTTATCGTAGCCCCCTGAGACATAGAGCTTCCCGCCAAGCACGGCCACGCTTCCCCCAACATGAACCTGCAAAAGTAACACCAGCAGGGGTGTTTGCCCAGTCTGGCAGCTGCTCCTTGGAGGAGGCTCCATGCCCGCCAGTGGCAGCTCAGGCTCTGAACCAGCACTGCCCACAGCTCTCCTGTGCTGGGCTGAACACCCAGACATGCTGCCATACTCAGGACTGTTTTCCCAATGACTCCGGTACGTTTAAACCCACTCCACATGCAAGGGGTTCTGATCTAAAGGACTTTTCATTTTCCAAAGGGAAATGAAACCTATTTGTAACACTTAAGGCACCTTGGAGGATGGCAAACGTCCTACCTGAAGCATGGCAGGGATTTTATCCCATTCATTCTTTGCTGGATTGTAAACATCCACTTCAGCTGAGTCGTCTCTGGGGAAGAGAACACAAAATTACTCTTCTGCATTCTAGAAACTCCACTTGAGTTCTTCAGCAATGCCAAATTTAGGTGGGTGGGATGAGAGAAGAGCTAGAGGGGCATCATAATCCCCCAAGGCTTCTCTCACCCGCCCCCCTTGCCAGACAGGAGGGCGACAGTGACAGGTGAGGGGCGTTTGCGACGCAGAGACACTGACAGGAATGTGAGGAGGACAAGGTCAGGGCAGCTGAAGAGGAGCTGTCAGTCCTTCCAAGACAGCTCTGGTACAGACGGAATCAAGAGGCTGTGAGGCAGCTCCAGGCAGGGCCGGCCCCAGATTGGCTTTAGGGTCGCTGCAGAGAATGCCTGAGCCTCACTGCTGTGCTACATTTACTGGTATAAAATCAGTCCCAGCACAAGGGATCATCACTCAGAGGCTTTAGTCTAAGCTATTAAAACAAACCAAAAACTGAATTTGCCACTTTTACTTGTTACCTATTCCTCTGCCCTCCGAAGATTATCCCATAGCTCTACATGGAGCAGCAGCCCACGCACAGCACATGAAACGAGGGGAGAACACCTGACCCTGATCACCTCCTCACTGACTCCTGCAGATGCACAAGCAATCTAAAATCCTGGAGTGTCAACCATCAGTATTTTAAAATGGACAAGAAAAAGGAAATTCTGTGGAATCAGCTTGTGACAAGGAGCTGAACAGCTGCAACACCCCGGCAGGATGGACTGAAACCAGGTGACTCGAACAGATGCCAGCAAGACCCTCAGCTGGACCCAAAAGGATCAAATAAAAGGTCTTGGGCCAAAGTTGCTGCTTTATGCAAAGCCAAGAGGAGATTAAAAAAAAGAGAAGTGGCTGGAGGCCCTCACAGAAGTCTCCATTTGCTCAGTCAACACAGGGAGGGAGATGAAATGCTCCAGCCCTATCATGCCTTCCCGTTTATTTTTAATTAAGCGGATAACCGAAGTATTTGCACCACCAGGACAGCTTCAGATGGGTAATTACGTCCCAGTTTGGAAAGGTACTTAAAAATAGTGACCAATCACTTCATCTTCAGCCTGCTTATCGCTGCTGAGATGGAAGATGTCCTCTCCTGCGCTACAGTTTAATGTTTTCTTGGAGCTTATGTGCTTATTTATAGCAGTGAGGGGGGCTGAACCAGGAGCCAAGGAATCCGAGAAGCCAATTTCCAAGCAGCGCTGCTGACTTCAGCCAGATTTACACCTGGCTGTTCCCCAGCCTGAGGTTACACTCAGACATTTTCACACAATTTTAAGGGTAGCCCCACTAGCACCATCAGAGGAAGCACTGCTGTGCTGTCCCAACCCAGTGCCCTCCCTCCAGTACCTCCAAAATCCCACACCCCTCCTCAGGGAAGCTCCGGCTCGTTCTCAAGGGGACACGGGAGGGAGGTGATGGCTCCCGCTGCTCACCTTATGAAGTACATGAGGCCGTTGAGCGTGACCGTCTTTGGGGCGAAGGACCAGGGGGGCAGGTGGCCGCAGTTGACAAGGGACCAGAGGTCGCTGTCGGGGTCATAGCACTGCATGACCATGGACTCTTTTCCAGCCAGGGAGCCGATGGCGAACAGCTTCCCGCGGCACGAAGTGGTGGAGCAGTTGTCCATGGGGTACAGCATGGGCTGCAGGGCTTCCCAGCTGTCCAGCGTGTGGTCGTAGCGCTCTGTGCTGTCGGAGGCAACCACGTAGAGCAGCCCATCCAGGACTGTGGAGCTGTGGTACTCCCTGGCCTTCAGCATGGGCGACACCTCCGTCCACTCGTTCACGCTGGAATTGTACCTCCAGACGCAGTCGTACAGCCTGGACCCATCTGAGCCCCCTGCGGCACAGCAAGACACGTGTCAGAGCGGGGCCGTGCACAGGCAAGGGCGATGGAGGAGAGTGCTTGGCTCGGCACCAGCGCCTTTGCTACAGCTCCAGCTACGCCTCCCGCTGCCCTGGGCTGTACAATGGGGCGGCATTTTGGTTCTGGGGGAGGCACCGGTGTGTGCCATGAGAATTTTCATGCAAGTTTTGCACTGTTTCCAGCAAGCCAGGAAAGATTTCTCCCACGTCCTCCCTAGTCCGTACTCAGCTATGAATCAAAATGAGTCTCCCAAGTTTCACCACCTCCATCCCCTAAATTCCCACTTCTCTCCCATTTTGCAGCTCCTGCTCTGTTGCTGCCCAGAAGCTGCCGAGGCAGCAGCACCAGTGGCAGCTTGGGAACCTCCTGGCCCTGCCTGCAACACACTGTAACTAAGTAGAAGGACCCAAGATCCCCAGCAGCAGCCTTGCACGTGGCTCCTGGCAGGACTGGCCTCCACACACCCACCGGGGATCACTCCAGGAAGCTCCCAAGAAATGTAAGGGCATCCCTACCAAACAAAGCATTTTTACAACCCTGCCCTGGTTTTCTGCTTATGACTAAAGAACACAAGAGTTTTCTGATCAACTGTGTAAGACCTGCCCTTCAAACCTCTGCCAGAGTGTCCTGCACACCCAGGGCATGCTGTTCCATAGCGCCTGGTTTCCTGGGTTTGTTAGAGCTGGTGCGGGGCTGCCACTCCAGCTATGGGGATGTAGCTCAAAGGCGGCACCTGCATGCAGATGAACAGCTGAATTTATACATTGGTGGCACTTGGACAAAAGTAATTGTAGCCCCAGCGGACTGCAAGGAGGCAGGATTTGTGCTGAGGAAGGTACTGTGAGTCACGGGGGCTGGCTGAGGAACCCAGGGCTTTCTGACACACCTATGCCTCAAGCACGTGGCCTGGCTTGTGATTCACATGGCTCTGAACCCAAATCTTCTTAGCATAGAGAAACTCAAAACCCTCTTAACGTAACCTGTATCCCCCAGAGTGACAGTTAGAACGTTCTAACTGCAAGATCTGTGACTTCTGCCCACGTGCTCAGCAGCATTAGTCATGACAAAATAGCTCCTGGACTGAGACCAGCTGCTAAGTCCAGCACCAACTCCAGAAGTCTCCATGCCTGCCAGCAGGCTGCAGGCACCCAAGCTGAGTCCCAAACTCTCTGCTTCCCAGGAAAAGCCAAGTCTCACTGCTAGAACCCCCATATTTTCAAGAGAAATCTGCACCCTAGCGGGTACTCTCGCACCCCGTGTACCTTACCAGTGACATAGATGTCATTGCCGAGTGCAGCAACACTGTAGCCCCCGCCCAGGTGCTCAGGGAACTCGGCCAAGTAGCGCCAGTGGCCAGTGCGTGGGTTGTAGCAGTCGACGGTGACGAGCTCATCGCAGTCGCGGTCGCAGCCGCCAACAAGGACGAGGATCTCGGCGAGGCCGGTGGAGGGCCGGGGGCGCATGCGAGCGCAGGGCCCCCGGTCGTGGCGGTCGAGGCGGGCAGCCTGGAAGTCGCGGGCCTCACGCAGGAGGCGCAAGCAGGGCGGGCAGCGGGCCACCAGCGGCTCACTCTCCACGTGGGCCAGCAGGTAGAAGCGGCGCACGAAGGGCAGGCGGACGTGGGCCAGGAGCTGGGGTAGCAGCGGGGCGCGGGTGGCAGGGTCAGCGCGCACCCAGCGCAGCGCCAGCTGGAAGGCAGCCTCCTCCTTGGGAACGCAGAGCCCGTCGTCCCGCAGGTAGGAGAGGAGGCGCGGCAGCGGCAGCCGCTCCAGCTGCGCGCCCAGCTCGCCCACGTGCCGCAGCACGAAGCGGTGAGCGGCAGCCGCCAGCGCCGGGCACGCGAAGGCTTCGGCGAAGTCCTGCATGTCCAGGGCGTTGGCGGGCTCCAGCTGCCTCGCCAGCCAGGCGCCGCACGCCTCCTTGACGGCGGGGAACTGCAGCAGGTCGGCGGCGCGCAGCAGGCGCTCGGCGATGTCAGGGCCCAGCCGGCCCACGCGGCCGGTGTAGGCGAAGTCGAGCAGCCGCGCCAGGCACTCGGGCTCCACGCCGTGCAGCCGCACCCGCTCGGCCCGCGCCTCGCGCAGCGCTCCGCCGAACATGGCGCGGAAATACCCCGAGGCTGCGGCCAGGACGGCGCGGTGAGCCCCGAACTCCCGCCCGCCGGCCACCACCGTCACGTCCAGCAGGCTCCGCTCGGCCCGCAGCGCGCTCAGGCCCCGCAGCAGCGACACCGCGTGCGCCGGTTCTCCCATCGCCGAGGCCGCCGCCGCCGTCCCGCCGGTGCCCGCGCCGGTCGCCATGCCGTGCCTGCGGGGAGCACACCCGGGTCAGCGCGAAGTCGCCGGGACCGACCCCCGACGGGCTCCCGGGCCGGGAAAGGCAAACCGGGGAAGGAGGCGGAGGGTGGGCTGGCGGAGCCCGTCCCGTGCCCGTCCCGGCCGAAAAGCTCCCGGGAGCGGCCGCTCCGTAACGCGGAGCCGCCCCCCCAGCGCGCTCCCGCTTGGGCCGGTCCCGGGGCCCCTCAGCCCACCCGCCCACCCACCCAGCCACGCGTCCTCATCCCCGGGCTGGCCCCGACCGGGAGCGGCCCGACGGCAGCGGGAGGGCAGCGGGGCGGCCACGAGCGCGGGCGAGACGGCCGGAGCCCCGCTCTGAGAGCGGCTCCGGGCGCCGCCGTTACCACGGGCGGAAGGGCCCTGCCCGGAGCCGACACTCCCGCGCCCGGCCCGGCCCGGCCCATCCCGTCTCACCGCTGACACCAGCCGGGCCCCGCGGTCAGCACAGAGCCGCCGCCTCCCGCCCGGGCCCGGCCCCGCGCCCGCAGCCACCCCGTACGAACCGCCCCGGGCCCCGCTCACCGCTCCGCTGCCCGCACCGCTCCCCGCACCGCTCCCCGCACCGCTCTTCCCACCGCTCCCCGCTCCGCTCCCCGCTCCGTTCGCCGCTCCCGGCGCCGCCCCCGCCGCT
>JAWMRA010000052.1:3669542-3705438 GCA_035584735.1 Pseudotriccus pelzelni | reverse complement strand
CGTTCGCCCCGGAGGTGAGCCGGGGCCCTGGGGACACAGGAGGGGAGGGGACGGGAAAAGAGAAGAGGGGGAGCGGGAGCCTCTCCCGCCGCCCGGCCCGGCCCGGCCCGGCCCGGCCGCCGCTGCCCACTCCCCTCCGCGGGGTCGGGGCCATCTTGTGCCACAGGGGCGAGGAATGGCGGCGGCGCCGCCCCGGCGAGGGGGGGCTGCCTGGGAGCCCGGTACCGACACCGGGGGCGGTGCGGGGTGGGCGCTGCCCGGTGCCGCCGGTGCGGGGCCGCTGGGGCGGGCGGGAGCGGCAGTGCCGCCCCTTCCCCGGCGGGCCCTTCCCCGCGGCCGCCTCTCACCCCCCGCTCCCCGCAGGACTTCTCCCCCGGCTCCCGGCGCCACCGTACCGTGGAGGACTTCAACAAGTTCTGCACCTTTGTCCTGGCCTACGCCGGCTACATCCCGTATCCGCAGGAGGTGAGTTGCACCGGGGAGCTCTGCGGTCTAACAGACCGGCCGCTCCGGCAGTCACGGCCCCGCGCCGGGCCGGAACAAAAGGGGACGGCGGCGGCTGGAGGCTCTGGGGACGGGGCGGAGGCTGGGCGGGGTGAGAAACGTCGGATCCGGCATCGCTCCCCGGGCGCTCCGGCCGGAGATTCCCGGGGCGGCGCGTGGGGAGAGCGGGAGCAGCGGCGCCTCGGGGACAGGGTGCAGCGCCTTGAGTCGCACGCAGGTCTGTTCTGAGTCAATGCTGTACCTGCTTCCTCGACGTGTTCCAGGAAACGCCACTGAGGAACAGCCCCAGCCCTCCCAACAGCACTGGAGGCACGATTGACAGCGATAGCTGGGATCCCCGCTTCAATGACACCCCCTCCTCTGTTTCCCTGCCCACCAAGAACAGAAAGAACTTCAGTCAGCTTAAACGAGCAAAACCGTATGGTTCCCTGTTCCAGCGGGCAAAGGCCAGCAACTTCCTACCGGAGCGAAAACAAATTGATAAGATCAGGAAGAAGAAAAAGCTGAAAAGGAGGGAAACAGAGGTGTCTGCAGAGGAGGACTATGAGGAGAAGCTGCTGGAGCTGGAGGCAGAGGACTCTTACGCAGAGACACCGATGAGTCCCTCATCAGAGGGCGACCCTCAGTCTGTGACCGAGCACTGCTCGGTGTGGGACTCTGACACCCCATCCAGCGTCTCCTTCCCTGCTGTGACAGCTGAGCAGACCGTGGAGATCCAGAGCGTGGGCAAACGAACGGTCATTCGGCAGGGCAAGCAGGTGGTCTTTCGGGATGAGGATGGCA
Organism: Pseudotriccus pelzelni; assembly: GCA_035584735.1. Taxonomy (NCBI): domain Eukaryota; kingdom Metazoa; phylum Chordata; class Aves; order Passeriformes; family Tyrannidae; genus Pseudotriccus; species Pseudotriccus pelzelni. The sequence goes on along the minus strand of JAWMRA010000052.1, from coordinate 3,704,151 downwards.
CTGGTGACGATGAGGACATCATGGTGGATTCAGGTAGGTGGTCTGGCCGTCCAAGAGGATCAGCCAGGTGGAAGTGGTGGTGCTGTTGCTGATCTCTTTGGTACTTTGCTTACAGCATGAGTATAATGTTGAGGAGTGCAGCCTGGGCAGAATTTAGGAGCAGTTAGGTTTTTGGTGGAAAGGGGGGGGATTGGCTCCTTTTGCAGTAAACTGAATGAAAAGCTGTGACTTTACAGAACCAGCCGGTTCTCCTCTCCTGCATTTTGGCCTCCCGTGTACTGCTGAGAGTCTCTTCCCATGCAAGGGAGACCTGGAAAAAGCAGCAAAGTTTCTGTCTTTGAAGCCCAGGGGGTTGATTTAGCACAAAAGGAGAGAAAATTCCCAGTGTGGATGAGAAGGCTCGACCACTAAAAAATGTGGCTTTGCTCTTTGTCTTTGCAGATGATGACTCATGGGATCTGGTCACTTGCTTCTGCATGAAGCCTTTTGCTGGGCGGCCGATGATCGAGTGTAACGAGTGCCACACCTGGATCCACCTCTCCTGCGCCAAAATCCGCAAGTCGAACGTCCCAGAGGTCTACATCTGCCAGAAGTGCCGGGACTCCAAGTTTGACATTCGCCGTTCAAACCGCTCCCGGACGGGCTCACGCAGGCGCTTTCTGGACTAGGGGGGAGGCGCGTGCTGGTGCACTGCGCGGGCGGGCGGGCGAGCCGTGGGTGCTGGCTGGGAGGCCGCAAAGGGCTTCCCCAAACTGCTGCTGCTCGGGAGGGAGAGCTGCCCAGCTGGCCCACGGCGCAGGGACGAGGAATCGCCGAGCCACGGGCAGCTGGGGCAGGGAGAGGTCAACTGGTCAGAACTGCGGCGAGGTACCAGCTGTCTCGAGGGACAGACGAAGCTCTCTGAGCTCGGTGGAGTTTTGTCCGGGGACTGGGTGATGTCTGGGGAATGTACAATACCTTTGCCATGTAGGTTTTCTCATCCCATCGGGAAACTGCAGATCTTCTCTGTGCTAGGAAACTCCTCCTCCAAAGAGGGAGGGGAGGAGGAGTAAGTCTGTGTGAAGAGTCTGGAAAGTAAATGGCCCTGTGTTTTAAATTCAATGAAATATTATACCTGCCCATTTTTCCATATAGATCAAGCTTAGATATCCTAAGGCTCTGTAGGAGTCAGTGTCAGTGCTACCAGCCTCTGTGCGATCTGCTGCCGCTTTCACAGGCTTTGGGAGTACGGGAGTTCTGTGATTTGGCATTGTCCAAGTGCAAACGGGACTTGGGGCTCCCTCCTGTGCCAAAGGACAGCGCCCTGGCAGGAAAGAGCAGCCCTTTTCCTGGACAGGCAGCCTGGGGGATCAGTGGCATCAGATTCTTCCCTCTCTTCATAGTGATTTTTCATGATTTTATTTGCATGATTGGCTCAAATGTGTGTATGGAGGGAAACTGCTCTGTTTCCTGTCCCTTTGTTAACCTCTAAAGGGCTGATGACTCTCCCTCTTCTCAGCCCAGAATTCGAACATGGACTTTTAAAGGGGCCAAAGTAAATGTAGAACCTGGCAGGTCTGGTTGGGGTTTGATCATGTGCATCCAAGTACAACAGCTGAGTTGATTTGTGTTTTCACTGTTTTTTGAGACTGGACTATAACCAAAAAGCCAGAATCTGTAACTTATTGGTAGCAATGACACAGCTCAAAGCGAATGCAGGCGATGCAGCTACAGGGTGAAGTGCAATGAGGATCCATCCAGTGCGAGGTGGACAGGAGAGCACTAAGGCCCCAGCCAGCCTCAGCCCAAGGGAAATCCCTCCAGAACCACGGTGGGAGTCACAGCTCATACGCAAGGCCAGGGAGATGCTGGTGACCAAACGCATCCACGTGGGTCACACAAATTGGATTGATGTTTCAAGGTATTTCTCTGAAGTTATGCCTGGGGAATGGTGTATGCTCTGTCCAGGGAGACCAGGAGGCTCGAGGAGACAGTGGCTGGTGCCACAGCCAGACCAGCTGTGCCAGCAGGAATGTGTCCCGAGTTCTGCAGTCGCAGCATTGGAGCACCGCCTTGTCTGAGGACTCGCTCACTGGGAGATGTGCCCTGGTGATGACTGAGGGTCTTGCCAAGACACAGGGTCAGGTGCCCTCCTTCAGACATGTCCTGGAGCTGCCAAAGCCTCAGGCAGCCCAGTGCCATGGGGTCCATGGCGTGGGACATGGGGGCACAAGAGGTCTGCCAGCCTGTGGCAGGGCAGTGGGGCTGCATGACTTGCAACTGTTCTGTCCTGCTTCTTGATTAAAATCCTATTCCACAAAGCTGCTACAGCTGACTCTGGGTTCAGAAAACCAGCTCCAGCTTCTGTGAAATCTCAAGACCGTGACCATGCTGTGCTGCCTTCAGAAGCGATATGGAACCACCAAGGAGTTTGCCAAAGACTCGACCCAACTGCTGCCTGACTGTCCTTTGCAGCCAGAATAACCAAAGCACTCCAATGCTGCCACTCTACCCTGCAACCGGAACGGCTTAGGAAGGTCCCAGGTGCTACTGGACAAGGGTTGGATCTGCTCTGAAATCAGTATCTCCGTGTTTACAGTGTGTCCGCAGTTCCAGTGGACCTCCATGGAGCGCGTTCGCGAGGCTTTTATGGGAGAAATGGTGCACTGCCAAGTGAACTGGCTCTTTTTTACAGAGGTTCAACACTAATCAATGTGACTGACTCTTGTTCTGTTCCCTTTGCAGATTTATCCTAGTGGATGGTGTCTGACAAGTCCAGCACATTACAATATCAGCAGAGAGAAATAAAAAAATAACATCTCCATTCTTTTAGTTCATCACTTTCAGCCATGTATAATTATAGTTTAATTCAGAACTTTATTTTTTCATTAAAACTTTTAATGAACCATGTTTTTTTCTTAAATGTGAAATAAGTGAACAATGAGTTTGTTTTATTCCAAACTCGGGAGTCTGCTGTTATGATTTACTGGTGTGTGTGCTGTTGTGCCAGGCAGCAACAAGATGCAATGCTTCAAGTGCTCTTCCCTAAACAATACACCCAGTCAGGCAAGGATAGGATGTAAAGGCAGGTATCCCCACTTTTCTCCAGAGCAGCTGCTCCTTGCCTGCCTCTGCTGAGAGAAAAGGTCCCTGCAGCCTTGGAAAAAACCCTGGGGGCTGTACTGCATCCACCTTGTGAGGACTGGCTGCTTGGCCAGAGTCAAACCAACCCCTTGTGAACCTTTTGGGAGCTGTGCTGAAGGACAGCTCCCTCCTTCCCTGTCTTACTGCCAGAGGACCCCAACCCACCCAAGGGCTGCCTAAGCCTTGTTGCCACCCTGCAGCTCCTGTAGGTGCCCTGGCCCTGCAGGCACTGCTGCTCAGCCAGCTGCCATCAAAGCAGCAGCCTTAACATCTTGGAAAACTGAAAACTGAAAACCTTTTGGAAATGGCACTAGGTCATACTGGAAGCTAAACTCTCAGGGCATATAGCTTCTATTTTAATTCTATGGGTAATTTTGAATTATACAGTGATAAAGAGAAGTCCCAGGGAGCTGTGGCTGTAAAATGGCAGCTGCTCACAGCAGGAATGTGGTTCCACAGTGGGGCTGTTCGTACAGTCTTGGCAAAAACTGACAGAAAACAAGGAAGAAAGTAGTAGGTGGGCTGGCAAGACTGGCCCAGCAACTGGCTCCCAGGGATGCTCTCCTGGGAGTATTTTGCCATGTCCTAGTCCCTGCAGCCTGGCTCTGACCATACACCTCACACGGTGAAAAGACATGAAAAGGGAACTTCTGGTAGAGATTTCTGCCCAGTCCCTCAAGTCCCACCCATCAGTGACCGGCAGCAGTCAGTGAGCTGGATGGGATGGAGAGTGCTGTTATGTTTACAAAACCTGCAACCCTGGCTTTCCAGGTGTTTATTTTCAGGAGTCTTCTACAGATGCAAAGGGAATGGGAGCTGCTTTTCAGCTGAATGTAATTTATTGCACATTTTACATTTAATTTCAGATCAACAGAACACTGGTTGTAAGTGAAATAAAGCCCTGCACCAGGAGCTGGTCACAAATGAAGAGTTTTGGTTTTAATAAAAACAAATGAACACCCCTTCACAGTATGAACTTGTTTTTTAGAGAAGGGAGCATCTCTTTCAGACTGGCTCAAACAAGTCTACTTTTGGAAACCTAGTTCTCCCGTTGCAGTGACCTGAGCGCAGAGAACCAAAGCTGCCCAGAACAGAGGCCAGGCCCATGTCAGGAAAGGAGTTATGGCAGGAGTTGTCAAGAGCATCTCTGCACTGCCAAGACATGGGTGTTCTCCCCTCTGCTCTAACCAGTGAGCAGTGAAGGCTAGGCTAGACTCACCTGGAGCAGAACTGTGACCGAGGAACAAGGATTCCTGTCTCTCTGTAAAAGCCTTGGTGGTGCTGACGTGCCCAGTGTGTAGCAGATTCTACAAGGTGCTGTTTTCAGCTACTGTGTCACCAGCCCGGGACTGTCCTGCTGGAAATCCCTGGCAGGGCTTCTAGGCAAGATAAATCCAATGGATTTATGCCATAACTGCTGCTTTTCGGAAAGGGCAGCTGAATGTTACATTTCAACTCTATCCATTTGGCGTCTTTCCTCACTTTGGTCTGGTTTACTTACGTGAACTGCATTTGTTTTTCCTAGAAATAAATTAGATGGGAAGAGATAGTTGCAGCATCAGAATCAAATGAAATGAATTGCTGTCCTCCTCCTCATTAGCTCTCCTCTTTTTCTGAAAACCTTGATGATACACGGATGTGGGTGGCAGAAGAATTAGTAAGACTACGATACCCCGGGTCCTTGTCTGGAATAGCAGTGTTGGAAATAAGCAACTGGACAGATTGTTGCTGAAGAGGTCAGTGTTACTACAAAAGGCAAAGAACTTGATACTTAACAAAGTATGTGCTTAACAAGTGCATTTCAAACACAGATTTGAGATGGAAACAATCTCTGACCTCTTTCCAACAAAAAGACTTTGCACAGGGGACTACCAGGAGGTGGCCCGAGAACTGAAATTCCCCTCAGGAGCAGGAAAAGGTGTGTTACCTGCCCCAGGAAGTATGTGGAGAAGTGAGAACAACAGGTTTTCATCCCTGCTCAGTGCCAGGAGGTACGTGTGAGCGCACCAAGGGGCCGTAGCCAGCTGGCAGGAGGGCACCTGCTCAGCCCTCTGGGCAGAAAGCACTGTGCACTCAGAGTCACGCTGCTTTATTGAGTACCAAGCCACAATATTGCCTTGAAGCTGCCTGGAGCAGCAGGGTCTCTCCTGTTGTCCCTGACAGAATCAGCAGGACACCACCTGCTACATGGACAGTAAAAATAAAAGTGTCTCTGTTCAAACTTGCAGCGTCCGGGGGAGGTTGTGCAGCTTCCATTGACCCAGGTACCATGGCAGACACGCGCTCCTGGACTAGCCATCGGCATCAATCCTGTGAGCTGTCAGGGAGAACAAGGAATGGACACGTGCTGGAACCCACCACCATACCAGGGACAGGCAGGAGCATTTCTGGCTGCCAATTAAACATGAGTCACATACACCTCCCAAGGCACTTCTGGAAGCTCTGTCAGCTGGATGTGCTGCTCACGCCGGCCAGGGAGCTGGTCTAGAGCAAACAAAGGTCTGTGCCCTTGATCCAACCTGCCAGGCCCACAGAGGTGACAGTAAAACTTGTCTCAAGCAGATACTGGTTTCACAGAGTTATTCCAGCAGGGAAGATGTTTTGGCAAGACAAATGGGGATAAAGAAGAAATCTGGCTCGGGCCTCCAACATGCCTCCATACATTCAATTCAGTCCCCAAAGGGTCACCCAGTGCTGTGAAGTGCCTGGAGGGACACTGGCACCTGTGGGAGGCCTCTGCTTCCAACCCCAGTTAAAGACTAGCTGGTACAAGCAGCTGCAGAGCTCTTTTGGGCCTTGCTGCAGAGGCATGTCACGGTCAGCCCATTCCAGTAAGCTGTTCTGAGCCCCAGAACCCCAGTTCTGTGTGCTTCACCACAGAGCTGAAGCAACTGTTTCGGTTCCCAAAGGAAGAAGCTGGGCAGTCTATGCTACTTACATTGCTTTGGTATCCTAAGGGCCTCGTTGTCAGCTGACATCACTTGGTGCAGAACTCCTCGGAACTGATAAAGCACTTTCAAACTCTTCTCCTCTCCCACGCAGGGGTCGTAGAAGCCTGGCAGTCCAGCCTTGAACCAGAAAAAGACAAAATGAGCATCAGGGATTTGACTTTCACAGTTCTTCAGCTGGCCAAAAACATTTATTAGTGCCAGGACAAGTGTCATTAAAAAAAAAAGGAGTTTTGCTGCCAGCAAGATGAGATGCTGAGGAATCACCTCTGCAAGTTTTGAATACATAAAAGTAAAACCAGGGGGTTGAGAAGTTTCTGGTGTACAGCCCCAGAGCCTGCAGACCCCAAGATGCTGTTTCTTTGGCACTGGAAACACCCAGAGAAACATAAGTTCCTGGACATTCCTAACACTTGTTATGTAAATGTCTTCTGTGAATTGATCCGGAGTCACTGGAGAGATGCCCTGGCAGGACACCACATGGTTCAACTGAAATTGTGGGTCACACATTTGAGTCACGGAGTCTGGGCTTTGCCAGAACAGCTTTGACAGAACGTACCTTGGAGGCCTCTGTAAGGATGAGTTTAGAGTCCTTCACCAAGCACTGCAGGGGCACAGTCACATCTATTACCTTCACCTTCTCATTCTTCCTGCTGTTGTCATTAACAAATTTCCCGTACCAGGCGTTCACTATAATCAGACCTGCATGTCCCAGGAAATCACAGCTGTGATGAAAGGCTTCCTGCCATGGCTGGACAGACATTGACAAAAAGACCATCCCAGCATTTTCTCTTGCTTTCACCAAGATTTAAGTCTCCTGTCCTGGACCCACTCTTCTCAACCCAGAACAACATTTCTGCTTGGCTGTTTGTTAGCAACCTTCAGCACTAGGATAGTGATAGGACTTCAGTGTCACATTCATGTGACAATCTGAGTGGATTCAGTTCCCTTTGGAGCACTCTGTGGAAAATTGTTAGTAATCATCAGAGATCAGATTGCCACTGTGATCGTGGAACAATGGGACTGATCCCACATGAGGGAGAAATCAGTGAAAGCTAAACTTGAGACTGCAACTTTTGCACATATTTATACACACACTTCTCTTTGGTGGAGAGGTGAATCCAGACTGATATCTTCAGTCTGTTGATCCACCTCACAGCACGTCCCAAAATAATATTCTGTGATTCCTCCTAAGCTCAGGCACCAGGAGCTGAATCATAATGGGACTCCCCTACTCTGTGCACAGCAGCAACTACACTGCTACACTTCATCAGGAATGGGAATGAAGAAACAACACCTTTGTATTGTTTCTTTTTCTCTCCGAATTTAGATGAAAAAGCAAATGATATCATAATCTTTACCCATTCTGGCTTCCTCTGCTTCAATGATCCTTCGGACGGATTCCTGCATTAACCGGACCTGTCACAACACAAGTAGCAGAGCAGAAATCACGCACGGTCAGACACGGTGGCCAAAAGAGAACAGCCCAGAAAAGAGTTTCCTTTCACTAAGGGGGACCAAGTTACAAGAAAGACTCACCGCAGCTTCAGCCTCCTGCTTCTTCTGCAGGATGTCACTGGCTGTGTTCTCCCTCTGCTTCTCCAGCTCTCTGGCACAAGGAAGGCCACATCACATCAGGAACACACAGCAGATGGGATTCAGCCACAAACTGGCAAGCGTCTGCCTACTCCCTCCCGCAGTTACAAGTGACCCACAACCCCCCACAAAAGAGCCCTAGTGAGACTTCCTCGCTCTGAACGTGCAGCACAGCCTGGCAGTCTCACCTCTCCTTCTGTGCCCTGAGGTAGGGTTTGATGACCAGTCTGTGCATGGCGAAGTAGATGACGAGAGGTCCCACGGTGGCATAGAACACGGCGCTGGGAAGCAGCTGGTCTGTTAGGTGGACAGGGAAGAAGTAGGTCTGGCTAGCCCTGTTCAGCCTGCAACAAAGAGCAGAGAGACAGGTAAGAGCTGAATGTGCTCGATGAAGCACACTTAGCAGCATGGGAGATGAACAATGAGCTCAAAAAGTCAAAAGTCCAATAAACTGAAAAAGCCAATGGTTAGAAAGACAGCTGACACCAGCCAGAGCCAGATTTCAGTGAAGCAAACATCTCTCATGATAGTACCTGACCACTGTACAGTGGTTTTTTTATAATCTTAGGAGAATAGGAAATTTGGTCATTAATTTCCCCAAAAAAAGGTGGAAAAGAAAATGCTTCTAGAGAAGGCCTGTGTTCACAACACTAGCATGGGCCTTCAGGACAGGTGTATATTAGTATTTTCCTGATGCTTATTACAATATTTATTTTAGAAAACATGAGTTTCCTGAGTTCTTCAGGCCCTTCTGCAGTCTGGCATCCCCCCTGCCGTGAACTGCCCCTTCGTGAACTGCACCTTGTTAGTGGTACAATCACCTGCTTTAGGGAATGGTAATTCCCTAATTCAAGCATACACTTGTGTACAGTGTTATACAAATAGAATCCAGCTCTACTAATAGTATTTTCAGAAATCTTCCATCCACTTACCAGAATGCTCCAAACCTCACTTTAAGCTGTATCTCAGAATATTCTGATGCACACACAGAGGTGGCTCAGGTTGTGAGTAACACCAGCAGAAGGCACCCACTCCTTACCACGGGCACTGCTTGTGTTAGAGGTGAGGGCAGCTGCACTCCCAGTGATGTATCACTACACCTGTACTGCCCTGGGACTGTGACCTTCTCACTTGAATACAGGAAATAGAATCGCAGAAGTTATGGTCAGCCTCTACAATCTAGAGCTGTAATCTTGAACCTACTTGATTTTCAAGGACACTCCTTGGGGAACACCAACACTGACAGTGGCTCCTAAAACGCTGTGTCTGGAAATCTTCCTCTCTGCTCCATATTCCACTATGGTCCCAAAGAAACCCGCCCTAGAACGACAGAACCAAAAACTGGTAAGACAGGGAAGACGTTTTCTCATTGCTGAATCCTGTAATTTCCCAACAAGTAAAGCATGGAAATACATCTGCGTGCAGCAGATGTTGGACTCTGGAAGATTCACCGTGTATGTCCAAGGTGAGAGCAGCCCTTACAGTTTGCTCAGAAGTAAAAAGACCACAAGAACTTCTGGCTTTCTTACTGGAGATGATATAGACATATCACACACAAGTATTTTACGTTCCACATAACCAAGCTTCCAAGACATTCACTTCAGTCTTCACCAGATTTAAAGAATGAACAGCAGATTTGCAAAGGCCACAGAAGCATTTGGTTTGTGTGGAACCTGGAGGCCTACAGCAGCAGAAGAGGACAGATTCCTCAGGTTGTGAATAATGTGAATTTCCTCTTCAGCACTTACTTGAGAGAACCTTTCACTCGTGTTTGATCCTCATCCTGAAACTTATGCTGGTAACTGACCATCATAAAAGAATGGGGGATTCCCAGCTGAAACACAAGAGGCACAAATGTATGAAAACATACCCTTGGCCACTGCTGAACTCTCCCCCCAATTTCCATTCTCATCCTTGAAGTGGCACAGAACACAGAGCAGTGCTTGACACAACCTCTGCAGCCTGTTAGCTATGCCGGGTGTACCATGGGATAGTCCCAACCCTTCCCTTAACCTCTAGTCCCAAGCCAAACTACTGCCAAGACAGGAAGGCGAGCCCCCTCTCTCCCATGGGGCAGGCCTGCTGTCCCCACGGCAGCAGCAGGGCTCTCACCTGCAGTGCCACGGTGAAGTGGCTGGTTTTGGTGTCCCGGACAATACTGGTGTTCATGGCTGACTGGATGCCCCACCGCCACTGCAAGTAGCCCATTGTGTTCTTGTCAAGGTTGCGGGCCAAGACTGTGGTGAGGCCAGGGCGGACCCCGCGGGACGAGAACTGCAGGGCACAGTTTGTGGTGATGAAACTATGGAAGCGAGGAAAGACTCATCAGTGCTAAAACACAGGCTCCCGGGTGGCCTCAAATTTCTTCTTGCCCAGGAACGTTGCAGAATGCCCAGAGACCATCCCGCAAGGAGCGTGACACCCAAGCTTTCAGGGAAATATCAAAACTGCCCTGACCACGCAGTGCCCAGGAGAGCAGGTCGTGCCTTGGTTTACTGCCTGTGCCCAGGCAGCTGCTGCTCCTGACCTTCCCTCCCGTCCTGCACAGGTAATGGCCCGGTCTCTGCAGTGCAGCACACTCAGCTGCTGGCACAGAGCAGCCCTGCTATTTAATAACCCCCAAGCATCAGCTCCAAAAAGCAGCACTAAAGCTCTCTACAGGGAACAAGAATCCCGTACAAGCTCTGAGGAGTGCTGTATTTACTAAACTAGAAAATATCAATGAAGGAGCCTACACTGGCTCCCACAGTGCTCTGGCATGCGACTTCAATCACAGCCCTTACCTTGTATTCTCGTTTGCAACCTAAGACTTCTATTAATTTGTGAACAGACACCACAGTAGTGGCAAATCTGGTATTGTTTCCCAAAAATACAACACATCATGTCCTGTTTTGCTGTCAGAAGCTCCCTCTCACACACGGAAGCCTCAGAGGAGCTCCCCATCTTTTGTTCTACTCTCAGAGCAAACTTCTGTTGCTCTGATTGGAGATCATACCTCAAGTATCGTGAATCATGAGAAAATCAAGTACAAATCTAAGGATGTAGAACACAGACCCTCCTTAAACTGGAATTATGACAGTGGAGGGCACCAACACCCAGATATGGTACAAGTATTTTGACAATACAAGTATGACCTTAAATCTAAAGAGGAAATACCTTATTTTCTAGGATAGAAAACAAATCCAGAATTAGAGTGGAAGAGAATTCAAGTTATTTACTTCCTTAGTGTGAAATATGAACCATTAGACCATTTTTCTAATATTTACCATCTTGGTGTAAGATTACGGAATATCTTCAGCCCCAAAAGAGGTCCATGAAGGTCTCCTGCTCCAAACTCCAACTGTTCAAATGGACAATGCCAGAGTGTTAAAAGAAAACAACCTTTACAACAGTGACCAAGTATGTCACAAGTGTCATTTCCATCACAGACATTTTACACACCTGAGTAACATTTACCACCTCTTTCAGCACTCTCCCTTTCCTGCAGCTTTGCATTCAGAAGAAAAGGCGTCTCGTTGAGTCAGGGTTTATGGGTAAAACAAAGCCAGTTTCATAAAGCTACACACTGCTACTGGCACCTGCTCTGGTCACTCCAGGGAACATGGAGAGAACACCTCCCTCACAAAATCTTTATGCAAATCAAAAGCCTCCAGTCTATGAATTCTCGAACAAGAGGAGAAACTCCCACTCCCCCAAGCTGAGGACACAGGCTAGCAGGAGCTCTTGTGCAAGAAGGAAGGCACAGGCAGCAGCCACCTGCCAGCTGCACCAGTGATACCACGAGCATCTCAAACAAAGCCCGGCCTGCACATGGCAACACGGGACCTTCCAGCTGCTCAGTCCATATCTTCTGGGGACTCACACTGTTTCCCCCACGACTTCTTCCCTTGAGAGAAAAGCAGTTTTGGAAGCCAAGGCAAACTATCACACTGCCTAAGGCGCCTGCTCACAGCACTGGAAGGCACCTCAGAGCCTTCAGACAGAGAAATCAGACAGAGAAACCAGGGAACAATTCTGTCTGCACAAGTGAAGTCCACATTGCATGGCCAAATGGAGAGGGGAAAAAATAAGAAAAACCAAGGTTTGGCCTTGCCTTTTTCTCAAATTCCTTTGAGAATTCCGTTTTTTACATTCTACAGAATGTAGCAAATGAGAGACGAACCACAGCCAAAGTTTCCTCCCCCAAAATAAACACTGGGTAACAGATTGAATACAAAACTGCGTAACTCTTACCTCTCCCCATCCCTTGGCAGATGTCACTCGTCTCAGAGCAAGATTAATTGATCCCCCTCCATTCCCATTCTGGGTAGAAAGGTTACCAGACAGTATTGCTGTGTCCGTGGCAGTCAGGGGTGCCTGAAAAATCAATATATTGTTACCAGTAACTCTGGTCCCAGTTCACACAATTAGTGCATGTTCTGCAAGGATGTAATCACAATTTCCGAGTGTATGTGGTTTTGTAGTCAAATATCAAGTATGGCAAAAACTGAGATAATTCTTACGTTACTGGATACTTGTGATGCCTGTAATGTATCTCTTGAACTCCTGACCCTGAGCTGAAAATTTAGTTATAGACTAAATTTCTACAACTCTCTGGGGAGAGGAAACAATTGCCATTCTTTTCCTTACCCACATCCTCAAAAATGGGTGCCATTCCTTTTCATCCACTGAACATAGTGTATTCAGTCAGAACTGGCACTGAGCATCCCCACCGGCGGGAGGGCAGGACCAACTGCAGCCCACAAACCAGTCTCCTGAAAGCTGCAGGGCAAACCCACCATCCTGCTGGCCCTGAGCTGCCTTTTCCCACCCGCGCCAGCCACCGTGTTCGCCCCAAATCCTGGTGAGAACCCCTGAGCAGCGTGTTCTGTGCCTCATTCGCTCAGGCCCTCCTCACCTCGATGGACTGGGATATGTGCATTTTGTTTATCTCAATCTGGGGAAAGCTGCTCCCAGGCACATCTTCGTATTCCTCGTCATAACGATCAAAGAGGTCGGTGGCGTCTATTCCCACACTAATTGTTCCCTGAGGGATGACAAGTGGAACAAGCAGTCAGCATTAGCAAACATCCAACATACACAGGACAAGTGGCTAAAGCAGTCTTGTATATGATCACATTTTTGTGCAGTTTTCCCTCTTTCTGCAATTACCTTTTCCACTCTAAGATGAATTTCCTAATAGGCAAGACAGACAAATGTCAGTGATTACAATATTCCAAACCAGCAACATAAATCATCAGACTGAAGAAAGGGCAGCTTTTCAGCATGAACTCAACTTGCAATTTTTCTTTGTGACATATTATAGAAGCAGGTAGAACACCTTTACACAACAGGTTTCTTCTCCCCTCACAACTGAATCTGCTATGTCAATATTTGAAAGTTAAGATAATTCAGAAACTGATTGTCTTCAATGAAACTTAGCCAGAAAGCCTCTATGTGCTTCTTCTTATGAGTTATCTAAACCAACTTAGTTCTAACCTCAATCATTTACTTGCAATTGACCTTATTAGTCAAAATTTTTGTTTTCTCTAGTTTATATCTTAACATCAGAAGAAAAGCTTGACAAAGACAAACTCAAAGTAAATGATAAATATTGTCTTTCTCATAGAAAAACTTACTCCCTCAAAAAACTAGGCCACAGCTCCATAGTCTGGCTACCTGCTGCGGTGCTCCCTCAGACTAACTACAGGAGTGGGTTTCTTTGAAAAGAGCACGATTAGATCCTTGTCTGGGTCATATAACTTCAAGAGGCTTTGGAAACCTTCCCTATGGACCCATTCAGCAGCAACCCAGCTCCTATAAGATGTACCAAGTGCAATAAAGAAACCCTCTCTGCGCTAAACTGAGCACTCTGTATACGGAAACTTAAAAGCTGGGTAGGTACTAAACCCACGCACACCCTAGTGTGTGTGGCCGAGGCCAAGCACGGAAGGAAAAAATCCTTATTTCAGTCTGAGGGAGCATTTTAACTTGCTCACTGCACTCTAATCACATACTGAACCATAAATAAAGGAAGGACTGATAGGACTCAAACCCTCTCTCTGCCTTGGCTTCCAGCTATTTGCCGTGGAGATTCCCAACCTCTTCTCAGTGTTTATTTTCTGATTTCTGACGCACCAATAATTGGATAAATATTTTAAAATTGAAAAGTGCCACAGTTTTCAGGAAAACCCCAGAACAGGGTTCTAACCACACTTGGCAGCTGGAGAACTTCAGAGCAATTGCACTCACTGTTCTGTGAGGCAGCACCAGCGACCAGCTCCTACCCCTTCTGCACTTTCAGGAATCATCTGCAAAGTCACCTTCAAGGGACTCCAGACCCTACAGCTTCTCCAGTTTCAGCCCTCTCTTGCACTGTGCTGTTCCTTGAAAGAAGGTCAAAAGAACAGGGAAGCAAAGAAAAACCACTAACTGCCTTGGAAGGGCACAGCCTTGTGCTAGCAAACACCCATTGGAGACCACCTTGCTGTACTGGGCTTACTGGTACCGTGATGCTGCACGGATCCACATGCATTCCTGGGATTAATGGCACCTAATTTCTCTAAAACATACTCAAAATCTTAGGATTTCCTTTTTCACACCTGTGAATTGTACAGCAAATATCCCTCCCAAGAAAAAAAGTAAAACACCTGAACCTAACCATGAAAATCCACAGGACTCAGAGTTAAAAAGGCTCTCCCTGTTCCCTGTCTGGCTCCCCAGCAGACCTCCTACTCCTCTGCCTTTCCCTGAGGTGAACAGTGGACCCTGGGCAGACCCTCCACCTCCCGCCAAGCAGGTGAAGTCACCCCAGAGGTCTGTGGATCCTGGCAAGGAAACTGGTTCAGGCAAAAGCACAGGAAAAGCAGCAGATGGTAAAGTTAAAAATATTCCCGGAGAATGAGAGCACCCCTATGCCACCGGATAATGGAGGGGACTGCTGCTGCTCCCAGCTCCCATCAGCCACCTGCTCTGAGCACGGGAAACGAGGAGCCCTCCCCAGAGGAAAAGCAGCAGGAGAGAGCAGTAAGGCCTGCTCAGAAGCCAGTGCTGCTCAGCACAGCAGCTCACAGGGCCGGGAGTGGGAGCAGCACTACAGAACCACTGGAGCCAGGATCAGCTTTTACAGTCACCTTTATATGCCACCCTGTGAACAGGAAACGGGCTTAAGGAATTCACAGGTGTGCCAGAGAAGAACATACTCCCTCCTTTTTATTTATGAATTTACCTTCAGGAAGGTGACACCTGGAAGCTGTGCCAGGCTACACCTTGAGGGACCTGCATTCTTTAGATGTTCACCTTCTACAGCAGGAAAAGCTAATTTTAATTTCTCATAACACAAAGTGGTTCTTCTCGAATCAAGTAATGAACTTTTCAACCCTTCTGCATGTCTTTGAAAGCAAAAACAAAGCTCTAAAAGCAAATAGGAGACTCAATTCCAACCCTCCAAATTGCCTACATCTGGTTATTGCTCAACATTTCTGGTTAAAATGCTTTATTTTTGTGGAACTGTTTTATAGAACTGACAAAATGTTGAAATTTTAAAATAACTTGCGCTCGGGTATGAAACGATCACAGCTGCACTCCCCAATTCCACGGGAACACTGCCTGGAGAGACATTTCCATCGGCTGCCAACCGGCAGTTGCTGTAAACACCCAGATGGCTAATTTTATCCCAGGACACAGGCCGAGGCTCACAGCGCAGCTCGCAGCCACGGTGAGGCGCCCAGGGAAAATGTCACATTCCTGAAGCATGGAGCAGCATCAGTGGGAGATAACCGTGCCCCTCGCTGAGAACATCCCTCTGGCCCCACTCACCTGCACCTCCAGCAGGGACAGTTTGCCTTGACTGCTCTGTGGCACCCAGAAACCCCTTCCTGCCAGAATAATGCTGTCAACAGACACTCACACAACATCCTCTGCTTGTTTTACCTTCCAGTAAAACCCAGTTCTTAGTGTCTGTGCACCACCCACAGCCTGGGGATCTGTACAGTTCATTGGCTTTGCTAAGAGCAGGGCAGATCCAAAGGCGGTGCCAAGGTGAATGTCTCAAAATATCAGAGGTCTCCTTAGATGGATGTTTTCCTGAACCAGTCCTAAGCACCACTCCACTCCCACATCTGTCCACTCAGAAAACACTGTGATTTTACACTAAAGTATGAATTCATTCGTTGAGTGTAGATGCAGCTCTTGGATAATGGTAGTCACTGCATTAGAACCAAGATTTTTGCGATTCAATAAGCTTTGAAACCTCAGTCAGGGACAACCCTGACAGACCTCGGGTTTGCCTTGCACACTCATCAAGCCAAGAGCCAGCAAAGCCACTGGCAACCTGTGCTACGGTGCACTCCAGCCTATCGTCATGTCCACCTCTGCCTGCCATCCCAACGGTATTCCTGAGCACCTCTGAGCAGCCAAGGTTAGCTGTGAGGGGGGTCACTTGGGATCAGAGTCAGCTGCTGAAACAGGCCGAGATGGGAACGGCATCCAGGACAATTCTCATCCTGAGTGCGCGATCAAGCTTTATGAAAACAGGCACTTAACTGTGACACTGGCAGGACCCCAACCCTGTTCAGGCTGACTTTGCTCATTGTGCTGCTGCCGAGATGCTCAGGGCATCACTGGTTTTGAGGCTGCATTCGAATAGCCCCTGCATTGTTGTGACACTGCAACAGTGCCAAAGGGAAAAGCTGTCAGGCAATTGCAGGGAAATAAAGGTGTTTTAGAAAACCTAGAAAGAAATCATAAATATTTCAGTCTCAGGTCTGTTTTCTTGAGATTGCTGAAAAAGGTATTTTGCCCTAACAGGTTTCAGTGAGAAAAGAAAGTAGAGGATTGTTCAAAGAATGAGCTGTTCTCCCTACACGGTCCAGAGAAACTGTATATGCAAGAAAGAGAAAGTCATGCAGTAAGTGTACATACCTGAGGGGCTCTTTCATTAAGGTCCTCACCTAGGCTCAGCACAGCGGTGATAATTTATGGATCCACTCTTGTGACCGGGATTAAGACTTTGCCTACCTTTGGATTAGTTCGCTGCTGCAGTCTCCTCTCTTCCCTCTCTCTCTGCAGACGCTCAAATTCTTCCCTGATTTCAGCTGCAGTTCTCTTTCGTTCCACAACCTGTTCAAAAAGAAATGAGAACCAAAGGATCACCAGACTGAGGCTGTTCAGGGCATTGCACTGCTGGGGGGACGGAGGCCCATGAACCTGGGACGTGCTAACACGCTGCCCCAGCTGCTGAAAGCCACTCTGCACCAGTTTCAGTAGTCAAGAGTTTGGAAGGAAGCACCTGCGCCAAATCAAATGGCAGGCATGAGAGAAAACTCCATGCTTTCAGAGAAGGGAAGATGGTCTTGTTATTTCCATTCCCTTGACAAAACCAGGGCAAAGAGCTTTCCTACCACAAGTACTAGACACAGCAGCGCTGTTATCCTCAGCAATCCATTAACTGCTCTACAAGGTCTGGACACAGAAACGAAAACAACTGAAAGTCTCTGGCTTGAAGTAAACTGATTCAGTGAGAGTTCCGTGATTTTAGGCTATGCTGTTTCACAGCTGCTTACCTGACATGGCTCAGGGAATGAGGATTTTAGGGTTTTGGTATGGACAGAAAGAGTACTGGATTTGGATTTTCAAAATAAGACCAAGTCTGCGAAAAGCAGTTCAGAAATGTCTGTTACACGCTGCCACTGCTTCACATTTCTGGCAACTGACTCCAAACTTGACCTTGGTGCTGACCTGACTCAATACCATAGGATTCTCCTGCAAGCAGCACAGTGCAATCAACTAGGGCTGGCAGAGGCCAGCAAGGAACTCAACAGCAGGACAGCCACAAATAAAGAAGTTCTCTTCCAAAGCCCATAAAACCCAACCAAAACCAAACTAAAAACACCCAAAAAAAATCCCCAGCTAATCCCAAAAAGTCCAGGAAGAAAAAGTAATTTCAAACTCAGAAGCTAGTTGAGAAGGTTTTGGATGAAAAAACAAGTTTCAGATAAAAAAGATGGGACTAGATGGACAATAATGACACATTCATCTCAGACAAAGATGTTGCTTGTCACAGTAATATCCTACCGAGGAACTCTGAATGTCAGGTTTATTGTTCTCTCGTTAAGTGCAAAACCCAAGTGTTCTCTGAAAATCCATCACAGTGTCGCAACAGGGACAGAGAGAGACAGAAATAACTAACCAAGGATGCCTTCAAACCAACAGACATTTATTACCAGCCAGGTGTCAGTGCAGCTGATAGAACAACAATGGTAGAGAAAGGTGGGTTTAGTCAAGGCCACTGGCCATAAGGTGCTCAATTTCTCTCACCTCCCAGCCTTCCATCTCCAGTCCTCTCCTCCCATATATGTCATAGATGGCTCTCGTCTGTGGATCACTAAGCACTGCAAATTAAAACCAAAAGAGAGAACTCAGTTTTCAGTTTTCTCCCCAGATTTCAGACCAAAACACTTGCGTTATTTACAATTCAAGCACAGCTCCTGGAAACATCTTGTTCTACAGCAGTACATTAACCTTTTTGATGCTTCCATGTGCTATACTGACCGGACACACTGACTTTTTCCCCCCAGAAATTAATTTTTTTTTTCATTTTTCTTCTGAAACAAAAGTGAAAAGAACACAAGAGACAGGCAGCCTAAGTGGATGTGTAGTGCAGTTTCTAGCCTGCCCAGTGCCTCTCCCGGAAGAACTTGCTGGAAAACAATGGAGAATGCAGTCAGGTGACATGGAACAGAACCTTGGAATGCAGCAGTTCATCAGTACAATATGAAACTGTCTTTCTGTTTGAAGCTTTTCAGTGCTCATTCTCCTATGAAGAGGCATTCAGAAGTAAGGGAAGTGATGAGAAGATCATTTATAACATGCAGCAGGTAAGACAGAGACTCCACATCTCATTCCCTGCAGCATTTATATGGCATCGAGGACGGAAGCAGAAAACAGCATCGCTAAGTATCAGCAAATTTAATTATTACTTTGTAACAATAAATAGCTTCAAAAAGCACGAAGACACAACTCTCCTAGAACCCCCATGAAAACAGTTTTTGCAAAACTTGGCCTCCCCCGACCTTCATACGCTTGGTGGACAAGGTTGAAGAGCCGCTCAGCTTGTGTTTTGAGCTCGGGGTCGCGGTGCTTGTCGGGGTGGTACAGCATGCACAGCCGGCGGTATGCGGCCTTCAGCTCCTCCTGGGAGGCCTGTGAAAAGCACCAAAAATGACCTCAAGGGCAACCAGTGCCATTTCCACAAGGCCACTCTCAAGGTCAGCCCTGAAAGGGAAGTCCATACGCGGTTTCATGATACTGCTTTGGCCAAATCAGGAATGGACTATTGCTTCATTATGTAAGTTAATAAAATATTCAATTATCACACCAGGATCATCCACACTATCTGTAGCAGAACAAGTGACCTCAACAACAAATTCTACTCATATTTCAATCTTAACCCCAAGGAGACACTTTAGCTATCAAAAAGCACCAACTTTCCACAGCTGTAAAGGCAAGAAATGTAACCCCACAGTTTTGTACTCGTTCCAGCACTGCCACAGTCCCCAGCACCTGGCTGTGCTCCCCAGTATCCCCCTGCGCTCCCCAACACCCCATTCTGCTCCGCAGCAGGGTCTGTGTTGTGCTACAAGGGAGGAAGGTGCATCACCTGGCCACAAAGCCACAGACAAATAACCATGAGGACAGTGTGTCACCAAATGCATCAAGAATGAACCTGCCCCGTCCTTTACCACAGTCACTCTGCGACCTCAGATAGCACACGGCCTCATTCCAGGGACAAGGATTGCTCTTTCAGAAACAATAGAGTAACCCCTCCACCTCCTTCCATTATCATCTCTCAGGAGACAATCTCCCAGGGATGCTATTTTCGGACTCCAGCAAGTCCTGGTAACCTCTCCTCTCTCACCTCATGCTGCTTTAACCCCTGCACTGCAGCCCCTGTCCATTCCTCAGAGACTGCTTAATGCCTACTTTTTAGAGGTGCAGTTGCCAAAATCAACCAGAACTTTCCGCCAGTAGAGCTTCACAGAGCTCCCAATTGTCCAGTTCCCAAAATGCCCAGGCAGGAACCAGTTCCTGGGCACAGGGGGGGGCATTCCTGGAGGAACAAGCAGAGGAAAATAATCAAAACCTGACAGCCCTGGCTGTCCCCAGGAGCTGCCACAGCCAGGACTAAGCACAGCCAGTGAAGGGGGGCACCCAGAGAGGGACATCAACAATGGGATTTACAGACACAAATTCCGTTCACTCTTTATGATCTTCAGAGAACAAAGACGGCACAGTTTCCAAGCTTACACTGGGGAAATAAAGGCCTCGAAAGGCCATTTCTTAAAGTAACATCTTTTTTCCCCCACTTGTGGCAAGGAGGGTTTTCATCACAGGAATGCCACTCACTGATGTATCAACACCAGGAATCCATCTGGATTTGAGGACAGCTCAGAATAAATCTTTTCTCTGCATGTTTGTACTATTTCACTTTAATATTTTGAAATTATATAGCTAAAAGGTAGCTGCCAAATTTACTGTTCCAAGACAGTAAGGACAGCTACAGATTAGCTTTTTTTTTTTACTACTGTGTGCTTTCTCGCATATCAAATTTAAACTAGACTGGGAAGACAGGGGAACATATAGGCCCAAAATGGCATTTTTAAATCAAATTAATGATAAATGATTTAATGTGCTATTGACTACATCATAGAAATGAGCAGGTTCATTTTTCATAAATGCCATGTTCAATAAAATATTAGATTGGGCATTTCATCATCACTGATGCTCGGATCATTGGTTCAATATTCCAAGAGCAACAGCCCCTTTGAAACTGCTAAAGAAACCCTGACAACATTTCAGATGGCCAGGAAATACCTCAGTCACTAATAACTGTATGTAAGTTACATTCTTATTACCAAGACTCTGGGCAACATTAAAATGCCTTCCATCTCCCTACCTGGGGTTTAAAAAGCCTCATTTGATGTCTCAAACACAGCACAACATTTTTAACAGAGTAACGTCTCTAAAAGATGAACTATTCATCCCCCTCCACCATCTCCGCTCGCAGACTCCCACCCCTCTGTGGGATCCCAGCTCAGCTGCCACATCACCCTGTGGCTCAGCACGCAGACATGCTGTTCACTGCATTCCACTACAGGGCAGTACTGTTGACGTTAATTAGCAAGGGGCAATTAACGAAGCACCCACTCCCCTCTGTTGGAATTATTCCCTTGCAGACCCCTTTAACTCAGTTGCAGCTCCTTGCCTTACCAAACTTGAATGTCTTGCTCTGGGAGCCTGCCTAAGTTAACTATTAAACCCTCCCCCAGCAGTCACAACCTTCGTGCGGTTCCCATCTCTGTTTTAACCTCCGCACGCTGCTGTCTGGGAGGGGGAATTATGAAAGCTGCCAAGGGAGGTACAAGCATGACCCCACCGACTTCGAACCAGACCAGTGGTCTCGAGTTGCACAGAAACTACTCTAAAAGGAGCCCAGCATCAGGGAGTTCTGCAAACAGCTCAACCGTCACATACTGTTCCTTCAGGAATGTGGCAGGTTCCCACAGATGAGGCACACGAGGCTGTCCCTGCAGTCCAGAGACTGACTGACAGCAGTCCCAAAGGGAATGTTTCGAAGCTATCAGCCTGAATCGTTTCCAAGTCTGGATCTCCTCCTGCACACAGTAATGGTGCTGCAGTATGAGCTTTGTCCGGCTCCAATGGCAACATCCAGGACAAGGAGCTTGAAAACTGAAGTCTGTTTACGCATACACACACATAATATACTGCTGTTGCATTTGCTGAAACAAGCTACAGCATAGCTCCTGTATTCAGATACTTGGAGACTTGCCTAATTATTACTATAAAAAATAGCTGCCTCCCATAAAGTCCAGAACTGATCCAGAACCGCAATAATTAATACCCATCTATTCTTAAAAGTGAAACCAAGGATTCTCGATCCCTCTTTTATGGCGGGAGAGCTGTTTTGCAAAAAACGTCGGCGTTTCCGAATTGGAAACCTGCGGTAGGTGCCCCCGGCCCCGCCCGGGCGCGGTGAGAGGGCGCGGGTGTGCCCCGCGCTCGGAGCTGCACGGGAGCTCCCGGACCACCGCCATTCGGAACGAGACGCGCATTTCTCGGCCTCAGCCGCCGCTCGCCCACCGCACACAATCGGGAGCCCCGTGGCCCGACCCGAGCTGTCCCGTCCCGCGGCCGGCAGCGGCCGCCCGGCCTGGGCTGAGGGCGCGCCGCGGGGGCGCCGCTCCCGCCACGGTGGGCGGGGGGGGGGTCTCATCCCGCCCGACCGCCCGACCGCCCGGCCCCGGCCCCGGCCCCGGCCCCGGCCCCGCGGCCGCACCTCGCGGCGCACGTTGAGCAGCCCGTAGTAGTCCTGGTTGTCCGGCGCCTCCTCGGCCAAGGCCGCCGCCATCGCCCCGACCTCTCACCCCGCGCCGCCGCTGCAGCGCCCCCCGCGGCCCGGCGGCCCGCGCGTGTGCGCGTGCGCAGCGCGGGAGCCGCGAGGAGGAGGAGGAGGAGGAGGAGGAGGAGGAAGAGGCGGCGGCGAGAGGTGAGGAGGGAGGGAGGGAAGGAGGGAGCGAGAGGCTGAGGGAGAGCGCGCACTGCGCCCTGTTGGGGCACCGGCCGCTCCGCCGCGCTCCTCTCCCGCCGCCTTCCCCGTCCCGGCGCCCTGACGCGTCCTGCCCGCCGAGGTCGCTCCGCGGCCGAGCGGCGGCTGTGGCAGAGCCCCGGTGCTGGGGGCCCCGGAGCGAGCGCGGGCGCCAGGTGCGGTGCCTGCCCGGTGCCTCTCCCGGTGCCCGCCCCGCGCCGCGGGGCCCTCGGGACCTGCCCAAAGGGCCGTCGCCCACCCTGGTCATTGACGGGACCTGAAGGGTGGAAGGGTGGACGGTGCTTCGAGGCCTCTGGCCGCCGTAGCAAGAAGGCGGTTTCCAAACCGTGCTGTGGCTGCCGGGCCGCTGTGCCGGGCCCGGCTCCTGGCACCGGCGGGGCTGGCGGAGGGCAGCGGGGAAGCCTGGCAGCCCCGTCCAGCGCAGGGGCCCGGGGCAGATGTGAGCGCAGCCGTGTCGGGCCCGCGGGCACAGCACGGCCGGCAGGGACACACCGAGGGCAGAACGTGCGCCCGTTTGTCACCAGTACATCCGGAGCAGTTTTCCTTGGATCGATAGAGCTGCTTTGGCTTTTGGAGTAGAGAACCAGGGCCCGGAGTTCACGCTATGCTGCCCTCCCTGATGGTGGGTTAACCCAGCTCTGAGTACCGAAATTGAAGGAAATGCCCCCGAAATGTGTAGAGCACAGAGCTTTTAGCAGAAGGGCTGCTCAGTCGGTTTGTTAACCTGAGTGCTGGCAGACAGACTGGGTGCTTGTTGGCATCAGTGCTGTGATAAGGCTGTCAGGAAGACAAATGCAGCCTTTTCTGCTCGCGAGTGGTTGTTCCCCAGTGGCTGAGTCTGATATTTGTGAGGGGATGCTGGAATGGTTTTCAGGTACTGCTGTCTGTAAGACCTCTCATTAACACCAGTGCAGCCCAGCGTGGAGCTGGAACTGTGTGTTCCCATTCTGAAGCTCAGCTTGTCTGCTTTGGATTTTGGATCTTTGCGTAACTTTTATTTGAAAACAGGAATGTTTTAATGTTTAATAAGGGGTTTTTTTTGATCCAGGGGTAGTTAACAGGGAAGTATTGATGGTTTTATAGCAGTTCCTCTGTACTCCTGGTAAGTGAGATGCAGTGCTTGGGACAAGAGGTGCAGAAAGGATCCTTGTCTGAGAAACCATGTGGAAATGGGTCTGTTCTGCAGGGGAACATGTCTAGCACCGCTTTTCCTCAATGAACGCACCTGCTAGATGGATTTTGTTTCCACGTAGTTTAGGAGTCATTGAGTCTGTGCAACAATGCAAAGGCAACTCCAGTTCTGAGGATGTCAGTTGCCATAGCAACACTATTTCCCATGGATTTTGGTCCTGTCATAATTGTGCTCTTTTTCTAACGTGATTTGGGAGCTGTGTGGTCCTTGGGGATGTTAGTGCCAGAGTTACTGGGGGATCCTTCCCCTTACCAGATTGATCTGATGCTTTCCTAAAAGACTCAGCTGCTCATCGCTGGCGCTGGTTGCTGTTCCCTTGCATCACAGATGATTCAGGGGAATTTTTTGGGAATGTTCCACAGGTGTCACATCTTGGCAGGGAAATACAGGGAAATACAACTTCAGGGAGCTAAATATGAACTATGCTTTCTAAACGTATAGAGAGAACTCTTTAAAAGTCTGCATTACAAGAGAGGAAATGTAACATCTATGGCAAAAAGCAATTTGAGGGGGGACAAGAAAAGTAAGAAAAAAAGAAAAGCAGTTGTTTGTGCTTCTACTGAGCTGCTGAGGTTTGGCCTGGGGTGCAGCATTCCTCTTGCCCATGTCACTACTCACAGGTTCCTCACAGTGCACGCGGAAGCGTCGCGGTGCTGGGTGGGACACGGTCTCTGCAGCAAGGGAGACAGCCCCCAGGACTCAGAGCTGGGTTTGGCTGGCTGCGTGCTGTCAGGCCTGTGACACCACGGCTGCTGCTCCAGAGTGTGTAGCACGCTCCTCTAGTAAGCTGTGAGCAGCCTTACTTGTGGCGATTCACCTCTGCTGCGGTGGAGCCAGAGACACCAGAGACCTCCGGAGATTGAAGGGGTCTCCTCTGCACATGTGGGCTGGATGGAGCTGCCCTGCTCGACCCCAGCAGTGGCAGGAGACAGAGGGGCCCAGTGTAGCAGATTCTCCCAGTGACTGGGATCGCGGAGTCCCCGCTGGGAACCTGCCCCGGCACAGAGTGGTTTTGCTAATATTAACTTTAGTTCCATTGCAGCTCAATGGAGGGAAAAACTAGAAAGTGCCATAAATTCAGCTGAGCTTGTCAAAGCTGTCAAATTACCCCCTGACAAAGCTCCTGCCTCTAATGACTACAGCATCAGCTGGAGGGGATGTCTGTGATGGGGTGACAGCGCCAGGGCCCAGCACTGTTACACTTGTGATGTGCTGTCATTGGGGCTTCCAGGGTGCCAGTCGAGGGTGACGCTCTGAGCAGAGTTAGTTAAAAAAAAAGATAAATTAAATAATTTCAAGCATGTAGAGTACCATCCTGTCCTCTGTTCTCAGCCAGAGTAATGCTGACTTCTAGTAAAGATCTTCCTTGGTCCCATTTCTTAGTGTTAGAAGTCCAGAGAGATAATGTCTTTGCACGTATAAAAAGTGGTATTGATTTTCTGTTACTATTGTCCTGAAATGTGCACAGGGTGTCTATGGAGCAGTGACAATCCTCCATCACTAGCTTTATGGGAAAAGAATGGTTATTGAATCTCTTCCCATAAAACATAATCTCTTTCTTCCTTCCAGAATTTGCCCACTCCTGCGGGAGTCCCTCATGTTATGTCTTTGAGAAAATTGATTTTTTTTGTCTCCACTTTGTATGCTTGTGTTTAGTTTTATTTTTAATTTGGCTCACGTGATATGAAGTGAAGGCTTCCCTAACATTAAGCATGCTTTCTCAGTCTTGTACTGCTTCTCTTTCACATAGATTAACACTTTCAGAATGTTTTCAAGTAAAATAAAGATATTTGCTTGGCACAAGTCTCTCTTGTTGTTGCTAGGAATTTTTTTACTCTGGGCAAGTTATTGCCCTGCTCTTTCTTTCCAGGCAGGGCTGAGGCACTGACAGCTTTTCAGCTGCTTACAGATAAATTCTGGGTAAGTTTCTGGAGTCAACACACGCTGATTTATTGCAGCTGAATGACACCATGGTGGAGAACACAACTTGCGGTGCTGTCTGCTCAAGGAGCAGTGTGGTCTTTCAACTTCAACAGTGGCAAAAATACTCTGTCAAATATATCCTTTCCTCTGTATAGCAAATGACTGACTATGGGATTTTTCCTTTCAGGGAGGAAATGGCAACATGAATTCATAGATGATGAGTAGGATGCCAAAGCCAGAGATGACAGTGCTCTTGAAGAAATGCTGGGTAGAACAAAAAGGTAAAAGGAATAGCTAATTGAGTGCATTTCAGAGCTGTGGGACTTCGTGGGGTATCTTTCCTCATGAGGCAAATGGCACACCCCCTCAAACCAGAGCTCAGTGTTCTGAATTCCCTCCTCCTCTGTTTTGCATGAAGTCCCAGTGCTGCCTCTCACTCCTGACCTGTTCTCTCTGTGCTCAGGCTTTCCCCAAAGCTGTCGCTCTGTACCTAAAGCCCGTGAGACTCATCCTTTCCAGCCTGTCCTTGCATGTGCAGGTGCTGCAGCTCTCCCTGTCCCGCCAGCCCAGCAGTCACACCAGGTCTCTGCTACCCTGGTTGTGCTGAGGGCAAAACCAGAAAAGAGCTGCTCCGAGTGGGTTCATTTGCAGCCAGTGCCGTGCTCCAGAGCGTTGGTCACTGCTCAGTCATGGCTGTTCTGGCTGTGGACGTGCCCCTGGGCAGGCACATGTGGCTGCAACGTTGGGAGTGCTCTGCAAACAGGTGTGTCTGCCAGGGATGAGTCGCTCTGCTACTCTGCTGTCTTGTACTGCATTTCGTGTTAATGCTGTGGAGATGCCCAGAGGAATCACTTCTTATTGGCTCTTTCATTCTGAGAAATTATCTCTGTAAGGGAGGCATGATAGTCCACCTGAGAACCTGGGGAGGTGAGAGGCAGATTTAATCATACCTGCATGGTGCTGCATGCTGGAAAGGCTTCATTATGGTCATCCAGTGGCAGCAGAAGTGGCTGAAGCAACTGACGAGGAGCAAGAAAATCTTTAGTAGTAATGTAGTCCTCCTTTGGATATTTTCGTGCTCGTTTAGGGTGGCCTGACTTCAATCCCTGAAAAGTCAAACGCAAATGTTCTCCAAGCATTCCAGGTTTGTAGTGGTGAACTGCGTGTTGCTCCTGCCTCTCAGCTCTCTCTGGCAGGAGGTGTGTGGGACACGAGGGCGTTTCTGGGGCAAAGCAGATCTTGTCAATAGCGTGTAAAGGGTTGGTATATATAAATAACGGTTCTAGTCTGCTGGAAGCTTTGTCTTTGAAACAGCAATCAGGGAGGAGTTCACTGTAGTTTAGGTTTTGGTGCCATTTGGCAAACTGGAGCTCTGAGTGTCCTTGGAGCCTCCAGCCCGGTGTGACAAGAGCCTGTCATGGGGCAGAGCCCTGTACCCTGCCCACGTTCAAAATATCCTCTAAATATACTCCAAAATACAGATTGGTTTTTTTTTTTTTTAATGATCCTAACTTGAATAAGCTGTCCTACAGTTTAAATATATGGTGATACAACTTTTAGTTTAATAACACCAGAGTTGAGTATTCAAGGATACTTTAAACAATAATTAACAAGTTTCTGTTGTTGTCAATCTATATTTTGGGAGATCTGATAGTTTTGCCTGTCCCTTTTCTGCATATTTGTATGTTAAGGCTGTTGATGTATTTTTCAGCTATTTCTATAAACTTGGATGTAAATCTATTACATTCTTTGAGTTCCAAAATTCTTCACCATTAGTCTGGAGAGCTTTGAGTCTGTAAAGCTGGGCTCCATAAAAC
Source organism: Pseudotriccus pelzelni (assembly GCA_035584735.1). NCBI lineage: Eukaryota > Metazoa > Chordata > Aves > Passeriformes > Tyrannidae > Pseudotriccus > Pseudotriccus pelzelni. The sequence continues at coordinate 3,676,947 of JAWMRA010000052.1, read as the reverse complement.
TGAAGTCTGTGGTGACAGGAGCCATGTCCCTATGGTGGTGCCAGTTCCCCAGAGCCAGGACGTGTTCCCTGTTCCTCCCACTCCCTGTTCGGGGCTCTGGAGCCCAGCCAGCACAGCACGGTGGTGGCTGCAGCACTCCTTAGGCCAGGTGAAATGTGGAACAGGGAGGCGATTTTCAGTATTTGCTGCAGTTTCGAGAGCTTGACAGACATGTTATTTTACTGCTCATGCTGCTAAACGTTGGTGCAGGGCTGATGCCCAGTGCTGGTGCTTTAGGGTGGCCAGTGGCCACTAGCTGTGCTCAGCATCATTGCCAGCTCTGGCATCAGGGCACGTGCTGTCCACTCAGCAGTGGCTGGACAGCTCTGGAAGGACCAGATTTGGCATCAGCACTACCCCTTCTGCAGGCGTTGTGCTTCGGGTGCTGCCAAGTCCTCGCTGCTTCTGCCTCCTTGCAGCACGTGGTATTTGGTGTGACCCTGAGAACAGACAGTTGCCTGCTGGACTAGCTTGTGGCTTTTCCCCTCAGCTGTGGCAGCATTCAGGTTTGCGGTTGCGGGGGGGCACACCAGTGGCTGTAACTAGAACTTGGAGCTCCAAGGTTTTCTAGCTTTTGTTTGTGGGGTCTTACTGGTTTTGGTTTTCCCCCCAAGAAATTGTGGATATTTTTAAGTAGTACATGTTAGTTCCTCAGACGAGCCATTCACTGCAGCCTTGGGAATTTTAATCCACGTATTCACTCTCAACAAACGTGCTGTGATGACCGTACAAGTGCTTTTGTGCAGAAAATCTTTCGGTATCGCTAGTAAGTAGATGAATTGGAATTTTGATTGTTGGTAAATTATTGAAAATTATTGCCAAAGTTTGGTCATATGGAGCAGGTTTTACAGCGTGCATGATGGGTGTAAGCACAGATCCCAGGGAAGGTCCCGGGTTGCCTGTAAATATTCAGGTGAGGTTGTGCTGACTTACTGACTTACTTGTGCTGACTTGTTTCTCTGGCAGAAATGGCCCTTTGTATAATTGTTAAATAAACATTAAATACAGACTGATGCTGTCGAAAGGAGAATGCAGATCACTTAACACCAAAAGTAGCACTTCATAGGGACCTTTTGCAATTTGTAGTTCCATAAAAAGGGTAACCCCTGTAGGAATATCCTGTCCTTGGCTATTCTGTCCTTGTCTGCAGTGCTGACAGGATCACATTTCTGGTTTTACCTTCGTGCTGTCCCAGGCTGAAATACTTCATATTTCACACTCTGGGTTCTATAAATAATTGATATGCCTGTCTTAGCAACTGAGGATCAGCAGCAAATTGTGTTCTTGTGGAGTAATAGGGATTTTCTGCATTCTTTACTCCTTTTCATCTCTAAATTTCACTCTGCTACTGAGAGTATAGGAACTGATTTACTCCACTTTGGGAGAAAAAGTGTTACTGTTCCAGTGTTACTGTTCCAGTCCTTCAGGGGAGAAAGTTCAGGGGAAACTCAGAACTCACAAATGAACACATCTCAGTGAAGATGAGTTATTTTTGCGTATTTGCTGCAGTTACTGTTTGGAAATGTTTTTCATTCTGTGCAACTCTCACGGGTCACATGGAAAAGAATAGTTTTAATGGTTAGACAAGGATTAGGCAGACCTAGGAAGAAACCCTGCTCTGTAGCTAAAACCAGTGAGAAAGTATTAAACCAATCATTTTTGCCGTAAGAACTGCTGTGTGCCCTTGCTGACAGAGCAGAAGGGATTTGTGTGATAAGGCACTGTCAGGTCCCCCCAAGAGAACTGGAGCAGCTGTCCTTCTACAGTGCCACTGGGAGCAAAGCATGAGTGACTCTAGTTCGTGACACTGGAATTACACTTCCATTTGGTTTACCTATTCATAAATAATGATGGGAATAGTCAGGGAAGTTCCTTCTCATTATGAATTTATAGCACGGCGAGTCCAGTTGGGGTGGAGTCCTTTAAAGATTTGGGATAATGCTTTCAGCAATGATGCTTTTTAATTGAAAGCTTGAGTGTTCTGTGTGCTAGTGATGTTCCTGGAGGGAATCACAGGAGAATATGATTGGGGACTTGGTTCGGTAGTGCCAGGATGGGTTTCTGGGCGAAGGGCAGAGCCGGGAAGGTGGTGTCTGAGCAGACTGACTCGGGTAAATTTGACTTTGTCTCTGGCTTCCAGTTCTGGAATCCGCATGGCTTTGAGCGCCTTCTGCCTCTGTTACCATCACCAGTTCATCTTCCTTCGGTTCTCCTGTTGTTCTTCTGCTGTTGTCTTCCCTTCCCCTCCCCTGATTCTTCTGTTCTCAGTGCCTGAAGCTGACAGTTTCATACCTTGGTGACTGGTTTGGCTCCCAGGTCTGTATTTATTCAGTTAATGCAGACAACAGTCCAATTCCAGAGGAATTAAGTATCTTGGAAAAGATACTTTTTTAAAAACAGGAACACAAATTTAGGAGCGTACCTTTAAGGATCTTAAACATACTTTCCCATTATTATTTGCTCCAGCTGTGGCTTGAGATCGGATCCCGAACTCCCCTGAGGGTTGAGCTTTGTGACGCTGGGTTCCCTGGCCAGTGCCGAGCTGGGAGCTGTGCGGCTCTGGGAGCAGAGCCAGTTGGCTGCCAACACTGCACCGTGGCTTCCGGCTCTGGGGCTTCGCAGGATTTACACTTTCTCCTTGGGGAATAGGTGGGTTTTCTATACGAGCAGGGGAGAGGGGTTCGGATGTAGGCTAAAGCATCCGCAGAGACCAGGCAGGCTATACAGCTTGTTACCGGAGGATGACAGCTTAAAGAAAATCAAAAAAACCCCAATCCATCCGTGACCTTCATTGAAGATTGCACTAAAATTCCAACTGAGGCGACCATGGATGACAATCATATTCCCTCCTTACATGGAATAACTCGATTGTCTTACTAGAACAGAAAGCAAAGACAAATGTCTGGATATAGTGTAGGAAATTGTCTTTACTAAATCTAGCTCAGTGCTTATGAGCACTGTATATATTATTTGATTTTGCCAGAATTACATAAACATGGGGGAAACTTGTTAATGTAAGTTGACTACTGGAATAAATCACAGCCTAATTATTCTTTTTTTTGCTGGCTAAAATTAGAATTTGATATAGTGGTCAATAGACATTTTCTTTAATTTTTGAGACATAATTTCTAATAGCTAGTCCAAATGAATTGGAGAAAGTTGCTGCAGAATTGAAAAAATAAATTATCCAAATTTTATGGTGACTTACTGTTAAATCCTCTTAGTTGGAAACTTTAATTTACCTCATATTTCAGTTTTTTCTCCTCTAACTGGCTTATGGGTATATATTAGGGCAAAATAATTGTTACTTTTTTAGTGCCACTGGAGTGCTGGGAGCAGGCACCAAAGTGAAGCCAGACCCCATGCTCAGCAAAGGCTGGAGGGCTGCAGGGGCGATGTGTGGGACACAGTGGGGCAGCTGCTCCCTGGCACTGCTGCCTGCAGCAAAGGCTGACCCTTGGCACCTGTGTCAGTCTCTCTGGAGCTGTGTGATGCTGTCCTGGGATAACCGGGGCTCCAGCACTGCAACCCCCCGGGTGGCCACGTGTTTCCTGTCTGGAGCCAGTGCCTGTATAGAGGAGCAAAGCATTGCTGGCCCTGTTCTTCATTAAACAGGTAAACACTGTGTTTCACGTTGTTACTGGCTTAAATATCCACAAACTCTTCATGGGGTTTTGCACAGCAAAACATCTTTCCTTGGGGTGCATTAAAGGGGCCAAGGCTCTTGGGTTATGCTTCATTTTAGCCTGGCTCGAATACCCTGTAGCCAGCAGAGTTTTACTACAGATGATTTGAGTGTAGCCTTATATTTCTGAGGGAAATAAATGGGCTCAGAACCGCAGAAGGAACAGCAAGAAGGATGGACCTAAACCCCGAGTGTGGAAGGGACTGAGCTGAGCTTCCTGCTGGGGGAGTATGTGCTTTCATCCATTCTGAGTGAGTCCAGTATCCTTAGGTCCTGGTAATGTATATTCTCTTCAACTTCCACACATCGTGTTGAGGCAGTTACTTGGATGGCAGAGCCTTAGGCACAGTATACTTCCTTTTGGAAGTATACCTTTTGGAAGTAATACCTTTTGGAAGGTATTTACCTGGTTTTGCTGAACCTTGGAATTGGCAGTTGTACATCACAAATGCAGTGATGTGTTCTGAGTTCACACACATTGTCTTGGTTAATTCCTAGAAGAAACACCTTTGGATTCTGTCAGTGGAGAGAGGAAAGGGCAAAAGCATTTCATTTCTATCATGTGAGTTTTTTTAAGCATCTCTCTTCACACTCATGAAAGTATTTTTGTGAAAACACTTGTCATTCCTTGCTTCGAAATCACAGAGTAACTTTTTGCAAACAATTCACAAGGAATGAGGTTCCAACACTCATTAGGGCTATTAAAGCTGTCTGAACTGTTTTCCTTTGTGCTGCTTGCCATGACAGTGGTGATGTGTAATTTGTTGAATACCCATAACAGGATATTTGAATATATTCTTTACAGTTTTACATCTGCATAAAGCTCAGCATGCCAAATCATTAACCCAATTAACCAAGCCAGACCCACATCTGCCGTGGAATGACAATGAACATTTTTAAAAGAACTTGGATTTCACCTCCCTCTTAATGAAAGCAACTCAGACACCAATCACCATCATAGCAGCAGCTTTTATCAGCGTGCCGATAAAAATTATTCATGATTCAGACTGCACAAACTCTTGGTACATCTCCTCTCTGGCTGCTTATCTGTGCCTGTGCCCCTGGAAAGGTAAGAGCGAGCCAGTTTATCCCACATCATCCATGCACGGAATGCTGTGCAGTTCAATATCTCCGTGCCTTAACAGCCATTTGAGTTTTAAACAGTGGGAGCTGGGAAACCTGAAAGATACCAGCAGCACTTCAATTCAAATGGCTTCTTTCTTATCATTTTATTGCGCAGAAATTAAATGAAAATATTTGGGGCTTTGCTGGCACGCTGGATGAAAAATCCCTGTTCAAATAGCATCTGTGGTATTACACAGATCACACTGCTGTAGTAACCTGTGCGTACTGCTAACAGTAGGTATGATTTCAGGTGTGGGAGATGCAGTTCATTAGGGATTTGTGTCTCCTGGTAAAAAAAGCTCATATTGAGGAGGAGAAAAGTTCATTAGCTAGATGTAGCGGAGTTCATACACTGCTTCAGTAACCCCTTAAAAATGCTTTATTCATCCTCATCTGCACGAATTCGCATGGTCTTTGTGGACCAGGAAGGATCTAGGAGGTCAGACAGTGCTCCCAAAGACATGTGACAGAGCAGGGTGCATGCTGCTGTGGAGCCGGGGTGGTTGTGTTAGTCCTGGCAGCAGAGCTATTCCCAAGTCCGGCAGTTTCTCCATCTCCAGGCTGTGCTGGCTGGGAGAAGGAGCCGGTGTCCTGAGCAACCTTGTCTCTCTGGACATGGACCTCGTTACTCTAATGAGCCATAGAAGCACAGAAGGAACTGCTTTGAGCTTTGGAAGGAAAAGAGAGATGGACACTTCTGTGCATGCACGGAGCTGACTTGGTGGTTCACTATGTTTGAGGATGATCCCAAGGTGATGCAATCCATGTGAAGTCCCCACAGTTCCCTGTTCCAAAGGTGCCAGTGAATACTGAAGTGAGGGCTGTGACCAGAATGAACATTTGTGCCCATCTCCCTGGCAGGAATGGGAAGGCTTTTTGTGGCAGCAGCTGCTGTGAGTGTGTGTGGAGCAGCCTGGGGTCCTGTGTGGTGTCAGCTATGAACACAGGGTGCTGCAAAATGAGCCCAACAGCTCTCTGGCATTGCTGGGTTTGGTACCACACTGAGGATCTGTGTCAGCTGGAGGGGCTGCGTTGTCCCTGCCATTTCTTTCATCTCCTCTTTGTTACTTGGTCTTGCTTGGATACCCGCGTGGAAGCTCAAGCCCCCTGTGTGTGCCGGCCTGACATCCCTGGGGCAGGAGAGCTACGTGGCTGGAGGCGAGCTGGCTCAGAGCAGAGGCACTGTGGGCTGTGCTCCCTGGCTAAGCCAGGTGCCCATTTCTTGCTGGAGAAGGGGCAGCAAGGTAGGTCTGTCCATAGGGGCTCTGGCACCTGCCACCCTGAGTGGAGTGCTGGGGAGGAGCTCAGCGCGGGCTGGTCCTGCACACCCCACCAAGGCATCACCCAAAGGTCTGGGACCTGCCTCAGGGAGTTGCCTGTTCCTCAGCACCCAGGGATGCCTCTTTTAGGCTGGCATTATCTTCTGCCATAATGCAAACGTGTGAGGTGCAACAACGGTGTGGCTACCTCACGTCTCTGCTAAGCTTATGGATCGTCTTGGAAGAACATCCAGGGAGAGACATAAATTCCCTGGAACTCATCAAGAAAATGGTAGCTCTTTGCCAATGTGGCAACTAGAAAAGTTTCTATTTTCAGCATATTTTGAAGAGCTGAAGAAAACAATTGTCTTAGCTGATCCTGTGGCTGCATTAGTATTTGTGGGTATTTATAGGACACTGTACCAGATGAGCTTTCTGACCGTCGGGAGTGAGCCTGTCATTCTGGAGCCTCTTCATCAATGTGCCTTTCACGCTCCACAAGATTAGCAGCTGCTGGAAATAGGAAAAAGGAATTTTCCTTTCTTCTGTCTTAGAAGAGACCCATCACACCATCCTCCTTTCGTCTGGGCTTCGGTCCTTAGCAAAGCCAGAGCACCAACAGGTCTTTTTAAAGAAATTCCGCTCCCAGGAGGATCTAAGGGAAAATATCCTTTTTGTGTGTTTAGTAACACACATCAAAGGAAACAACCGTGCCAGTCTTGGTTCGCATTGTGCAGGCATTAGCTGTGGTCCAGTTCCACAGGCTCGAGGAGGCTGCAGTGTCCGTGCTCGTCAAGCTCTGACAGACACGGGGGGACTCAGCCAGGCCAGAACGTGCTCGGGGCACGTCGCTTTTGAGGAGGTCAGAACGATTTCCTTGGTGTCGTGGGACCCCTTCGCTGCCCCGGCGGTGTTTGCCCAGCGGGACCTGTGACACCGTGTCACCAGCTGTGCCCGCGGGGTGGGCAGGGCTCCCTCACACCCGCCACAGCTCGTTGGTTCTCTCTGCACTTCACTGCTCGCCCTGCGCGGTGCCAGGAGCGGCCGTTCCAGCCGAGCATCGCGGGCTCTGAAACGGGGGCTATAGCCCCCCGAAAGCTGGCCGGTACCGGAGTGGAAATCACCTCTGCACCTCCGGGCCGGGGCTCAGGGCAGGGGAGCGGCACCGGGCTCGGTCAGTAAAAGGGGGAGAGCCCGGCGGCCTGCCCCCCTCGGAGGGCTCTGTTCCCCGCCCTCCCTGCCGGCGGCGCCGGGCCCGGCCCATCCGGGCGGACCGTCTGGCCGGGACGCGGCGGTC